>JAREYC010000001.1:267765000-268335000 GCA_030015325.1 Cryptoblepharus egeriae
CACCATCTCACAAAGGCAGTTCAGATGGTTGATATTTGGGCTGTTGAATACTATTTTGCTGATTTTGCTCCAGAACTCTGGATTCTTTGCACATGAATGTTTATTCCTATGTTCACCGACTGTCTCTCTCTTCCTAAAATCTCCTTTTTTACTTTAACTCTGTTTTTTTCTGTGGTTCTGTGACAGATGGGTTCTTTTCAACCTCTGTTTCAGTGTCAAGTTTAGGATAAGATTAAGTATTGCTTATTAATTAACAGTCTTTCGAGAATACACAAGATTTGTCAATGTATTATCTTTTCGGCTTGACAGCTTAGCAAGAAAAATGAAGATGGGGATGAGGAAGTGATTACGGAAGGCGTTGCTCATTAAAGGATTTGTAGGGCAAGCACGTGCCTGCCCTGCAAGCTACAAAAAAGTTTTGACTTCATCTGTTTTTGAAAAATATTAAATTGCAAGGAGGGTTACAAGGTTCAAAATGTCTGGCTTTGGTGGAGTTGGAAGTGAGAAACATGTGCAGTGTGTGGCTTGCGCCACCCTCTTCGGGTGTTGCTCCTTCTGCCCAGAATGGCTCTCAAAAAGGCCACTTGCATGGCACATTCAGGCACCTGCAAAACTTAGAACATATCTATCTCTGTCTGTCTGTCTGTCCGTCTGTCCGTCCGTCCGTCTGTCTGTCTGTCCTTCCATATCTATCTATCTATCTATCTATCTATCTATCTATCTATCTATCTATCTATCTATCTATCTATCTATCTATCTATCCATCCATCCATCCATCCATCCATCCATCCATCCATCCATCCATCCATCCATCCTTCTGTCCTTCCATCCATCCGTCCATCTGTCCGTCCGTCTGTCCATCCGTCCGTCCGTCCGTCTGTCCGTCCATCCATCCATCCTTCCATCCTTCTATCCATCCATCCGTCCGTCCATCTGTCCGTCCGTCCGTCCATCCATCCATCCGTCCATCCATCCATCCATCCTTCCATCCTTCTATCCATCCATCCGTCCGTCCGTCCGTCTGTCCATCCATCCATCCGTCCATCCGTCCATCCATCCATCCATCCATCCATCCATCCTTCTATCCATCCGTCCGTCCGTCCGTCCATCCATCCGTCCATCCATCATCCTAACCATGTCTACTCAAAAGTAAACCCCATTGTGTTCAGTGGGTCTTACTCCCAAGGAAGTCTTGTTAGGATTGCAACCGTAGTGCTTTACACCCTCTAGCTATGCCACTGCATACATGCATCTGTCCTAGGCCATTACATGTGCTGGACATTACATGTGCAGATTTGATACACTAGGTCAAATCGATGCTTGGTGCTCATATAAGTACAATTCCCCCCCCCCCAGTATATCCAAGTATATATCATTGTATAGCCAAGTATATCCACCCCAAGTATACCCAAGTATATATCATGAAGTAATCATGGTCTGTGAAAGTCAAGAAGGGGTTTTAAGGGAGGACTTGCCAGGGATTGTGCCCAATATCTTTTAATCACCGTCTCGTAACGCCTCCAGTTTTTCGGGTCCCTGAATGTTATCCCACAAATATTAGGGTTCCTATGATACTCGCCTCCAACATTCACCCACATCGCAGAAGATGTAATCGACCTGCTTGAGGATTATTAACATTTGATGAGATTCAATCTGTCTTTTTTATTACAATTCTAGTGTATTCCTCAAACCACAAGGAATTTAATAAATCCATGTGGGACTTAATAGAGGAGCTGAAGATTTATACATCTAATAAAACATTCATTTAGTCCTGATGGCCTCTATTAAATTTGTTTTCAATAGATTCCTCATCACCTTATAGATATCATATTTACCAGGTTCTCTTCTTTGGTTACCAAAGCATCTTCTAAGCTTCCCGTGGAGGTGCTTTGCTTGTCTGTTTGCTGAATTCATCAGCAACGGTGCAGAACCAAACAGCGCACGTTTGTGTTACGATGGCTTGAAGAGCATTTGCTGGAGTCACATCCAAGACGAACAGAAGGAGAGCAATATTAGCTGCATAAGTCAAATAGGTGTATCTCTTTTCCTTGTACAGGTTTCTCTCCTTCCATTCCAGAAACTCCCTTGGCTAAAAAAATTCCTTGGATAAAAACTCTTTTGTCCTCACAACACCCCTGTGATGTAGGTGAGGATGAGACTGAAGCATCATGGCTAAGGGTAGATTTGAACCTGGTTCTTCCATGTCTCTGTTCAGCTCCACCACCACCATTCTGGATAAGCCATCTCTGCACATTGCAGCGGAAGGGATTGATGTGGCAATTAAAAACATGAAAACTGAAGCTGGAGTGGACCCCTGGAAGTCAAGACATGTCTGGAAGCAGTGGAAGCATGTGGCAAGCAGTGGCATGGCTGTGTGGCAAGCATGTGGCAAGGCTAAAGGAGGTGCAAAGCACTAAGTTTTTGAGGGAGTCTCACCACAGGGGCCCCTCGTCTGCTTCAGAATTGAACTGGCATGGCTGTGATGGGGAGGGAGAGGGACTGAGCACCCTGCAAAGCAAGGCATTAGCCACGTTACAGTACAGCGGCATGAGCAGGTGTGGAAAGTAGGAGAGATCAAGGGAGGGCGTGCACAGAATCTGGGTCCCTGCTAATGAGTCCTCCGTTTCATCGCTCTCTTAATGGCTCAGCCATGGCGAACTTTGCAGACTTCAATGACAGGGAGGCTTCGTGGAAACAGATGGAACCTGTCAGAAGAAGAGCATGCACCAAAAGTGCGTCACAAGGATAATAAGGCTGACAGTTGCAGCATGCTGTGGGCCGGGCAGGGATTCACACACACACACACACACACACACACACACAGAGAGAGAGAGAGAGAGAGAGAGAGAGAGAGAGAGAGAGAGAGAGAGAGAGAGAGAAACTCCCTGTACATTAGTGGTATATGAGCATTTCAGTGCAGGACCCACTTCTGAGAACAAAAATCTGTCCGAGATCCCCGTGGAAGTCATGACGTGTCTGGAAGTGTCATTAAAAGGTGCCCAGTGTCAGATTCCAAGATGGCTGCATCCACTTTTCGCGACGCCCTTGAAATGAAGTCACAACCCCCATTTTGATGACCATTGCTGTATATCATCATCATCATCATCAGATGGTTTCCACATTCCTTGCTCTTCTAGCCAGATGCCAGTGTTGTTCAAGGTCAAAGCTCTGGTCACTTGCAGGGAATCCTTTTGCTCAAGCAAGCTCCTCTGAAAGAAGGAAGATGACTCTCATATTTATTTATTTATTTAGAATCATAGAATCATAGAATCCTAGAGTTGGAAGGGACCTAGTAGGTCATCTAGTCCACCCCCCTGCCTGCAGCAGGAAATCCCCCTAGAGCATCTCCAACAGGTGCTCGTCTAGCCTCTGCTTGAAGATCCCCAGTGAGGGAGAGTCCACCACCTCCCTTGGCAATCTCTTCCACTGCCAAACCGCCCTCACCGTCAGGAATTTTTTCCGGATTTCCAGCCGGAATCTCCTCTCTTGCAGTTTGTCCCCATTGGTTCTAGTTCTGCTTTCAGAGGCAGCTATGAACAAATGAGCCCCTTCCTCCCTATGACAGCCCTTCAGGTATCTGAAGAGGGCAATCAGGTCTCCCCTCAGCCTCCTCTTCTCCAGGCTGAACATCCCAAGTTCCCCCAACCTTTCCTCGTAGGGCTTCCCTTCCATCCCACTGATCATTCTTGTCTCTCCTCTGGACTTGCTCCAGTTTGGCTGCATCTTTCTTCAAGTGAGGAGCCCAGAACTGAACACAGGACTCAAGGTGAGTCTCACCAATGCAGAATAAAGAGGAACTAGAACTTCTCGTGACTTGGAAGCTCCAGTCCTCTTAATGCAGCCTCAAATGGCATTTGCCTTCTTTGCAGACACTTCACAGGCTGACTCATGTTCAGCTTGTGATCCACTGATGGCGACTCCAAGATCCCGCTCACATGTTGTGCTGCCAAGCCAAGTATCCCCCATTTTATACCTGTATTTTGGCTTTTTATTGCCTAAGTGCAGAACCTTCCACTTCTCCCTGTTGAAATTCATTCTGTTTGTTACAGCCCAGGATTCCAGTTTATCCAGATCCTCCTGGAGGTTCCTCTTGTCTTCTGTTGTGTTTGCTACTCCTCCCAGTTTGGTGTCATCTGCAAATTTGATCAGGCTCCCCCGTATCCCTTCCTCCAAGTCATTGATGAAAATGTTAAAGAGAACCAGTCCCAAGACAGAGCCTTGGGGGACCCCACTTGAAACCGACCTCCAGGTTGACACAGAACCATTTACTAAAACCCTTTGAGTGCAGCCATCGAGCCAGTTGCGGATCCACCTAACAATTGCCCCGTCTAGCCCATATTTTTCCAACTTCCCAATTAAAATGTCATGTGGGACCTTGTCAAATGCTTTGCTGAAGTCAAGATCAATGACATCCACAGCATTGCCATGTCCAGTAAGCTCGTAACCCCATCAAAAAAGGAGATCAGATTTGTCTGGCAAGATTTATTCTTGGTCAATCCATGCTGGGTTCTTTTGATCACCGAGTACTTGTCTGGATGTGCACAAATTGTGTGTTTTATGATTTGCTCTAATATCTTGCTCGGGATTGAAGTCAAACTGACTGGTCTATAATTTCCCGGGTCTTCTTTCTTCCCCTTCTTAAAAATTGGGACTACATTTGCCCTCTTCCAGTCCAGGCTCTTCTCCACTCCTCAAGGATTCCTCAGAGATGATCGACAG
Organism: Cryptoblepharus egeriae; assembly: GCA_030015325.1. Classification (NCBI taxonomy): domain Eukaryota; kingdom Metazoa; phylum Chordata; class Lepidosauria; order Squamata; family Scincidae; genus Cryptoblepharus; species Cryptoblepharus egeriae. The sequence continues at coordinate 267,769,720 of JAREYC010000001.1, forward strand.
AGGCTCTGCAAGGACATCAGTGAGTTCCTTAAGAACTCGAGGGTGCAGCTCATCTGGTCCAAATGACTTGAATTCATTTAGGCCAGTTAAGTGGTTTCGAACCAGTTCTCTGTCAATCTTAATCTGCTCTTCTGCACCATCCATGTGTTCATTACCTCTTAGGGGATGTAAACACCTCCCCGAATCAGTCAATGATCCTGCACCCCCATTTGCACAGCCCCCCTTCCGAGAATAGACGGATGCAAAGTAGGAGTTGAGCAGCTCCGCCTTCTGCTGGTTTCCAGACACCTGTTGTCCATCCTTGTCCAGGAGCAGCCCCAGCCCCTCGTCTCTCCTCCTGTTCCTCTGGGCATATCTAAAGAAGCTCTTTTTGTTATCTTTGACTCCCCTGGCCAGCCTCAGCTCATACTGAGCTTTAGCATCCCTGACCCCCTCCCTACAGGACCGGGCTACCTGCCTGTACTCCTCTCTGGTGATCTTTCCAGTCTTCCACTCCCTATACTTCTCTTTCTTTAACTTCAGCTGATCCCCAAGTTGCCTGTGGAGCCAACCTGGTTTTTTCAGCATTTTCCCCCCTTTCTTTTTCATGGGAATTGTTTCTGACTGTGCTTGTAGAAGCTGCCTCTTAAGGAGCTCCCACCCATCTTGGGCCCCTTTCCCCATTAGATCCTCAACCCATGGGATCCCACCTATGACTCCTCTAAGCCTGTTGAAATCAGCTTTCCTGAAATCCAACATATAAGTCTCACTCTGCACTCTTTTTATTTCCCACATTATTCTAAATTCCAGCAGCTCATGATCGCTTCCCCTAAAGTTCCCACTATGTTGACCTGATCAACCAGTTCTTCACGATTTGTTACGATCACGATTTTTTAAGATCACGATTTGTTTGTTTGTTTGTTTAAAAGATGTATATCCTATTTCTCCTCTGTTATAAAACAGCTGCCCAAGATGCTGCTTTGCATCTCCATGCCCTTCCTTGGGTTTTGGGTGGAGTGCAATTTAATTCAACACATCAAGAGCAGAGGCGACATCTTTGGGGGATCCCCTGGGTGGGTCCAATCAATGTGCAGACCTTTTATCTTGGGGATCATGGCATGCACCTGGTTTTCTTTTTGACCTTTCTGTGGTTGTTCTCTTTTGGGGGTCTGAAAGCTCCGAGTCCATCACCCAGTGAGTGTGACTTGCTCTCTTTCTTGCATTAGAAATGGAGCTGGGCACGGTCACGATTCTGAGGGTTGGATGCTTTAAATGACACATTTGCCATTTAAGAGATGGTCGCCTGTCATTATTGGAGGCTGAGGAATGGCACACCCTGTGGAAAAGGGCAATGTGGTTGAGACTGGGAAAGTTCTTTCTGTAGGTTTTTCACTTTTGGGGATCCTTGCTGGCCAGTCTTTGCTCCATGGATTGGGGGGGGGGGTGTTAGAGCAAGGTAGCTGCTGGTGTTGGCATTTGTATTTGTATTTGTATGCCGTGCTATCAGGGGTGGGCCCAGCCAAACCCAAGATCTGGTTCGCCGGAAGTTGGGGGGCGGGTCAGGGGGCAGTGCTGGGTCAGGGGGCGGGTCGGGGGTGGGGCCCAAACCGCGCCGCACTATGCATGCGCCAAGCTTGGCACATGCGCAGTGCATCTCCTGAAGCTCGGCTTGGCTTGGCTTCAGGAGACTCAATGCGCACGTGTCCAGCTGGACGCAAGCACGCTGGGTCTCCTGAGGCGGAGCTTCAGGAGACTCAGCGTGCTAGCGTCCAGCTGGACTCTAGCGCACTGCGTCTCCTGAAGCCGAGGTTTAGGAGACGCAGCTGCCGCTAGCGAACTGTTCCCTGCGGTTCTGGCAGCTGCAGCTCTTTCTGGTTCGCTAGTGTCTGCCGCGTAGGAAGATCCGGTTAGGGCGAATAGGCCCAAACTGGCATCTACCCACCTGTGTGTGCAGTACCTGAGTACTTCATATGTGAAAGTTCCCATCTATCTGGTGCTGCCAAGTATACACTGCTACACTGGAGTGTAGAGGGGTCCCCAAGAACACCGAGGTTTCCCACCCCGGTTTGGCTGGGCATAGCTATGCTCCACTTGGATGAAGGGGTTCAGGCATCACACCCCATGCATTATACCCCCCCAGCATCACTATTTGGTGGATGGTTTAGGAGTCTGCTGCCTCTTGTGATGCTGAAGGTTGTAAGGGAAGCGCGGCATCGCTTGCTCAGAGTGCCTCCCCTTGCCAAAGGAAGTGCCACTTGGCTCGAGGTGTGATTTGCAAGCAGCAATTTCCTTCTCCAGCAGCCTCCGCCGCGTGACTTGGTTGTGCGGCGCTGGTATTTAGGCAAGGCTGGAGCACATCCTTTCCATGGCGGCGTGCAAGCGAGAACTGCCGCATCCGGTTTCTATGGAGACTGGACTCCGAAGACAGGACTTGACGCTCATCGAGACGGGAAAGATGCTTTAAATCTACTGTCGATGCAAATCGCCAACCAGTGAAGGGCCACTTAATGGTAATAATAGTAATTTCTGACGGCAGAAGAAATGCGCTTTGCTCGGAAAGCCTGTTTCTGTAACCCCTCTTGTGAACTGCGTGTCCCGCAGCTTTTCTGCTTGCAGTTTCAGGTCTTGCAGCCAGGCCTGCGTGCTTTGGTGGATGGAGAACCCCATCATGTATAAAACAGAGGGCCATGGAGCTGGAACACCTGGCCTGTGTCAGCTGATGGTATGGATACAGGTCTGGAAAACACATTGGGATGCCAGGATGTAAGATCCTTAAACAAAGGAAGGAGAACAGCTCCTCTTCCTGAACAGGAGAACATCATGTACAGCTGTGGTTTCTCATAGATGTGGTTACTCATAGATAGTATCAAGTATGGCCTCTGCAAGTGCTCTGCAGGGCTCCCCACAATTCCCCAGACCGATGCCTATTGGTATTGGTATGCCTATGGTATTGCCTATGGTACATGGCAAAATAGTCCCCTTGTTCCCCAACAGGGGTGTAACCCTGGGGATTGTGATGCTGCTTCTCCCCTTTCCCCACACCTTAAAGGGAATGGATGACCTATACACTAACTCAGGGACACAACCCCCACTTTGGGTAACTCCCACTGCTCTATAGTATCTCCACAGTACTCAATGTCTTCTGCATACACTGGGAGTCTCTCTTCCACAGGATAGAATTCCCACAAGGGCACCGGAGTTGTGGTTTCCTGGGCATGGAGAACTAGATTGGTTCTAGACTTTAGTCTAGAACTAGACTAAACCTGGGGGGAAAATGGTTGTAAATAAGAAACTTAGCTAGGAACCTGCTACTACTGGATTGCACCAGGCTCAAGAGGAAAGGGAAGTGGGACCCACAGATTGCTTTATGGCATGTGGGGAGTCTAGAGCTGTGGGTTCATCAAGCACCCCCGGCAAGTGCCACATCTGGCAGAACCTACTCATTTAAGAACTGAAATGTATGACCTTTTGGCACTGGTGGGATTCTAATAAATTAACAACAGGTTCCATGTACTAATAACCTAAATTAACAACAGGTTCTAGTCCTATTAGTAACAGGTTCTCAGAACCAGGCGCTCATTAGCAAAGTGTTCTATAGAACCTGTGAGAACCCCCTGAAGCCCACCACTGCCATTAGGTAACGTTGCACATGTCAGCACTTGCACCGGAACAGGTAGTTGGACTGGATGAACTCCAAGATCCCTCCCAGTTGTAACATTTTATGATTTCTCATAAAGAATGCATACGGCAGTACATTAATAACCAGGACTTCAGAGGCCAGTGTATCACCTGGGTTCGGCCCTGTATCTAACAACTCACATGCTTTGGATAACTGCTAAAGAAAGGGAAAAACTCTTGAGAAAGTGGTAGATTTTTTGCTGCTGCACAAAATTGGATTATGTGATTCTTGTCAGAGAGAGTAGAACAGCAAATGGAGTTTCCAGATCCATTTTTCTTCCCTCTTCCTGTGCATTATCAAGTGCTCCAGCTTTCGATAAACAGGTAAATAAATTTTACATTTTTTTTTAAAAAGGCCACTGCAACAAATTGCTTTCCGGAGAGTTTTTTTGTCTTTAGTGCAGCTGGCAAATGCAAACAAGCCCAAACCTATTTTTATGTCCTGGTAATTCCCTGAAGGATGAAGTTGGCAAGTGAGCAGCAGCAGCACAGCTAGGGAAAAATTCTGCTGATGTCGGCAGGGTCAGGGGGAAGATAATGAAAGAAGAAAGAAATGGGGAGGCGGAAAGAGCAGGCGGAGGACACGAATAGCAAAGGAGAACCGAAAGGAGCTGGGGACCCACACTAGGATGCAAACTCCCTTCTGCTCTCGGTTGATGGTGTGCTTTGCAAAGAGGAAACGTGGAGCTGCACCTATGCAGAGGTGGGGTGGGGGGGATGACATCCTTCAGGTAGTCAGTGGGTGCAGGGATGGAGATCATACAACCTTGGGAGCTCCCATCTGCCATCTGAAGTGGTACAACAATCAGCCCAGTCGCATTACTGAACTGGATTAATATTGTCAACAACAATAATAATATGCATATCAGTGCCCAAACAGGAACTGGATGCTCCCTTGGGTGCTCCCAAGCAACCTTGGATGCTCCTACCTGCCATCAGAAGTGGTACAGCCCAACCACAATCAGCCCAGTCACAGTCCTGAACTAGACTAATAATGCCAACAATAATAATATGTATATTGGTGCCCAAACAGGAACTCCCTATATGATAAGCAAGGTAGCCACTAAGTGTGACATCGGGCAGTAGTCTCCAAACCCTGGCCGGGTTGTGGCCCTCTGTGAGCCTCACTGTGGCCCCTGCAAGATCCTTCTATTCACTCCTAGGATATGCCTTGTAATCCACTCCAACACATTCTTCTATGTAAATTTATGGACATTTATTCCAATTTGAAATGTAAATTAATTTTCTGTAAATGTAAATTAATTTTCTGGTCCCCAACACAGTGTCAGAGAAACAGTGTGGTCCTCCTGCCAAAATGTTTGGAAACCCCTGGAGGATAACAGCTTCCAGTAAGGCTTTACAATATAATTCTGTGAATTTATTTCAATAATCCCAGGTACTGGCTGCTGTGTGATACAAGAAGCTGGACCAGATGGGCCTTTGGCCTGATCCAGTGGAGGCTCTTCTTATGTTCTAAAGTGACCAGTTTATGAAGCCACAAACTCTTTCAGTTTGGCCTCCTGCCATGAAGTCACTGCTATTAAAACATGTGGCCACCGCCTCCTTGTCTTAGGATGTCTTGAACTGGACTGACGAGGAGTTTCCAGCATTGGGGTGGATTTCTGTCATTCTAGGGAGTAAGGGTGATCTGGCTGTGACATCTGTCACCCCATTGATCGCCAGGGTTGATTCGGCTGATCTGGCTGGCTAGGTGGGTGTCCCCTTCCTCCCTCACCGCTCCATGTGATTCCCTCCCAAAGCTGTGCGCTCGGTGGAAGAGGATGATCATCCCAGATAGAAGGAGTGTACCGTTCTTTGGCCAAGGGTAGACGGTAGCTGCGCTCCCCTGCTAGAACCTCCAAACAAGCTCATTCTAGGGAGGTAACCTGCTTTGCTGACATCCATGTAAGGCAAGGAAATATCAACAGGTAGTGCTTGATTCCATCAGAATTCCTTATCCTGCGAACACCATTACTTTTTGCTTCTTTTTGTTTGACATCTCACAATAATTCCTAGGAGGTTGTTGAGGTGATGGTCTCTCATTGATGCAGGTTATAATGGCTACAGAATGAGGATTTTTGGTGCCTGCACCCTTTGGGGCTTCTCTTGCACCAAAGGATTTTTGGTGCTCTTCTTTGAGCAGCACAGTTCCTGGGCTCAACCTTTCCACGCTTGGCTCCTGGGTGTCTGAGAAAATGGAGTTGTGCAGGTTGACCTCCTTCCTTTGCTGGGAGTATTACCTACACAGTTAATTTTTGCTTGTTTCACTACGTTTAGATTTAAATTATGGCTCTATTGCTTCTCCAGGTCTCTTCTTTGTCTTCCGGTGTCAGATCCTTGTAAAATGCGGCTTCTCCACACTGCAAGTTATCTGCAGGTCACTGGAGCGGCTGCCGTTTATTCATGACCTGCGTCATTAAGCATTTGCTCTTCCTGAAAGTTACAAGATCCTGGGCTCGTTTCGGGACATTTTCCAGCAGCTGGTCCGTTCACCTCCCCAGTTAACATTTTCACATAGTGAGGAATAGGGCTTTAGGGAAAGGGTTCTTAATTCCTCTTGACCTTTGGAAAAAGGAGATGGATGCCAGGGATGAGCGGAGGCAACTTCTGCGGAAATTCATGCATTAGGTTGCATCACACAGAATCCAGATGGATGGACTTGCTTGGCAACTCTGATAGGTAAGCCCACAATTCTCCCCAGACCCTTGTGAGGAATCAGGACTGTAGCAGTACATCCGACTCTGAGCAAACCTCAGAGTCTCTCCCGACAGAAAGGATGAATTCTTCAACTGTGCTCTAAATAACCAGCAAATTGCTGGAGCTGTTCTTGGGACACGTGCCAAGTTGGTACCCAACACGGTACCTAACTTGGTACTCAACCTGGTACCACATGTTGGTACCCAACACCTCTGATCTCTGTGAATGACATGCCTTTGCTCATTCACTGATGAGGAATAGTGCCTCTCCACTTTGAGTGTGGCTGACCACACTCAAGTCAGCCTGACCACACTCACCCTGACCACACTCAGGTCACACTCAGGCTGACCACAGGGCCAGGGGACTGTTTTAGGATGGTTATATCAGAAACCACCAGCTGTTTTGGACGCAGCAACTTTAAATACAAAACTTATAGCAAAACCAACTTGCTGCGGTGCGCGGTGTGCCACAGATGGTCTTTCGGTGTGCCACATGACTTTGGGTAGAGGCATTTACCAATACAACAACTGTGGAATTTGAGTCTCGTACCAGTAGCATGGTTTGTCAATGGTCAAAGAAGTGATGGTGTGCCTTGACAATTCACCTTGTCAGTCTGACGTGAGATGAAAAAGGTTGAAAATCACAGGGCTAACTGATACAGGTAAAAATTAAGGCTGCATTGGCTTAGTGGTTAACAATATTGTGCTGGTCAACCTTCAGGTCAGTGGTTTGACACCCTAGTACACATTATTTATATATTTATTTATATATTAAATATATATTGGGCTGTGGGTGGCGCAAGCGGTTAAGACGCTGTGCCTGTTAACCAGCAGGCCAGGGTTCGAGACCCGGGTCAGCCCCACAAGACAGGGTGAGCTCCTGTCCTTAGCCCAGTTCTGCGACGCAGCTGGATCCAATCGTATCAGCTCTGCCTTTCCATTGGACTCATTCAGTGGCGTGGAGAGGGGGGATTTGCTGCTTGGGTCACAGCCTATCCTCCATAACAATCTAACCCAGGCTTTTGGGATTCGCATGCAGCGTATGCAGCGCCGAGCACAATACTATAGTCTCTCAAGACTGATGGAGGCCTGCTTGCTATTTATATATATATTTATTTATTTAATGGATGTGTATCCCGCCTTTCTCTGCAAAGTGGTCTCAAGGTGGCTAACAACGCAGATTAAAAATACGTAATTGATAAAATATTTTAAAAAAAAAACATTTAAAAAATTTCACTAATTACATTTAAATTACATTTAATTTACTAATTACATCTAAAAACACAGTGGTCAGCATGATGCAGCGATCTCCCATCATTTGCCCAGCTTCTGCCAACCTAGCTGTTCAACAGCACGTAAAAGCAAGTAGATAACTATATACCGTTTTGGTGGGGAAGATAATAGCGTTTCATGTGCCACGCTGGCCACGTGAACGTGGAGGTGTCTTTGGACAATGCTGGCTCTGTGGCCTTGTTATGGGAATGACAAGTAGGTCGGCCTGTGGGGGACACCTTTACCTTTAAACAAGAGTCACAGTTGTGCAGCTTATTTCTAGCCACAAAAATATCCACAAACATGGAAATAAATGTGAATTTTCTGAACCAGAAACAGCGGCCTCAGCCAGGAATCAATTTTTTCCTCTTCATCTACTTTATAATGAAACAAGTCAATGGGGACTTGCTGTATTTGGAAGAGGGAAAAGTGTGTCCCAGAAGAAGGCTAGCTGACCGAGTGGAGTAGCGCCTAGTGGTTAGATGCACACATCCCTTTCTGCTCCCTGCTTTTTCTTTACTGCTGGAGAAGGCCCTTGGCTGTGCATTGGACCAAAGTTACTTTTACCTGCAAAGCTTGACAGTCCCTCTTCAATCAGCCAGTTTTCCTGGGAGGTAATATGGGGTAATACATATTGTTTCAGGGTTATTGGAAGGATAAGATCCAGATCAGAGTGATCAAGAAGATCAAATACAAGATCAAGATCATACTCAGTCTGCAATGCTGTGCACGCTCAGAAGGTGTTGAGCAACGCAAGCATGGAAGGAGGCTCAGCGCATAGGAGTGAGTCCTGGCGTGCTGGGGAGAGAGGCGTATCGTACCATCTCTCGTACCATGGACGCAAACGCTCAATCTGATATTATTGACTTGTGACATTAGCTTAAAGGAAGGTTTCAGGTGTTTTGATAGGGGCAAAATTTCAGTCCTTGCTATAGTGTCCTTGCTATAGTGTGGTATAGTGTGGGCTGTGGGTGGCACAAGTGGTTAAGTTGCTGTGCCTGTTAACCAGCAGGCCAGGGTTTGAGACCTGGGTCGGCCCCACAAGACAAGGTGAGCTCCTGTCCTTAGCCCAGCTCTGCGACGCCGGCTGGATCCGATCGTATTGGCTCTGCCTTTCCATTGGACTAATTCAGTGGCGGGGAGAGGGGATTTGCTGCTTGGGGAACAGCCTATCCTCCATAACAATCCAACCCAGGCTTTCGTGCTTTGCATGCAGCATACGCAGCACCGAGCACGATTCCATAGTCTTTCAAGACTGACGGAGGCCTGCTATAGGCACAATTTTGGCTAGGTACGCCTCTGGCTGGGGGCAACCCAGATGGACCGAAATGTTTTCTCAACCCCAAGTGCCTCCAGAGCAGTAATGTTTAACCTTTTCCCACTCATGGGATGGTGCCAAAGTGCTAAAACTGTCAAGGCACTCCACCAGTTTTCTTAAAAATTACATTAAATTATTACATTGCAATCAATAAATGTAATTAAATTGATTTAATTAATGCAATTCAATTAATTAAGACAATCAAGTTATTATGCTGTTACATGAAGATGAATCATTTAATTGCCTTAAATGAGTCATTGTCGTCATCTAAATGCCATTTTTAATGACAAATCTATCTGTGTCTCATCAACCTTGGGTTCCCCACCAGTCACGTGCACAGAACACCAGGCACTCTATTGCTCGGTGGTCTTGCAGCATGAACTGCAGTAGGAAGGGGAAGCTGGAACACGCCAAGGAGGGACGAAGCTAGCGGAGGTTTTGCAATGAGCAAAGCACTACAGCTGTTGATTGATTGATTGATTGATTGATTGATTGATTGATTGATTGATTGATTGATTGATTGATTCCCCATCCAGAATGACTGAGGAGCTGCCACTTATATGTTGTGGTGAGGCTCCCTCCCAAATTTAAGGCACAATCCAGAAGTGTTGGGTACCCTGTCTATCACTGGGCTGACCCAACTGCAAGGAAAAGGTTTGGGGCAGCCTAAGGCAATATAGGCTACAATCCAGAGTAACTATGGGAGTATGTAAGAGACATTACGTGCACCCGTAGTTACTGCACCACCTAGTGAAAACCTATGGGAAATTCATATTGCAATCCAGAGTAAACTGTTCTTACTCCGGAGCAAGACTCCCCATAGTTACTCTGGATTGCACCCATAGGCTACCCCAAGAGAGGTGGATTTGGGCTACCCTAGCTGGGGAAGCCTAGGCAGTTCAGGAGAGGCATGTTGAGGGCATGTTGAGCATTGCCTAGGGCAGAGCAGTTACTCTGTTTCCAGAGGCTGTTTCCAAGGCAGAAATGCCCTCTTCCAGCTCCTCAAAGTTATACCACCTCAGGAGCAGGTATAGTAAAGAGTAGACCAATAGGGATCCATGATAAGGCAGAGTAAGAATGGCAGTGTTGACCAAAAATCTGAGTTCTTGGCTAGCCTAGCTGCAACCCCTGCCTCTCAACTTCAGGACGTGGCACAACTATGGCAGCCACTAACTTGGGCCACTCCAAGAAGCCCTTATATTCACTGGAGACTGTACTGGCATCTCATCAGGGGCTCCTTATAATGCAGACACCACAGCTGTTCCTTGTTCAGTGTGATCTGAGGGAGGTTTCCTCGGGAGCAAGCCCTCCACAGGCGCCACTGATTTTATGCTTACTGAGCATGTAGGGCAGCCCAGGTTTCCTGACTCTCTGGATGCAGAATAACTTTCTGCTCTGGATTCAGAATAGTTGAGGCAGCCCAGCTAGGGCTCTCCCCACTGCCCTCACTCTGGATTGTGCCCTTAGTGCCCCCCCCAGCTATCTCACTGTGCAAAGCATGAGGCTCAAAGTGGTCACTTGTACCCCCTTTGCTGGCCACTTCTTTTTCTTGCAGTGCTGCTCAAGACTCCAGTTGGCTGTCCTGAGAGTTTCCTCTTGCCCACCTAAGTACAGCATACCGTTTTTGTTTTTCGGTTTTTTTGACCATAACTTTTGATAGGAAGGAGAAATCTCCAAACTGATTTTTGCATTGGATTCTGCTCTTCAATACGAATCCAACAACATATGGCATGATGGGGTACTGTGCACAATTGCAAAGTTTCAAAATGAAGCCAAAATGTAGGACAATGAAGCCAAAATGTAGGACACCCAGACAGGAGGCTAAAAATCTAGACAAATCCAACTTTTTCTGGTCATATGGTCACCCTGGGCCTCCAGAATCTTGTTGGGCTTGGTTGTGATCAACTGATTAGAAACACACTTTCCACTTTTCCATTCCAAGAAAGCTCAGGCATTAAATAAAAGCTGTAATAAATCAGAATAACATTTAATTCAGGCAACGCTGGAAACCATACCAATAACTGACGGCCAACAAATGAATACAAGTTTAAAAACAAGTTACATGCCTACCAAAATACCATATTTACTCAAATTTAATGCACCCCTTTACCAGCCAAATTCAACCTTCGAAGTGGATGTGCGCATTAGATTTGATGGTGCATTACATTCATGTAAATATGGTATTTTGGTTATATGTATAAGGCAGTAGTTTTACTGTATTGTACTTACAAATGTAATATAAACCCATTGTTATAAAAAAGCAGGCCTCCGTCAGTCTTGGAAGACTATGGGATTGTGCTTGGCGCTGCATACGCTGCATGCAAAGCATGAAAGCCTGGGTTGGATTGTTATGGGGGATAGGCTGTGACTCAAGCAGCAAATCCCCCCTCTCCACACCACTGAATTAGTCCAATGGAAAGGCAGAGCCAATACGATTGGATCCAGCTGGCGTCGCAGAGCTGGGCTAAGGACAGGAGCTCACCCTGTCTTGTGGGGCCAACCCAGGTCTTGAACCCTGGCCTGCTGGTTAACAGGCACAGTGTTTTAACCGCTTTCGCCACCCACAGCCCTACCCTACACCTTGTTATATAAGGTAGTGAAATTAGGTAAAAATCATAAGAAACACATTGTCGTATTATTATAACTCATGGTTTTATGAACTATGCAAAAAGTGTTTTTTTTAAAGTGTTGCTCCTGCTGTGCAACTGCATGTTACAATCTGTAGTAAACATTTTTTAAAATCTGAAAAGTTGGGGTGCGCATTAGATTTAGTGGTGCATTCGATTTGAGTAACTATGGTAGATCTCTAACAAATGACAACAGATAGGAGCCCAGTGGCTATCCCAGTGCTGGGTACTCCACATCTTGGGGGCGACAACAAGGTAGTCCATTCCCTCTTCAGGGTTGGTAGCAGACCTGAGCCATCCCTGATAGGCAGCATGTGCAGGAAGACCTGGATGGAATCCTATCCATTACACTGAGGTCCGCATCCTTTAGTGTTTAGTACATATGCACCTCTTGTCCTTCTGTCCTTCTGAAGGGTTTTGTTCCTAGAGCTGCCATCTGCTCCCAAAATACAGTGTGATTGAAACACAATGTGCAATTGTGGTACTGGACATCAATCGCCCACAACCCCTTTGCCCGTCTTTCTCCACCGCTCATCTCAGCAATTCTGGACATGAAGATATCCTCTTGGAATTGCTTGTGGGTTATCTCCACTCAGCTTCCAAATGTGACCTTTTTGTTCAGAGGCGGTCATTACACTGAAGGCTCTATTGAACGGAAATTGTTAAGACGGTTTGGCGTTGCTTGCCAGAATTCTGCAGAGCAGAGATAGTGCTCCTGCGCCAGCGTGGACAAAGCCACCAAGGCCTCTGGAGTGATGCATGAGATGGGGCTGCTCTCTTTCTTCCTACGGATCAATACTGGAGCTGGGTGCCCCGAGCAGACCACATCAGACAGAATTGGAAAATCCGCTGGAACATTCTCCGGCGTGGGTCCAGGTCCCTCCAACACTACAGCAAGAAAGAGGAAAACCCTTGCAATTTTTGTACAGCGCATGGGCTAAATGTCTGAGCTGCAAACGGGGAAGCAATGCTGCTGACATGGGTGGCTTTTGGGGAGCTCCAGGACCAGGCCCATTTTTTGCAGGATCCCAAGTTCATAGCCAATGTCAAAATTAGATTTGATGGTGCAATAGCAGGGCTCCGTCCTCTTGAAAGACTATGGTATCGTGCTTGGCGCTGCATATGCTGCATGCGAAGCACGAAAGCCTGGGTTAGATTGTTATGTAGGATAGGCTGTTACGCAAGCAGCAAATCCCCCCTCTCCAAGCCACTGAATTAGTCCAATGGAAAGGCAGAGCCAATACGATTGGATCCAGCTGCGTCGCAGAGCTGGGCTAAGGACAGGAGCTCACCCTGTCTTGTGGGGCTGACTCGGGTCTCGAACCCTGGCCTGCTGGTTAACAAGCACAGTGCCGTGCAATAGATTTGAGTAAATATGGACTATACCTTTTGTTCAGGCAAAGATGAATTAGCAAAACAAGCAAGCAAGTCTTCAGTCAAGACTAAACTACGAGAAATGGCCTAAATCTGAGCAGACGGCTACTCTCGGATCTGCCATAATGCCAGTGCAAGGCTTGACTTTTGCCCTCCCCATACACTGTGCCCTCCCCACCTCTTCCCCACTTTTCCAGTCCCCTGTGCTGGTCATGTTCAGCAAGTGCATCTTATCCGGAAAAAATTCCTGACGTTCGGGCGGTTTGGCAGTGGAAGAGATTGCCAAGGGAGGTGGTGGACTCTCCCTCACTGGGGGTCTTCAAGCAGAGGTTCCACCAGCACCAGTCAGGGATGCTCTAGGAGGATTTCCTGCTGCAGGCAGGGGTTGGACTAGATGACCTAGTAGGTCCCTTCCAACCAGTGATGGGCTTCAAAGAAATTCACAACCAGTTCTCTGCCCATCTGGCAGCCACTTTTAAATGGCTATTTTTAAACTTTGTATGTCCTATCTCTCGTTAACAACCGGTTCTACAGAGTAGGTGCGAACCTGCTGGAGCCACCACTGGTTCCAACTCTAGAATTCTATGATTCTATGACAGTCTGTGGTGGCATGTCTATGTGCTGGCATGTCTCTCGGGGGAGACTGAGGCCAGGAAGGGGGATTGGCTATTGGGGGTGCCACTGTTGCCTATAGTGCACCTTTAGTGCCTTCTTGATCATCCCTGTCTTCTTCCCTTCCTGCCCCTTCTTGTTCCTACCCATTCCACCCTTCCCAAATCATCCCACACATCATCTGCATCTGGAAATGGTACAGCCCCAACCAGTATATCATCCTTTTATCCTTCGTTTTCAAAGGCAGATCACCTCCGGCACCCATATTAAAGAAGGGTGAGAAGTCAATGGGTCTCGAATGAAAATTGTGGAATGTAAGTCTAGCACGAACGTCACAAATATAAACCTCTCATTAGAAAGTCTGTTGATTCTTCCTTCAGCCATGTGGGATAATTGATGACCACCCCATCCTATGGTTCCCCAGACTCTGGAGCCCAGAGTCTTCCTCTCCTCCCCTCTCCTCGGTGCTCTGGCAATCCTTGAAGTCAGCGATTAAAATTCTGGCCCCGTGTTCCCTGCCTCCCTTGCCAGCAAGGCCCATTCATCAGAGCTTCCTTGTTCTGGTTCAATTAAATTCTATAGCACTCCGAGGTGATGTAGCATCGGCCCTGGTGTGGAATTTCAATGCAGCCCACGGGCTTGTAAATACGTTGCCGAGGATAAATTGGCCATCAGTGGGGCTGAGCGGAGCAGTGAAGAGGGTGTGATTACAGCTCCTTTTTATATGCTCGGAAGCAGCCAAACCATTACTAAGAAGAACGGGCACCAGGTTTTCATGCCCAATAAGGAGGTGGCTCTGCCTGTGTGTGTGTGTGTTTGTGTGTGTGTATGTCTGTGCCTGCTGGCATTTTATACTCCTTCCTATCTGATGCCTTGAAACAAATAAATTATTCTGGAACAGACTGGTTGCTCTTGCTTGGAGCGACTGTGAAGGGAAATCTCTCCGTTGGAAAGGTCAAGAAGAACACAAGGAGAACGGCTGAAGGCGCAGGACATTGGGATGTGCCTACTGTGCTGGGCTCCCCTTCTTGCCCCCACCCACCCTTTGATGGTACAGTGAGCACAATTACTGCCACCAGAACCTTGTGTGGTCAGGTGGACCCTCTAAAGCAGTGTTTCTCAAAGTGGGGGTCGGGACCCCTTTTGGGGTCGCCTAGAGCTTTCCTGGGGGTCACCTAAAGACCTCTGGTACAGGGGACCAGGTCAGGCTTGCCAGGCCTCCGGCTGTAGCTGTGCGTCCCTTTTCCTTCTGAGCAGGCAGTATAGAGCCTTCTTGTAATCAATAAATCAATAATTAATTATATGTAATAGCTTTGAATTTAATAATGTAGAATTTAAATTAACCACATGACACCGATATACATGAGTGTTTTTAGCTTTTATTTAGTCATGTCCTATATTTTTCTTGAGTGTCCTATATTTTAGGAATTCCTTGTCCTCTTTTTTTGATTTTGACATATGGTCATCCTGGACATCACCTCCAAGAGGGGCCTGGCTGGATCTGGAACTTACTTAGTCTTGCCATTTGCCTGGATTTTCCAGGTGATACCTGGGCCAGGTGATACCATGACCCAGCCAGGGACCTGGCAATAGGCAATCCCTCTGCCTTGTGTCGAGTGGCCCAAGGCTTGTGCCAAGCCTGCTATACTCTGTGCCTCTCTGGCATGTGCCAGCCTCCCCATTGTGGCTCGGAGCTGGGGAGGACCGGGCAGGACAGGAGGAGGGCAATCTGGGACTCCTCTTGTCCCACCCAGTTCTGGGGTTCTGAATTATGGCAACCCTAATTTCATTAGGATTTGTGCAAGATCTAATTGCTTTACCCCCATGATGGATCTCTCCTGTCCCCAAACACCTATATATATAAAACTGAAGAGTCACTGACTGACTGACTGCATTGTGAACTTTTACTTGAAAAGTGGTATATAAATCCTGTTAATAAAATCATCATCATCATCATCATCATCATCATCATCATCATCATCCCTCCAAAGGGACACTACCTTGCAGTGGTGGTAGGACTTGCGTGCTTCAGGGTGAAATCCAAAGTTACTACGGGGAGTCCTTGTTCTGGAGTAAGAACAAGTTACTCTGGACTGGAATATGACTTTCCCATAAGTTTTCACTAGGTGGTGCAATAACTACGGGTGCACATAATGTCTCTTACGTGCTCCTGTAGTTACTCTGGATTGTGCCCTCAGTGAGGCAGGGGGCTATGCTGGACAGGGTCATCCATACTAGACAGGTCTTTGCTGCGAAGTCAGACTAAATGTGTCCCTACCCATTCATAATATGGTGAGAAAGAAAAATACAACATCTATACTGACTCAGTCATTGCCTGGGTTAACAAGGACTGCGGCAGGTGCTAAAGTTCCTGGGCACCTGGTGAAAAATGGGTTGCAGGATCTCGAGTTGAGCAACCAGGACTGGGGACTGCAGGGCTACTTGAAGACCAATCACAACCACAACGTCAAAAGTATACCTGTGCAGAAAATCAAGCAATAATGTACTGATACTTAAAGTCAAAGCCAACAAAACCAGGCTACCAAAAAAGGATGTTCCAGTTTTGGAAAGAGAAATTCCCTGATTCTGATGTTTCTGAACAAAGATTAGCCGATCAACAGCACTTTATCACACGGACCTACAGATAGAAATTCAGAGAATCTGGGAAAAGAAGGTCACTGTGATTCCCATAGGTGCTCTTGGAGCGATTCCATCAAGTCTCCAGGAACATCTCAACTTAATGGTCCTCCAAAAGATCACAACTGCCCAGTTCCAAAAAGCAGCACTCCTGGGAACTTCACGCATCTTGTGATTCTTTGGATAGGAAGCGAATCACAATAGATCCAATTCCGGTCAAACACCCGGCGATTGTGAAATAGGACATCATAATATTTTAGCTATTCACAGCTCATCTTTCTTAGACAAGTTTATATCAGAAAACATTGAAGCTGCTTTGGTTAATTGCAGCATCCTGATCAGCACCCCAGAGAAGTCTTCCTTGTTGAGATGATCTGAGGGCTGTGACGCCCCAAAACCAAGAATATCTGCCCCAGGGTTGCCTTGCACCAGATCCATAGGCAGTCCTGGTTCTATTTTCTGGTTAATTGGCTATAACGTTTGATAGACGACAGATATTCCATTGTAGTTTGTTTCTTTTCATTCTTCATTAAATAACTTTTCCAATGATATATAACTTGATGGTGTTATACTTCACACATATCCTGTTTTCACAATTTTAGCCACTACTCTCAAGTTCAGTTCATTGCCCCCTCTTGCTTGCTACCAGGTGCAACTGCCCTCACCCCCTTACTACGCCACTGACGTGTGCTATTCTTTCCATGCTCTCCACGGATGCTTGCATGACTGTTGGGACAGGAATGCTTGACATTGCAATGCCCCCCAGTTCCTGCCAGTTCACACACAGGTTGGTGAAGTGGGAGATGATGAAATGCACCCCGTCCCTTTGGCCTGATCCAGTGGGGTTGTTCTGAAGTGAATAAGTATGTGAATAATCTGTGGAACTCCTTGCCACAGAATTTGGCGATGGCATCAGGATGCCAGTGCCTTATGTGCTCGCTGAGGCATCTGGTACGACACTGTTAAGAAATAGGAAGCTACAGTAGGCGGACCTTTGGATCCAGTAGGATTCTTCTGATGTTCTTATATTCTTAGGGCACAATCCTAAGTAATTTCAGCCAGCACAATTCATTCCTATGGTAGTGTGGGGAGGCTGGTGCATGTCTTTACACTGGCCTAACTTAGGTTCTTATGTGCCAGGACTTGTGCAGGCCTAACTTTGGGATAGGATTGCCGCCTTAATATAAGACATTAACTTTCTGCTCCACTGCCCCAAATTTCTCTTGTCAACAGCTTTCATGGCCGCAAAGCAATCTCTAAAATTGCCGGTGAGCAGGTCTATCTCTCTGCGCCTGTCATCAGACCGGCTCCCCTTTCCTTCCTCACACCGCAATGATGGCTGCTCAGGGAGCTGTTTGCTCAAAAGCGCCGTTTATGCGCCAGTCATAAAGTGGTGTCCATCAGCACCTTGAATGATAATTAAGCTGTCGAGGGGGGGGGGGAGATGCTGTTTGGCAGCATGACAAGATTAGCCTCTTTTGTGGACGGCACGCTGGGGACCGCCGTGCCGGGCTGCTTAGCCAGGCTTCCCTGTGGGTTCCTGCGAGACTCTGTGATCTTTGCCCTTTGTACTTGCCTGTAATCTTGAAGCATTACACATGTTGTTTTGATGGCTCTTCTCTGCCTCCCCCCAACCCTTTCAGGAGATTTGGTGATTCCCAAAATAGCTGCTTTCCTCCCAGACACATGATGTGTTTTGATTTCGGAGAATGGGAGAAAAGCTCTTCCTCATCACCGAAAGGTCACCAGTGGGAAGAGAGAGTTCATGTTATTTGGATCTCTATCTCAGTTTCACTCCCGGCACAATTGTTGCTGCTAAATTAGCATTCTGGGTTGACGATTCTGGGTTCTTGCCGCTGACTCAGCCCTGCGGAGAGGCAAGAAATGTACTAACAGCAGTTCTTATGGACGCACAGGTACGCTGGAGAAAGCAACTGTGGTCATGTGTCATGTGTTGGAATCAGTATCATGTGTCATGTGTAGGATCCGTATCATGTGTCATGTTGGAATCCGTATCATGTGTCATGTGTCCGGTGTCATGTGCCAAAACTAGATCCATACCTTGCTCTAGGAGTGATAGTGCTTTCTCTAAAAGGGTGGGTATCCAGCCTGCAAGTTGTCCTGGACCCCACAACTGTCCCCAGATGTCCACATAGCAGCTGTGGCCATGGGATTCTTCCTCCCAATTCAGCTGTACCAGTTATGATTGTATCCGAATCAGGGCACAATCCTAACCAATTTAGACCAGTGCAACTCACCCAACGCTTGTTCCCATGGTGGGACGGGGATGCTGCCACATGTCTGTGCACTGTCCTAACCCCCTGGAAGTGATGCAGAAGTGCCTCATGACCCTCAGTCTGGTGCAAGGGACTTGTGCCAGCCTACCTGGGGTTTTGTGGTTGGACATGCATTAACTACTAATCAACAACTGGGGGTTAGGATTGCGCTGTTGGTCAAATCTGGCTATGGCGGTCCGTGCCCTAATGAAATCTCATTTTCACTCCTGTGATGTGCTCTACTTGGGGATGCCCATGAAGATGGTCTGGACGTTAGTGCTGAATGCAGTGGTCCGGCTGGTCACCCTCTCAGCAAGTTCAGTTTGCCATGCCATTGCCCTGGCAGCTCCAGTGGATGCCCATTCAATTTCCAGCTAATATAGTATCCATTTATGACCTTTCCCTTCCTACCAACCAGTTTGTGGCCTGGTTTTTGGATGCATCATTATTCATTGTGCCTCCGATAATATGCCAAATGTCTCCTCCAGCTACAGGGTGGGGGTCAGGGGTCTTCACTGACCCCACTTGGAAATGTGGTCAGGGATTGTGTCTAGGACCTTCTGCATCTGCTCTGCCCCCAAATGGGGAACCAGCCAGTCATGGCATCATTTGATGGGATATCAGTGCAGCACATGAAACCAGGTTTATTCTCCTCCTGTCGCTCACTGGTTATCGAAGCGGCATTTGCAGGTGTGACCGGACTCCACAACGCACTGCTAATTACAGCCAGCGCATCTCTTCACCCCATTGGCACTCTGAGTCATGGCATGTTGCCTGGAGAGCATAGGTGGATTTACAATCACCCCATGGCATGTTGAATGACTCTGCCATCCTCAGCCTATTTAGAAGGCTCCCGTTCTAATTAAGATTCAGAGCGAGGGAAGATTGAGGCGCCAATAAAATGCAGAGGGACACACATTCTTCTCCGCTTAATTTATGTGCTCATAAGCTGTGCATCCTCGTGAATTTCAAAGCGGTTTTACTAATTAGCATGAAGGGCCTGGCAAATCTGGACGTCTGCTGGCTTTTAAGTTCGGACTGCCTGCTGATGTGGGAGAGTGAATGTGTGTGTGGGGGGGGGGGAGGAGTGGGGAGCATGTCACAGACATGTCAGAGGAGAGCAATTTTCAACCAGTGTGCCATGGCACATTGCGATGAATGGTCTTCAGGTGTGCCGCAGAAGTTTGGTGGTAGGATGACCAATGGGGGGTATGAACCCTCCATCAACAGCATGGTGTCCCATCTCAATGCTCAAAAAACTACCTGGAAATGTTAGCGTGTTGTCGGTGTGCCATGGGATATAAAAGACTGAAAATCACTGTTGTAGGAGGACAAGAAATGGGGATCATGTTCAAGCTCCCCTCTATCCTTTTTCCCAAAATACCAACTGTGGCCCACAATTCCTTGGGCTCATGGGGGGATATTGCAAAAAGAAAAGCCCAACCCATTCCAGGTAACACATGGGGCCAGTAAAATGTTTGCTTAATATGATTGGAGGGGTTGGAATCTAATAGAAGGGTTGGACTAGATCAGGGATCAGGGAACTTTTTGACCTTTTACCCCAAAATATATTTAGATATGCTGATGTTCCCCCTTGATATGCCAACATTACCCCCACCAAACCCTGCATCCATCCCTACCCCAGCGTCCCTTGCTTCCCCTATATTGTTCCATTACCCCCTGGAATTTCATTTTTACCCCATTTGGGGTAATTTACCCCTTTCCTCTGACCACTGGACTAGATGATCTATTATGTACCCTCCAATTATGATTTATTTACAGCTGACAGTCAGGATCCCATTGTTTATGGAATCTGGAATCAGTGTTTGGAAGATCTGATCCAACTGGCTCAGGCTGCAATCCTAACCCTTATTTATGCTGGCACAAGTCCTGTGCTGGCCTGGCAGTGTCACAAAAGTGCCATAAGGTGCCACTCTGTGGGGTTAGGCCGGTACAGGGACATGTGTCGGTCTCCCCACACAAATACTGGAATGGTGAAACAGGTGAGTTGTGACAGCATAAATTGGTTAGGATTGCACCCTCAGTCACAATAGCTTGATAGTGGGGGATCCTAAACTTGGAGCCATCTCTTTGTCACTACTGGAAAGATCCCAGTATTGGGATTTCAACTTTTCCTATTTTTTCAAATGAGCTTAAGAGCATTTTGTAATCCGCAGGGCTGTTTTGGTTCCTCTCCACTGATCTTTTGACTCTGTGACTCTCTGTTCCCTTCTCAACTTTGTGACCCACTTGAGACTCCTGATTGAAAGACATGAGATTCATTAGTGTTTAGAGTCCAAGTTCAGGTTTGGCATAAAAGCACCTTGGAGTTGGAGAAGGTGCAACGGCGCCCGACTGGCACGGATAGCACAGGGCTCAATGGCCCGAGGATCTGATGATGATGGATGTCGACACACACACGCAGGTGTTTACAATCCTGGAGGAAGGTGGGAGAGTTGGAGATAGGCAGCCTTCTTTTTCATACATGCCTCAATGGATGTTGACAATGGCATTTGGGTGCCTGTCAGTGTGTGCCAGGATGAAAACCTTTGCTTGGAATCTCCTGCAGTCAGAAGTGGGTGTGCGCATTTATCTAGTAGTGGTAGCGGCCTGGCCCAGCATCAGAGAACTCACCTGTTATTGGCCAACGCCTATAATTGCGCACTCAGTCACAATACCTGGGCCTTGGATGTGTCGGCTGTGCTTCTGATGCGCCTCCATTTGTGGCTCTCAACGCGCCACACTGATTGGCGAAATTGCCCTTACACCGTTTTCTAGAGTCAGATGACTTCTTAGCACCGGTTCCAATCTTGGCTAATACCGTGCGGTGACTCTCCCTTTCATCATTCTGTCATCTCCTGGATGGCTATTCATATGCGGAGACATCCACACCATACATCATCTGTCAATTACCTTTCTTTTTCTTTCATCGCTATCAGAAACGAAGCTTTCGTTCCCCGCACACCCAGGAATCCAACTCTCTCTTTCTCCCCCTCCCGGTTTTCTAAAGATAACACTTCTGACGTGCAGAGATATTAGTTTTCATTGCTCCGTTAAATAGGCTTTCTGGCCAAGGTAAATTTGGACATCTCCTTTCAGGAGTTGGGATAGTCAGTTAATAAAGACCTGGAGATAATGATCAACTGATAACCGTGTCGCTTCTGTGAATTACAAATTGCCCAACAATCACTGCTCTCTCTCAAAAGTGTGGTCTGCCAGGAGAAAATGCCTTGGGTTCTCTCACCAATTCTTCTGTGAAAAAGGAACTTTACAGAAAGTTTTCTTGCTTTGCAAACCTGCACCAGTCCAAAGTGGTCCCTTTCGGAGTCCCTTCTTAATTCGGATGTGGAGGAACAAGTCTTTCTTCTGAACATGTAGTGCCTGCACTTCTGGTTGAGTGATACCAGGTTAGGGTTAGGGTACCCACGTTGCGGAGATATGTACCAAATTTAGGATGCGATCTCAATATAAAGAGGGGGGAAAAAAGCAGGCCTCCGTCAGTCTTGAAAGACTATGGTATCGTGCTTGGCGCTGCATACGCTGCATGCGAAGCACGAAAGCCTGGGTTGGATTGTTATGGAGGATAGGCTGTGACTCAAGCAGCAAATCCCCCCTCTCCATGCCACTGAATTAGTCCAATGGAAAGGCAGAGCCAATACGATTGGATCCAGCTGGTGTCGCAGAGCTGGGCTAAGGACAGGAGCTCACCCTGTCTTATGGGGCCAACCCGGTCTTGAACCTTGGCCTGCTGGTTAACAGGCACAGCGTTTTAACCACTTGCACCACCCGCAGCCCAAGGCAGAGGAAAAAAACTGATGACCTAATTGATGGTGATTTTTAAATGAACATCAGAAATTACAGCCCCAGTTGATTGTTCTGGGGAGTTGTTGTCCGTCAGTACAGAAATGGTTATAAGGAAGGAACCTCCGTTGGACGCATAAAAATAGCACCGTTTGCTGCCCGGTACTTGCACAGACTTGTCCATATTTGAGGAAACCATAGCTGTGTCTGCGCTCAATCGCAGCCAAAACCTTCACGGAAATTTGGTTTTATTTGTCACACCAAGAACAGCTCTGAACCTCACCGGCTCTCCAGTTCACCCAGCTAAAGTGATGTCCCTTTTGTTCTTATCGTCTTGAAACAAAATATTTTTTCAAGACGGTTTGCATGCAAAACAGAAGAACAGAGACGCAGGGAGGAGACCCGGAAGGAGCCTCAGATTTGGGATGAATGAAGGAAGATAGTTGCTAAAAAAACACCACTTCAAAAGTGCCTGTGCTGCATGCATTCAAAAGCTGCCTGTGAAATAAATCCACATACACGGATAAAAAAAACAGTGCAATCCTTATAGTGTCTACTCAGAAGAAAGCTCCACTGAGTTCAGTAGGGCTTATTCCCAGGAAAGTTCTCTTAGGGTTGTAGCCTGATTCTGCTTTCTTGAACGTGTTGTGTAATTAGACCCTCCCTTTCCCCTTTGGTGTACCCAAAGTTTTGGGTGTGTGTGCTCTGCTTCTTTTGAATGTTAATTAATCCTTTTAATTAACACCCTGCTTCATTTCAGAGCAGAATGCATTGGTGTCCAGCGCACATTTCGGGAACTCTGCGCATGCACAATGGGCTCAGGGCACTCCTGGAGTTCTGGGCACTTGCATTGGGCACTGGCTCCATCAGTTGGCACTCGGTGCTGAAAAGGTTCGCCATCTGGGGTTTGTGACATGTCCAGTGAATACTTATGAAGGAGACTGACTTGGACTTTGGCTTCCTGTCCTCTCATTTACATTTCCTGCTTTGCAATGATAAGTTCTATGAATTTCCCCAGATACAGAAATGGGTACCTGAAGGTGTGGATAACAATAATCATGATAATACCCACACATGCACACATGCATGCACACACACCGGCAAACATTCTGTTTGTGGATAGCAATATGGTCATAAAGTCTTTTGAGTGATAGACCCATGCCAGCGGTTTCTATTTATTTACTTGTTTACTTGTTTGTTTGTTTGTTTGTTTACTTGTTTGTTTATTTATTTATTTATTTATTTATTTATTTATTTGAAGGATTTAAGATCCATTTTTTTAATAGGACAACCTTCTCTCTCTTTCTCCAAAGGCCAAGCTCACTAAGGCTGATGGGGAGCCAAAGAGGAGACAGAGGGCTCCTTAGCCAACGGTGCCACAACTGCTGTAGTGGATCAACGGAGGAGACCCCAGAGACCCTCAGAGACCCTGATTTCCGCTCCCCCCAACAAAAACAGATATTTTCAGAACCTCAGCTGAGCATTCGTGATGGGGCTTTCCATCAGGGTGACCATATGACCGGAAAAACCCCAATTTGTCCGGATTTTTAGCCTCCTGTCCGGGTGTCCTACATTTTGGCTTCATTGTCCTACATTTTGGCTTTGTTTTGAAACTTCACAATAGTGCACAGTGCCCCATCATGCCATATGTTGTTGGATTTTATTGAAGAGCAGAATCCAATGCAAAAATCAGTTTGGAGATATCTCCTTCCTATCAAAAGCTATTGTCAAAAACTCAAAAAACCAAAAACCAAAAAAATACTTTTGGGGGCAGATTTTTTAAGCGGGTAGGAATTTTGGCCTGGGATTAGGATTTTTGGCCTTGGGGTTAAGGAATTTTGGGTTTGGCATCTGGTCACCCTGGCTTTCCATGTGTCATTTGCAAAAGAGAGGACCATCACAAAATGCAAAATACAAAGTATTTTTTCAGTTGCAAAAAATATCAGCAGCCCATCATGAACGTGGCGTCAGTCAACGTGGCATCAATCAACTCCTTCCAGAGGAAAAAAAAATGGTGTTGAAAGATGAGGCAGACCCCCTCCCCGTGTTGCAAATAAGGCCCGCAATCCGAAGAGGCTCTCTTGAGCCGGCTCCTTTCTTCCTTGGGGCAACAGTTCAATTTCTAATTCTCAACCGGCTGTGCTGGTGAGAAGAGAGACCACAAAGCACAGTTTTTATTGCATCTTTGAGGTTGAATAAATGTTTAGTAAAAAGTTTAATCCCTCTGAAAGGTGCCTGCCTTTTACAGACTTTACGAGCTGAGACAATCCAACGTCTTGAGAGCTGGCATGTATTTATTGTACTGCGGTGGGGAAGAACTTTGATATGGATAATAAGATTTGCTGTTTGGGATTTGCTGGGTTTTTTTTAAGGTACTCAAGATGTACCTGGGATGGAAGGGAAGCCCTACGAGGAAAGGTTGGGGAAACTTGGGATCTTCAGCCTGGAGAAAAGGAGGCTGAGTGGACACCTGATCACGCTCTTCAGATACCTGAAGGGCTGTGTGGTGAGGCTGGAGGCAACAGTGACAGCATGTTTGCCATGGAGGTGAGACCACGGCCTCCATGGGACCGAGTGTTGGAGTCGACAAAAGGAGACCGGGTCTACTGGTCAGATTCGTATTGGGACTTGCTATGCCAATAAGCGTCGGGAGGACTGGGGTTTATCCTGGGCGCCCAAATCTCCGCCCAGCCCAATCCTGGAGTTTCCCGTTCTCTGGGGCCACTCCGCGGCATGCAACAAGAGCGGAAGGGGAGGGGGAGCGGGAGGTGTATATAAGGGTGGAGGTGGGAGAGAAAGGGGCAGTTGGAGGAGGACGAGGATGTAAAGGACGGAGATCCAGCGCCATTCACTGTCCAACTGCAACCTGATACCTGCAAGAGGAAAAGAGACAGTCAAAAGAGATACAGTTAATGGTTTTGGTTGAACTTACCTATTGGGCTCCTGTTGAGCCAGAGATTGCAACTTACCTGGGTGACGTCCGGCTGGACAACGAACCTGGAGGAGAGAGAGAGAGAGAGAAGGAGAGAAGACGTCAGAGGAGTGATCTGATGCCAAAGGGGGTGAAGTAACCCACTTATCTAGACTGTGAGCAAATTCTTAGACAATATGATGGGAATGTTCTGTGTGTAATATGTGAGAACCCTACCTCTTCTTCTTGTAACTAAGCCCGTGCTACCTGTGTTCCTGCCTGCTTAAAACCACAACCATAAAGAGTTTTATACCAGACTTACCTGAGTGAAGACCATCTTATTCCTTACTATGTTGGGTGTTGATATAACCATGGCAGATGAGAGATGCAGTAAATCTGAAATAGAGGTGTCCCTGGCAAGAGATAGTGGGGGACAGGACAGGCCGTCATAGGGAGGAAGGGGCTCATTTGTTCTTTGCTGCTTCTGAAAGCAGAACTAGAACCAATGGGGACAAACTGCAAGAGAGGAGATTCCGGTTGGATATCCGGAAAAAATTCCTGATGGTGAGGGCGGTTCGGCAGTGGATCAGAGTGCCAAAGGAGGCACTCTGCACCCCCATGTGCATCCACCCTTGTGTGCAACATCCCCCATGTTCATCCACCCCATGTCCCCCATGCGCACCAGTCCCCATGTGCATCAGTCCTAGGGATCTAGGTGCACTCACTAGGGATCTCCTAGGGATCTAATCCATCAGTCGTAGGGATCCAGGTGCACTCACTAGGGATCTTCAAGCAGAGGCTTGATGAGCACATGTCAGGGATGCTTTAGGAGGATTTCCTGCTGCAGGCAGGGGGTTGGACTAGATGACCTCCTGGGTCCCTTCCATCTCTAGGATTCTAGGATTCTATGATTCATTGTTAAATTGGCCTCAGCATCCAGATGAAGCAAGGATAAAAATGGAACATAACATAAATATGCATTTATCTCATATTAATTGAAACAATATATGTCAGAAAAAGAGCTTGTTAGTTTATAACCCAGAGGAACTCCGGGTAGGGCAGGAGAAGGTAGTGTGGTGGCAAAGTCGCCTCTTCACTGTAATTGGCACCTCTGGGTTAGACTCTTCTGTGGTGGGGGTGACATCTGACATCATGCCCACTGATGCCAGGTGCTCTAGCTATGCCACTGCTTAGGAGGATGAGCATTGGGAGTGCAGGGGTAACCAGTGCCTGGAAGTGGTAGACTTTTCAAGGGGATGCCACCTGTGCCACCCTCCCAGATGGAGGCTCAAGCAAAAAAAAATACAAATACTGTGCTGAGGATAGCAGTGACTGCCAGCCTGGGATAAGAAACCTGAGATTGCAGCATCTGACTCATGAGAACATAGAAAGCCCTGCAGAGAGTGGGACTTCTTTCAACAATGTGCCTTTCATGCAGCGGTCCTTGAACTGATCAATCAGCCCGTCTGAATTTCCTGATTGCAAAGTACAAAATGAGAACATTGCAGGCGTTTACTGAACTCCATCAGAATTAGTGTTTCATTTTTATGGAAATTGAGTTTGAATGTGGATTCCGTCAATCAAGGACTCAATCTCTTGTTTGTTATCTCTCAGAGTGTTCAACACCTAATAAGCGATCATTATTTCCCTCCTGCGGTTCTGAAAAAGAAGACGTCACCCCTTTACAAAAGATAGTTTGTAGGCGCCACGTGATTTTGTGGTATAATATGTGGTATTATACCTTGTGGATTTCATAAACTAAATCTCTTGACAACTAACATCTGGTCTGCTTCACATCTGGGTGACCTTCCTCCGATGGAGCTGACGGACCTTCCTCTGATCTAACGAGACTGTCGACCAAAGAACAGCATGTCACATTAATGGTAGCGCAGAAGGCCACAGATGTCTTGAAGGATGTTTTTTAAATATTTAACAACCCCTGAATGCAAAGGAAATTGTTATAAAGATAACCAATGCCAACAGTTCCACAAAGGAAGTTGCTGCATTTATGAGCTCTCTGTTGGTCTTGGTCAAGACAGGAAAACACAGACCAATCATGGCTTATCCATATCAGGCCGAGATGTCAGTACCTGGGCAGAGATCACATTCTCACCTGAACCCCTATAACCTCTATATCTGCTTTTTTATTGGCTGAGCAAGTGCTGGCAGAGCGTCCAAACCAGCCATATCCTTGCTGTGACTATTTTTTGCTCGTTTATCAAGACCTTGCTTGTACATTGTTAAAATTTATTAGAAACTAGTGAAAAGCGTACCCACGTTGCAAGAATAAAATTCCCCCGTATGCCATCCACCCCATGCACATCAATCCCACACACACATTAACCCCCCCATGTGCATCCACCCTCATGTGCAGCATCCCCCATGTTCATCCACCCCATGAGCATCAGTCCCTCATGTGCATCAGTCCCCCATGCGCACCATCCCGCATGTGCATCTTTCCATGCACAACCTCCCCCCACGTACAGCAGTCTCCCCAGTGCAACCCCTCCTTCTGAACAACATCCCCCACTACTCCGGGAACCAAACACCAAACTGGCTGGAGGTTGGTCAGTCTTCCATGCTAAGTATAGAATAAAAAGATGTTGCACCCCTTTTCAGCCCCATAAGGGTTAAATTTCTCCACATCGGTTCTTGGTGGGTGTTCACAGAAGAAACTCCCTCCCCGAATTTCATGCTTCTAGGTCCAGGGGTTGTGGCAGAATTTCCAGTCACCAATTCTTCAATGCAAAGTATAGGGAGGAAAAAGTGTGGTGCCCCTTTGCACCCCCTTCTGTTTGGAATTTCCAAAAAACTGGTTCTTAGTGCACCCCTCAGTCATGGAAGGAACACCCACCCCAAATTTCATGCTTCTAAGTCTGGTGGTTTTGGCTGGGTGTTGATGAGTCCAGTGAGTGAGTCAGTTAGTGAGTCAGTGACTTTTCTCTTTTATATATATAATATATATAGATTTTGGCTTGTCTTGCAAAGCACTCTAAGTCCAAGTTACTCTTATAAGTTACTCTTATTTATACTCTTATTTTACTGTATGTTCAATGTTTTATTGCTCAATTGTGTTGGTTTTTTAAAATTATATTGTATGTATGTTTTACTATTAAGGCAGGTTATAAATGTAATCAATGTTGCATACAAAATATAATTTTGTATAAGTATAAGTAAATATAAGTAATATAAGTAAATATAATTTTGTATAAGTATAATATAAGTAAAACATAGATACGACATCAATAATAATAATAATAATAATAATAATAATAATAATAATAATAATAATAATAATAATAATAATAATAACTGCCAGTTGGCAGAATAAAGTACTGCATGGCCAATTCCTTGCCAAGATGGAAGGAAAGGTGGATCAGGATCAGACTGGTTGTGGCTGACGAGTGGAACACTGAAGAAGGAGTCGGAAGGCCTGATACTGGCTGCCCAAGAACAGGCAATCAGGACAAATGCCATCAAGGTCAGAATTGAGAGATCAGCCCATGACCCCAAATGCCAGCTCTGCAAAGCAGTGGATGAAACCATCGACCACATTCTGAGTGGCTGCAAGAAGATCGCGCAGACTGACTACAAACGGAGGCACAATCTGTTGCCCAGAAGATCCACTGGAATCTGTGCCAAGAGTATCATCTGCCAGTGGCAAAAAACTGGTGGGACCACAAGCCTGAAAAAGTGGTTGCAAATGAGCAGGTGAAGCTTCTGTGGGACTTCAGGATACAGACGGACAAGGTCTTGGAACACAAGACTCCAGATACCACCATCATAGAAAGCAGCAAGGTGTGGCTTGTTGACATCGCCATTCCAGGTGACAGCAGAATTGAGGAGAAACAACTGGAAAAGATCTCCCGCTACCAAGACCTCAGAATCAAAATGACAGCGTATCTGGTGTAAGCCATGTAGGTGGTGCCAGTGGTAATTGGCACACTGGGTGCAGTGCCCAAAGACCTTGGCAGGCACCTGAAAACTCTTGGCATTGACAGAATATCACTCTGCCAGCTGCAGAAAGCCGCTCTTCTGGGATCAGCACGAATTATACGCCGCTACATCACACAGCCCTAGACGCTTGGGAAGGGTCCGACTGGTGATGTGAATGAAACCAGCACAAAATTGTTCACTGTGTATTTATGGATAACAACAACAACAACAACAACAACAACAACAACAACAACAACAACAACAACAACAACAACAACAACAATATAAGCTCCACTGCCTGGTCAGTCAAAATATTCAAGACTGTTCAGGGCATGGGATCTTACAGAGGCCAGGTGAGATTGTGGACCTTGCCCAGTACTGAGCATCTTGCCCTGATGTGGATTAGCCATGATCGGTCCGTGTTTTCCTGTCTTGATCAACAGCAACAGCGCATTTCATAAATGCAGGTCTTTCTTTTGTTGAACTGTCAGTATTGAAAACATGCTTCAGTGCTCGAAAACACAAAACAACCTCATCACTGTGTGCTCTTTGTATATATAGCTTCTGAAATGAACGAGTCCCTCTGGCATCCTTTGCAATATCCATACTCTTAGATGGGCCAAAATGCACGTTTCCACATGGATGGTTGATGAGTACTCTGTGCTTTTCTGATCACGTTGCCACCCTTATGGCTCAAATCACTTATATTTTCGGAATTGCCCACAATTCGGTTGACACCATCACAGTTATGACATTCAGTTCCCAAATGAGAGAAATCTGGTGTCAGCCCAATTGATGGAAGTTGCCAGGAAAAGTATAGTGTCGAGGAGGAGTTTGCTACATAGTAGAACAGGTACAAATGGGGAGAAAATAGATACCATCGGGAACCAGATCTGTCTATACATTGTTTTTAGATGCTGTATCAGTTGTTGCTTGTATTGTCTGAGTATCGATATTTGTCATCAACCACTCTGGTGTCCCCTTTGGAGGTGGAAGGACAGGATGGACAATTCCTTATATAGATGCTGT
Source organism: Cryptoblepharus egeriae (assembly GCA_030015325.1). Taxonomy (NCBI): domain Eukaryota; kingdom Metazoa; phylum Chordata; class Lepidosauria; order Squamata; family Scincidae; genus Cryptoblepharus; species Cryptoblepharus egeriae. Next base: position 267,799,866 of record JAREYC010000001.1, read on the forward strand.
CTTTCTGCTGTGTTGAAGACAGGAGAACGGGACTTAGTAGAAGCTGGGCCCAGAAGCGTGAAATTTGGGGTGGGTGTTCCTTCCTTGACGGAGGGGTGCACGAAGAACCAGTTTTTGGAAATTCCAACCAGAAGGGCGTGAAATGAGGCGCAACGCATTTTCCTCCCTATACTTTGCATTGAAGAATCCCTGACTGAGGGGTGCTCTGCCCCAACCCCCAGACTTAGCAGCATGAAATTCAGGAAGGGTGTTCCTTCTGTGACATGAACACCCACCAAGAACTGATGTTGAGAAATTTAATCCTTAAGGGTTGTTTAAATTTAACCCTAAAGGGGTGCAACGTGTTTTTGTGCTATACTTAATACTGAAGACTGCCTGATCAACATCCAGCGAATGCACTGGGAAGGAGGGTGCACAGGGGGTGAAGGTGTGGATGGGGGGATAGTGCATAAGGGGGATGGTGCACATGGGGGATGTTGTATGGGGGTGTTGCACATGGGGGATGATGAGCATGGGGGATGATGGGCATGGGGGTGTTGCATATGGTGCACATGGGGGATGGTGCACATGGAGGGTTGATGATTTGAAGTGTTGCTCATGGAAGGTCAATGCTCATGGGGGAACGATGTGCATGGGGGAATGGTGTGCATGGTTGGTGTTGTGCATGAAGGACATTGTGCATGAGGGATGGTGTGCCCAGTGAGGGTGTGCACAGGGGAGGGTGTGCATGGGGGATGTTTTATGGGGGTATTGCACATAGTGGATGATGCACATGGGGGTGTTGTGCATGTATTGCAGGGGGGATGCTGCACAGGGGAAATTTTACTCCCACAATGTGAGTACCTTTTCGCTAGTATGTGATATAATTATATGATAATATGATTATATGATATATGAGTTATGTGATAATAATAAGACAACAGGTTTATGTTATGATTTTTACTTAATTGCACTACTTTATGGTTTTATGATACATTTTATGGTTTTATGATACATTTTTATTACAGTGTAGTAAAAAAACCTAAATACTGACCTATACTTATAACCCAAATACCTTATTAAATCTAATCAAATCTAATGTAAACCCCAAGTTTTTAGACTAAATTTGGATGGAAAAGGTGCGTGATAGTCTTGAGAAAATACGGTAGTTTCAGTTGGTTGATTTGCAAACTTGCTTCTAAACTTTGCAACACCACAGATAACAATAATTGTTGGTATGTGCTGTGTATGTGTGTGCGCGTGTGTGTGTTTTGTGAGCACTCAGCCTGAACCTAATTATCTGTCTGTCTCTCCTTTTCTGTCTTCACACAGAGATAGCCATCAAAACAGTTTTTTGCCATTGACGGTTGCCTAAAAGGCTGGCGGCATTTCAAAAAGGGCCGCCTGCAATGGAATTAGAGGCTGATAAGAGGCCCAACTTCTGACATGGGGAAAGGTGTTGACCAAGCTGGTGGGGTCAGCAGGCTTGGTCTGGTGGATGAGTGCAAGGCTGCTGAAGATAGCTAAGCAGAGAAGGACCTGGACAGTTCTTGGATGGGAGACTGCAAGCTGATAAGCTGTCATGAGTCATCAGAGCCAGAAGGTGTCGCTGTTTACAGCCATAATCCTAATACCAGATGTGACGATCATGCCCTGACGGATTCCACCTGGGAGAAAAATGTTCTATGAGCTGTCCGTAGAACAACTACCTACCATAAAGGTTAATGGGACGGCGCATATACATGCAGCGGCTCAGCATTCAGTTGAGTCTCTATCCTGATAGTGCACCCTGAATTTCATTTTATTTTCTTATCCAATGACAATAAAGTTTCTTTTAAAGTGGGAATTTTTGAAAACTCATTTGGGAATTTAAGGAAAAGAAGCAGGACAAGAAGCAGACCAAGCAATTGGGAACTTTCAGGAGATGCAGCAAGGATCAATAAGAGGATGGACGGATTGATCCTCCTGTTTTCAAACAGAAGAATAAAGTAACAACAAGTTAAAAAAAATCAACAAACATTAATCTTAACAATATGTTAAAAAAGTTCCTAAAACATGAATCTAACAGTACTAAAACAAGGTACTAAAACATTGATCTATAGGAGCAAGAGAGATCCCAGGAGATGAACAGCCCACTCCTACCATCTGATATAAGGCAGCAGGTCTCCGCTGATGATACAAATAGTGTGTTGTTGCCAACCATTTCTGGGGAGCTGCAACCATTGACTGTGGCAGTGTGGGAGGCCTGCATTGGAGCAAGGAAACTACTGTGCAGAGTGAGTGGTGGTCGAGGAGGGGGAATAACGGGGCATTTCAGGGGAAGAGCCAGGGGTAAGGAAAGGTAGATCTGGCACTTGCACATGAGGTGGGAAGGTCTGAAACCATGTTCTCTCCTTAAACAAATGCCACCAAAATAGCAGGTGTAGGTCTGATGAGTCTCAGACAGCCTGTAGGTGTATGAGCAGGGTGATCAGATGACCAGATTTGTATGGATTTGTCCTCTTTTTTAGCCTTCTGTCCAGGTGTCCTCCAAAAGGGCTTCATTGTCTTCCATTTTGCCTTCATTTTGGAACTTTGCAATGGTGTGCAGCACCCCATCATGCCATATGTTGCTGGATTCGTGTTGAAGAGCAGAATCCAATGCAGAAATTGGTTTTGAAATATCTGCTTCCTATCAAATGTTATGGCCAAAAAGCTAAAAATAAAAAAATATGCATTGAACTCTATGGGAAAGTGCCCAATGTTGGGGTTTTACTCGTGAGTAGGCAAACATGCCATTGTCTGCTAGAAAGGTCAGGCTGAGAGGAATCCAAAACCTTGTCCTCCTTTTACGGTATGGGCATCTGGTCACCCTGAGTGAAAAGGTTTTCAGCTTGTTCTCTCTCTCCCCCCCCCCCCCAATAACATGCAGCATTGCACCTGTTTGTGCAGTTCGGAGCAAGGCCTGGGAAATATCGACCCGGCAAACCCCAAAGTGACAGCAATTCCCTTCTTTCTAAAAGCCCCTGAATCCATTGTAATGAATGGTCAGGCCTGGGAAGAGGCACCCCAACCGTGCAGATAATAATTTCCTTTTTCCCGAAGAGGGGATGACAGCACCGTTGCAATACATGGCGAACTGTCACCAGCGGGGTTTGAAATCTTTTGTTCGGGACCAATTTTGTTCCTACCCTTTGGTCTCGCTGGATGCTGTTTAGATTAAGTGAAGGCATAATTATATTTTTGTTTTGAATATTTAATCCTTACTTGCCATGAGTGGGATGGCAGTGAATTTAAACAACTCTTCAGTGTGGCTCCCGGCTATGGCTAATTCTTACTGACAGCACAATCTCTGCCTGTTGTCTCTTATCTCCAATCTTGCATGCAGAGGCTTATTCCCAAGGATGTCTGGCTAAAAGAGCAGCCTCCTCTGCTTTAAAATAAAATAGTGATGCGGAACTATTTACAGTCAATGCATATAAAATCTGCGTGCCGTGAACATGATTTTTTATACATACGGACAGTTGCTCACCTGTTCCATTTGACATGCTTACATCAGAATGGATGACGATGATTGCTTGTATCATATGCATAGCCTGCAGTGCGGTTGTGGGGGAAGCACCCATGATACCCACCCATGATACCCATAAGCACCCATGATACCCACCTCATCTCATTCCACTCACTGTCTGGGTGTAATGGAAAAAAATGCTGTCTGTTGGAAGGCATTTGTGAAAATCCATATTGGATAGATGGTGGATCCCAGTGGTGTAGCTACAAGGGGTGCAAATGCAGGTGGGCAGATGCCGGTTCGGGCCTATACGCCCGAACCGGATTTTCCCCCGTGGCAGACGCTGGTGAACCGGTCACAGCCGCGGCTGGCAAGAACTGCGGGGACCAGTTCGGCAGCGGCCACCACGCGTCTCCTGAAGCTCGGCCTCAGGAGACGCAGTGCGCTAGCATCCAGCTGGATGCATACACGCCGAGTCTCCTGGGGCCAAGCTCCAGCTGAGTAATGTGCAATGCGGCAGGGTTGGGGCCCTTCCCCCACCCTCTGACCCCAGCCCCACCCCCTGACCCTGGCCTGCCCCCCAACTTCCAGCAAACCGGATCTTGGGGCTGGCTGGGCCCACCCCTTGGTGCAAAGTTTTGTAGACAGCTTTCTCCTTCAAAGCCAAGTATGTCCATCCATTTTGCTCCTAGTGCCTGGAATGGCTTTGAAGGGAAGGGGCTACTTGCATGCCATGGTGGGGCTCCCTGCAAAACCTAGTGCTTTCCACCCCCTCTGGCTATGCCGCTGGATAAGCCTGTCCATTTAATACTTTGCAGCCGACTGATAGTGATGCAGTAAAAGAGGGGGTTGTTTGCGCACCATTTAGGTGCAGTGGAAGCGCGGTTAAAGCCCATTTATGGACTTGCAAGCTCTCCAGGTGAATTCCCCGGGCATTAGACCTTTCCAGGAGAAAAGCTTTTAATTCTCTGAACAACAATAGTTGTTTTGGAATTTTATGGCTGGTATACCCAGAGATTTTTTACTACAAGTGCTTTCCAGGAGAGTCAGTGCTCCACAAATAAGAAGCCACTGACTGAACACGGAGATGAGGCTTGAGTTTATGAACCAGTATGACGGGGCAAGGAACCAGTATGATGGGTAGGGATCCAGCATCAGAACAATATTGTTATGCAAGATGTCCATGCTGGAAGGGAAATCATATCAATGGGTAAGTCAGAGAAATGTTCTGTCTTCCTTTTCTTATAGGTGATTGTCCTCCAAGACTTATTGCCCTGTGGTGGTTCTGCAAGGAACCTTATTGCACCAGCTGGCCTTGCCATTTGAGAGCCGATCCAGGTCTTGCTCTTGAGGAGGAGTCAACTGGATACCTGTGTCCACATGTCATATGGTGTGAGAGTGCCGTGAAAGTGCCATGGAAGTGAAAGTGCCATAATGTACTTTTGCACCACTCTCATTGCGGAGAATTAAGTTGCACTGGCTGGGCTTGCCCAGTATAGAGATCTCGAGGGTTTGGTGAGTGTGGGCAGGAGGGAGGCATTGCAGGAGCTGATCATGCCACTTGGTCAGTCTGTCTGTCTGGCTGGGGATGTGTTTACGACCAAACATGCTTACAGAATCCTCTGCAGAAGCCACAGACGGCACCACGAGCATCATCTATTTTTGGCGCCTTCCGGTAAATTCCTTGATGTGTCAGAAGGAATATTTCAAGGCTCCCTAATGAGGACAACTGTTTGCCATTTCAAGCTGGCTCTGTGGTGCTCTTCTCAGGGAAGGAGATGTTGTTTGCTTCCTAATGAACTTAAGATGATAACTGAATTACTCAAAAGATAGGTAACAGGAGATACAATTAGAGAGGAACACTCTTAACAAGCTCTCCGCCTCATTAGGAGCTGTTTGTGATCTCCCTGGTGTTCTGGTGGGTTTCGGTCCCTCCTTAAGAAGAGTTTATTCTAAGCAAATTAGGCTGTTTAGAAGAGGAGTCGCTTGACAACCCCCTCCTGGATCTGTGCTGCGTTCCTGAACCCGCATGTGCCTCCGTGCGCAGAAACACTGGGAAGCACCACATGCTCCTTGCAAGAATCCAACCAAGGTGGAGGAAGCATGGTCTTCCTCTCCACTGGTGGGCTTCCCTGGGGCAACTGGTTGGTCACTGTTTGAGGCAGGAGTAGGTCGATCCACCTTGGCCTGATCCAGCAGACAGGACTGGACTTAGGATCGGTGGGGCTCAACGTGGGGGACTTGCATGCCTTCCCTACTCATCAACTGCAGCCACAATGAACCAGGATCTGGAGAGAAACTGGAGAGAAGGTCAGCTCTGGAGGTGCTGCGGTAGAGGAGCCAAGACCAGTGATCAGATCCCATTGTTTCTTAAAACCTTCCTCATCCCATGAGTAATTCTAACCCATCAAGACACATTCCAAGAAATGGACAATTTTTCAGCCCTTTTGTAATAATCCCCTTTCCAAGGTGCTACAAGGTTGAGGGTGTGTTCCAAAACCACGTCCACCACCCTTGTTCCCCATTTCAAGTGCCACGATTCTTCTTGTGAAAGATCTCCTGCTTCTCCAAGCTGCTGCAGGTTTCATGATTCTTGGGGGCTCCCTTTCCAATCCATTATTCTTGTTATTTTATTTTGCACTGTAAATTTTGGGTGTGTGTCAACCCAATCATGTACAAGGGACTAATAGGATTTATGGCCTTCTATAAATTAGAGTTATGGAATATTACCTGCTTCTCTTCATTCTTAACCAGCAATTCCTGGAGATGGATGGCCTTTAATGACAAGTTGTGGCATTACACATTTATTTATTTTAAACTTGTCTGCCTTGCAAAGCCAAGTGTGATGAGGAACGGCATCTCCAAGGGGCCCTCGGAGAATCAAGGAGCTGGAGAAGAATCGGAATCCATCGCACTCCAGTCGGCTGCCCGACCTGCACTTCCAACAGCAATTAGGCAAATAACAAATGAGATCCAGGCAACTGGCTGCCTTTTAAAAGCCTGTTCCTTTGGAACACTGATGAGCGCCATCATTTAGCGGGGAGGCCTCTGGGGTGCCACCATATGGAACCGTCATCAGTATTGGTTGGAAGAAATGGAAGTTGATCAAAATGCCATTAAGTGGAAGGCTGGCCCTCGTGCCGCAAAGTATTTTTCAACGTGATCTAATGTGGTTGTTGTGACCCAGCAGCTGCCTCAACAACAGCATGTGGATGGGGATGTAGCAGCTCACCATGGGTATTTGGGGATCGGAGATGATCCAGGGCTGACCTGGTAGTGGTGGTGCTGGGTTGTGGGTTAAGGAAGGGTCGCTTTTCATCCTTTCCATGCATTTCATTTAAACATCAGAGGAACATGAAGGCCACCTCCTTCTCCTAAGTTAACCAAGGAAATATGTAATTTTGAAGACATCATCGAGTGAGTTATAGAATCCTAGAGTTGGAAGGGACCTAGTAGGTCATCTAGTCCAACCCCCTGCCTGGAGCACAGAAGTGCCTTCTGGTACTTTTGCAGCTCCCACAGGCCAGCAAGGGACTTGTGCCAGGACTTATGCTGGCCGAACTGGAGGTTAGGATTGCACTGTGAATATCTCTGGTAACCAGTGCAAGCCCAGCTGCTGCTCAGGCGGGTTGCTGACCCGCCTGTTAGCACGTCCAGCTCTCATTTCCCCCATCTCAAAAGCTAAATATCTACATCTACAGTATTTATATTCCACCACTTTTCAACGAAAAAGTTCACAAAGCGGTTTACAAAGAAAATGGAAAAATAATAATAGCTAATTAATAGCTAATGGGTCCCTGTCCCAAAAAGGCTCACAATCTAAAATCCAAAAAAGAACACCAGCAGACGCCACTAGAACAGACATTGCTGGGGTGTGAAGGGCCAGTTACTCTCCCCCTGCTAAATAAAAGAGGAGCACCCACTTGACATATTAAAATATTGAATACTAGAAATATTCAGTTGTTTGAGTGTCATCAAGTGGATCATTGATTTTTTTTGGTGGGGACTGATTTGTTGGGGTACATGTACTGTTAAATATTAAAATAAATTAAGTTAATGGGGAGCAGGGTGATACCAATACTAGTGAGGCTGTGCATACGATCTTATAAGTTAGCCCCTGTTATCTGGGTAAGAGGCCCTCTTTCCAGTGGACGTTCCTCTTTTATTTAGCAGGGGGAGAGTAACTGGCCCTCCACACCCCAGCAGTGTCTGTTTTAGTGGCTTCTGCTGGTGTCCTTTTTGCATTTTAGATTGTGAGCCCTTTTGGGGCAGGGACCCATTAGCTATTAATTAGCTATTAATTTTTTTCATTTTCTTGTAAACCGCTTTGTGAACTTTCTAGTTGAAAAGCAGTATATAAATAGTGTAGATAGATAGATAGATAGATAGATAGATAGATAGATAGATAGATAGATAGATAGATAGATAGATAGATAGAATTTTTTTGAACTGTTGCCTTCTGGGAGAAGATATAGAACATTTAAATCTCAGACTACATGCTTTATGAATAGCTTTTACCCTAAAGCCATATCCGCACTCAATAGTAATTTTAAGGACTAACATGAGTGAACAGCTGAATGCTATTACTTGGTGTGCTGTGCAGTGGTGTGTGTTTAAAGAGGGTCTTGGGTGGGGGTGTTCTTGGGGAGGGGGTTGTTGGGACTGGTCTCTGGATGTCTTATGAATTTTGTTGTATGTCTATACAATGACAAATAAATAATAATAATAATAATAATAATTATTATTATTAATAATAATAATAATAATAATTATGATAGATAGATAGATAGATAGATAGATAGATGGATTATTCTGTATAGTCTGGTATGGAATGAGGTCCACCTTTGTGTCTATCACAAGCTTTTTCAGTGGGTGATACAAACCCTAGTGACACTCCTAGGGTGAGATGGAGCCCTTTCACATTGTGAGAATCATACTTCAATTCAGATGTTTTATGGTGCACATCCTAAGCATGTTTACTCAGAAGTACGTCCTGTTGTATTCAATGGGGCCTACTCCCAGGAAAGTGTGTTTAGGATTCCAGCTTTGTTTCAGCTTTGGTTTTAATGCGCATGTGCCCAAGGAGCATTGATTCTAGTTGGGTCCCTTTAGACAACATGGTTCTCCCAAATTCTCCACTTCTGTTGACTACAAAGGTCGGCACGTATTGAGGGAAAACCAAATATGTGAATTCAGCTATTTTCCGGAGGATTCGAAGCGCTGCAAGACAGTCCTTGGAGGAAGTTGGAGCTTCTTTTCATTGGAGACACGTTGTTCTTCGAGGCGCATTTGGGAGAACATTATTTCTGCTGCCCTTCAATTGCATGTCAAACACTTCTGGTCTTGCCACGATATTACATTCCACAGCCATTAAACATGTATTATCTTTGGAAGAAAAAGCAGAGATTAATGACCCAAACCAGGATGATGAATTTACTATGAGGAGAGGTAGACTTATAAAGCAAGTCAGCTCAACGGAAGAGTGAAAAATGTTATTATGGTTAGATAAGTAATGGAATGAGAAGGTTAAAGAAGGAGAAACGGGCAAGTTGTTATTGTAAATGATTTTCTCTCCAGTCTTCCTCTCCAAGGGAAAAAGGGGAGATTATTTAGATGACTTCAGTCCCCTTTAGACACACTCTTTTCATTTCAGCAGCCGAGTAATATGGATAGAGTTCCAAACCAGATAAGATCATGGCGATCTGAGGCTCTCATCTCTTCCCTAATTTCAGTCAAAGCAAGTCTGCCAACAACTCCCAAAACTCAGTCCATGTTTCCTAATTGTCTTCTGAAATAAGAGAGAGAGAGATGGATGCACGGACAGATGGATGGACAGACAGACCTAAGGACAGACAAGACTCCGAGTCTGGAGTTCCCAGTTTCCCACTGCCAGGGGGTGAACGTATTTCCATAATTTTATACATTTGCCTATTTTTGCCTTTTCCAAATTTGGAAGTGCAGAAAGAAAAATCATTTCTTTTTATTCCAAGGGCACAGGTTTAGAAATGAGGTAGATACGTGTACTACTAAATGTGCACCGTGGCTTTAAATGCATATCAGGGAGATGATCTAAGATGCAGCCAAATACACGTAGAGGTATAAAGTTAGAGAATGGTGTTTTTTATTTTGCAGTTTTAGGGGTTTTGCTTAATTTTTAAACAAAATAAAGACAAGCACAAAAAGTGGTGTTATATATTTATTTCATTAGCACTGAAAACCACTTAATATTTATTTAATGGACTTCTATCCTGCCTTTCACAGCCAAATGTTGAATCATAAAAAATAGGCTTAAATTATATACTGGATATAAAACTGAAAAGTCACTGACTCACTGACTGATTCACTCACTGACTCATCAACACCCAGACAAAACCGCCGAGCCTAGAAGCATGAAATTTGGGGAGAATGTTCCTTCCCTGACAGAGGCACCCAATAAGAACCAGTTTTCGGAAATTCCAATCGGAAGGGGATGAAAAGGGCACAATGCATTTTCCTCCCTATACTTTGCACTGAAGAATCCCTGACTGTGGGATGCTCTGCCCCAACCCCTGTACCCAGAAGCATGAAATTTGGGGAGGGTGTTCCTGTTGGAAGGTATTTACGGTATGTAAACTCATGGTGGAGCCCAATGTAGCTAGAGGCAGGGTGACCAGTTGCCTCCCAGATGGTCCCCCTCCAAGGCTGCCCCCCACCCCAACCAGTCACTCTACCCTTGTTGTCCGATCCCCCTCCCAGCTGAGTGCTCCTCCGACTTCGGGGTTGGCTGCTCGATGACACCCACTCAACTGAACATAACCAGGTCTGTTCCCCTCCAGGTGTTCTGAGGTCTCAGATTAGAGCACCATCTCTAATATATTTATTTAAATTTTATATTTAATTTTTTTTCTTATCAGCCTTCTACAATGTGCCAGACATTTGAGGCAGCCTTTTGGCCAAAATGCTTGGCCCGTCTCAAAGAGAATCTTTTATTGACGTGAGTTCCACATTTCTGTGAAGAGACAATCCCTACAATCCAGAGTAACTACGGGAGCACGTAAGAGACATTATGTGTACCCATAGTTATTGCACCACCTAGTGAAAACCTATGGGAAATTCATATTGCAATCTTACACCGGAGCAAGGACTCCCCGTAGTTACTCTGGATTGCGCCCATAGTTTGGATGGAGTCTGATGGACACCTGCCTCATGTGCTATACTGCGGGGGCATTCCCCTTTGGGGCAGGGTGACCAGATGCCCAACTCTCAAAAGGAGGACAAGTTCTTGGATTAATCTCAGTCTGGCCTTTCTGGCAGACAATTGCCTACTCATGAGTAAAGCCACAATGTTGGGCACTTTCACTTTCCCATAGAGTTCCATGCATATTTTTGATTTTTAGTTTTTTGGCTGTAACTTTTGATAGGAAGGAGATATTTCAAGACAGATTTTTGCACTGGATTCTGCTCTTCAATACGAATCCAACAGCTTATGACATGATGGGTACTGCGCACCATTGCAAAGTTTAAAAAGGAAGCCAAAAGGGAGGACAATGAAGCCCTTTTGGAGGACACCCGGACAGAAGGCTAAAAAGAGGACAAATCTGGAAATTTTCGGTCATAGGGTCATACGGGAGTGTGTGAGCATGAGTGTGAGTGAAGCTGCCGGTGCTTCCTACTCTGGGGAGAAGCAGGAATTGACATCACAATGTCACATGCCATCCTGATGGCACTGCCTCGATGCCAGGGCTTCTAGTTAGGCCTCTGCTTCTGCACCACCTTCTATCAAAATACGCTACCCAGCTTACAGCTTGAAATGATGGTTGGCAAGTGTCACAAGACAAAAAATGGAGACAGTTTTTTCTCCTCTTATCTCCTGCGCTGGCCCATTTTGTGTTGCCGACGGAGCCCTTTGAAGCGGTGAAAGTATCCAGCGTTCACGGGTACATGTTTTCCTTTAACTTCAAAGAAGAAGGCATTAAAATATAAGACATCTTTCATGACAGGAAGCAAACAGTTCACCGCTGATGGGGGGAAGGCAAGATCTTGCGAGCTGTCAGGCCATTATCAATGAAGCTGTAAGCCTGTCACCAGGGAAGGGGCACAATGCAGGGCTCCAGGCTCTGATGAAGTGGAGACAGAAATGTCCGCGGCGGAAAACAAGCGTCGGCTATAGTTAGGGGAGAAACTCCTGGAAAATAGCATGTTTGCTTCCAGATAGGAGGAAGAGGAAGATGATGACGAGCACTGCCGCAGCACAAGGTGGAAAGAGAGATGGAAAATCGAAGGCACTGAGATATCTGCAGCAGTGGGATAGCTAGAAGGGGGTAGAGCCAGGGGTGGGCAGTTGCTGATTCGGGCCTACTTGCTTGAACCAGATCTTCCCTTTTTCCTGCTGCTGGTGAATTGCCAGCGGCAGGGAAAGGAAAAAGAGGGCGGACCAGTTCGCGCTGGCCGCCATCTCCCCCCCCCACGTCTCCTCCTGCTGGAGAAGACGCACAGGGCACGCACCTGAGTCGGCGCATGCGATGTGCGCCTCCTCCAGCAGGAGGAGACAAGTGTGTGATGTACTGCGCACGCGCCAGCCTTGGCGCATGCGCAGTATGTCTCCACCAGCTGGAGGAGATGCACTGCACACATGCCATCCCCCGGGGTTGGCGCGTGCGTAGTGTGTCTCCTCCAACTGGAGGAGATGCACTGTGCATGCGCCGGGGGTTGGTGCATGCGCAGTGTGCCGGGGTTGGGGTCCGCCCCTAGCCCTGCCCCCGCCCTGCCCTGCCCCGCCCCACCCCCTGATTCCGGCCCCGCCCCTGCCCCAACTTCCGGCGAACTGGATCTTGGGGGAGGCTCGGCCCACCACTGGGTAGAGCAGTCAGCCCTGGAGGGTGTGCAAAGGTCCCCTCCCTTTTGGGGGGTGAGCCATTCTAGGCAGAGAGCAAAATGAAGCCCCATTGCTCTCTGTAAATGATATGTGGGTATTTAGTGTGTAAAGAAAGAATTCCTTGTGCCTGAGATTTCCTGCGATCCATTTTTGTGGCTGTCCCCTGCTTCTGGCATCGTGCAAACCAGTCCATCTGACCCACGCATAATGTTTTATGTCTCAATCCTATCCCCCATTCTAGACTGAAGAGCCCCAAATGCAGTGACCTTACGTCACAAGGGAAGTGCGGTGTATAGATCTCTTTTCTGTTTGTGAAATGCTGTAGGAATTCGGTACCGAGCAAATCTACAGTCTCTGGGAAGTCTAGCCATGACGTTCATGCACGTGTTCCGATATCGTGAATAGGGGAAGAAGCTTTAAATTGCCAACAGGATCCCTTCTTAGGACTGAATGGTGGGGAGTGAATGGCAAGATAAATGCATGAATGAATCACCTCCAAGAATGCAGACCTTTCCCCCCCTAAAAGAGTGTCATCCTGCAAGAGGTTGCCTGGATTTCCCTTAACCGGCCAACTGCGGCACATCTTTGCCTGCGCAGATTTGTCCTCTCCTGCAGCCTTGACTGACGGCCTGTCTCTGGCTGCTCCCTGCAAGCCAGATCAATCTTGGCTGGATTCATTATGCAGTGAATTCACTGTTAAAATACCAGGATTTTCTTCCTGTCGAGTTATCGAGGAATTAAAAAACCGACAAGTGCTTCCGAACAAAGCACATGCAGAAGAAAATGGAAACTGGCGCTTGGTTCATGTGGAACCTGCCCCCTCTTTTCCTTCCCTTCAAATGGCTCCACTTCCATTGTGCACTATGATTTCAAGCTGGGATCCCCAATATAAAGAGTCTAATGGATTCCTTGGGGGAAAAAATGTATGTTGGGACCAGCTTCCTTTCTTTTTATTTTGGGGGGAGAGAAAAAGCAAGCAATTACAGCAGCTTTTTATCAAAGGTTGCCCACCGTGATTGTGACACATTCCTTGGAATAAAAGACCACCCGTTTGAGTTTTTACCTAACGCTTCACCATTCATATGACTTTAAACAGAAGTATTGATCCAGCATGTAGCTGATCTTCGACACGATGAAGAAAACACACACAGGCTCTGATCTGCAGGCTCTGGAGGGGGCTGGCGGAGGCGGCATACAGGATATTATGTGGATCTTGTAGATCACCTGCATTTAGGTTTGCCATATCCTGTCCTTAGCCCTGCTCTGCGACACGGCTGGATCCATCGTATCGGCTCTGCCTTTCCATTGGACTAATTCAGTGGCGTGGAGAGGGGGATTTGCTGCTTGGGTAACAGCCTATCCTCCATAACAATCCAACCCAGGCTTTCATGCTTCGCATGCAGCGTATGCAGTGCCGAGCACGATAACATAGTCTTTCAAGACTGACGGAGGCCTGCTTTCACCAAATCTGGACAGGACCCTCTGTCCCATTTGCCAGCACCTGAAGATGATTGTCAAAATTGGGTTTTCCCTGTTGTTTGGGCCATATGCCAACCCTACCTGCATTGATAATCTGGGCATCCACCAGTGATGGACTGGAGCAAAGGTTTTCTGGAATCTGCCATCTGCTTTCAAGCAGTTCCACACACTCCTCATCACTTGTGGTCATTCTTGGTTCCCAAACAAGGGAACAGTTGGAAGGTAGCAAGATCCAATCTTGTTAGGCCACAGCAGCAAACCCATTGCCCACAGGCACCCAGGGGAGTGGTGGGCTCCAGCAGCTTCGCACCTACTCTATAGAACCGGTTGTTAACAAGAGATAAGACATATAAAGTTTAAAAATAGCCATTTAAAAGTGGCTGCCAGAGGGGCAGAGAACCGGTTGTTTATGTCTTTGAATCCCATCACTGACCCAGGGGTGCGGTAAATGGAATAACCACCCCCCACGTCATTGCTTAATCCCTGCACCTGCACTTCACACCCCCATTTTAGAGCTGCATGGCAGTAAGGTGGACTCGACGTTGAAGCACTCATCATTTTAAACAGGAGGTATTGTGCACATGTGCATGCACGCACACACGCACACACATGCACCAAGAAACACCTGGAGCACGACCAAGGGGGAGCAACCCACCCCACTCACCCCTGAAGGTTCTTTAGTTTTATTTTATTGACTCACTTTGAACCCCCCTTTGAAAAAAATGCACAACTTTTTTTTGTTTCATCATGCTGTTTTTATAGTTTTATGATAACCCATATAATTTAACTCATCTATCTATCTATCTATCTATCTATCTATCTATCTATCTATCTATCTATCTATCTATCTATCTATCTATCTATCTAGTCCCAAATACCGGTACCTGTGGACCTTTCATAGCACACCAATGTCCTGTGGTCCTCTGGTTAAAAATGGCTGGTGTGACACATTAAACCTTTACATGCATGCACCACTGTTTGTTTGCTTGTGTGTTATTGTATTATTGTATGCCAATGTTGCTGAAATTCACTGGGGGTGCTCCATTTTAAGGGTGGAAGGTTGGGATATAAATATGGCAAATAGACAAATAAATAAAGATGCAACCCCCCCCCCCCCCAAAAAAAAAAAATAATTGCAGAGCAATCCAGGGACAAGCCTTCCTCCCCCCAAGCCCGGCCCGTCAGCCGTGTCTCAAATCATTACCCCTGCCACGAGAAACTGCAGCGGTAATTTAATAAATGGTATTTAATTAGATTTCTCAAATTAGTGTCACATAAATATTTGCCGAACTTCTGTTTGTGGTACGCTTGAGGTAATTAACTAAACACTGGAACCATTTCAAGCTCTCCTCCCTGTTCTTTTCGGAGGAGTTGGTTCCTTTTGTGCCAGAGGAAACTAGGAGGAATAAATTATTCTTTGTGCATGTGTTTGGGGGGGGGGGGATCTGATCTTGGGGGCTTTGTTAACTGCTTTCCATGTCTTTCTGAATATGTATCATTGCCATGCACCCAAGACCGAGGAACTTGGCCCCCAGCCACAGGGTTACACCGTTGAGCAGTTTTATATGTTAATTTGGTGCGCTGAACAGCCAGAGTCAGACAAATCAAGATTCCAGGAACATGGGAGCTGATTGGGGTTTTGGGCTTGTTTCGGGAGGGGGCTTCGTGTTTCTAGGCCAGAGACCCAATACCAGCCATTTTTCTCCATAGGATTCAGCCCCCTGGACAATTATGAAGGGATCCAAAGCCAAGCCGACTTATAACCGGCCCTGCCAAAGCATATTCCGCAATCATGACGAAGCAAAGTGCGCCTCTTGGCATGGCAGCCTCTCTTGCACATGTTCTGCTGGAAGGCCACAGGATCTGCCACTATAGGCAGGCATGGGCCCAAACCGGTAGCAGCGGGGTGCCCAGAAAACACAGCGTACCGGTTCAGTACGCCGGGAGGAGGTGATGCAATGCGCATGCGCTGACCTCGGCGCACGTGAAGTGCGTCTCCTCCTGCTGGGGAAGACGCACAGCGCGCACGCTGGAGTCGGCGCGCGCACTGTGTGTCTCCTCCAGCGGGAGGAGACACACAATCATGCCGGGGGTCGGTGCGTGCGCAGTATGTCTCCTCCAAGTGGAGGAGACGCACTGCGCATGCACTGGGGGTTGGTGCATGCGCAATGTGTTGGGGTTGGGGTCTGCCCCTAGTCCCGGCCCTGCCCCAGACCCCGGCCCCACCCCCAACTTCCGGCGAACCTGTTGTTGGGTAAGGTGGGGCCCACCACTGACTAAAGGGTAAGGCCCAGGCCACTGTTCTGAAGGCCTGGCATGCCAGCACCAATGCCCCAGCTCTTGCCCCAGCACCTTCTTGCCCCTGCTCTTGCCCCAGCATCTCTTCAGAAGACAGAGCAATGGAGGACACCCACACTGTGGGTGGGAGGATGTTCTAGCATGGCACCAAATAAAGTCTTTTGGAAAAGAAACCCCCCCCCCAAATCTACCACATAAGGAGAAAAGAAGCCATAGCAACAGACAGAGCATCCCTTAGAGAATGCGAGGAAAGAATTGACAATAAGAACTAATTAAAGCAGCTTAAAGAATATAAAAATTAATTGTTTATGAATTATAGATGTCCCTCTAAACCCTCTTATGAATCCGTTCCAAAGTAAAGAGATCAGCCGCATGAATATCAAGGAGGGGAAAGAAAAATTTGCATGTCCTGCGTGCTAGTTGGAAGTTGTGGGTTTTTTTAAATGGGATGTCTGGCCGCCAAGAGAAAGTCTGCAGTGAGGGCAACGTCTTTGTACCCCCCTCCCCAACGTGAATGCCTCCAAGCAGTCCATGGAATTGAGTTGTGGGGAGGAGAGTAACCAAAAGACCACATTTGGCAAAGGGGAGAGTAAATGCTTTCGGAAAATAGAATTTAAAAATAGACAATAGGGTGATACCTACCAATAGGGTGATATCCAGCAGCAGAGTGATAACAATAGTGATACCCAGCAGATGGTGAATGTGATCATATTTATAAAGAGACGAAGGGAGCGGGCAGAGTAGTTCTTCACCCACTCTTGTAATTTTTAAATTCCTGATTGTGTCATGAATGGGACTAGTTCTTGGCTATGGAGGACCAGCAGATCCTGCTTCCCAGAATGCAGAGCTTGTGGAACTCACTGCCACAAGATGGCTTCTCAGAAGGATTGGAGACGGATGCATAAAACCTGACTTGCAACCTCTCTGCATTTCCGGCTGAGAGCATGAGTTGAACTCATCGTCATCCCCCGGAAACAGGCATCGCTGCTGGAGCAATTGGCAGACTGTAATCAATAGTCGGCATTATTTTAATTAACAACTTCGAGGGGCTTGATCCGGTCTCTGGTCAATTAAAACGACATTATGCAGTGATGAAGTGGGATGTTATGATATTAGCCATTCATTGGGACCGAGTTGTCTTTAATGAAACATGCCGTGGAGAGTGGTGGAAACAATGTTTGCCCAAACCAGCCCCCTCCTCCCCCCTGTGCTGGCAGCTTCTCCATCCCAGCTGGCTGATATGAAGAGCCAGGTGCCTGGAGGACCTTCTCCATGCTTCCTGGGTTCAGTCCGGAAAAGGATGTGTGCGGAAAAGGGTTCAGTCTGGAAAAGGAGGAGACTGGAAAATCCTTCTGAAAAGCCATCTTGTGGCAGTGAGTTCCACAAGCTCTGCATTATGGGAAGGGCAAAGGAGTCACATAATGCTTCCTGGTGCATTGAGGTCCTGTCTCGATGAGTGCCAATAAGTAAACAAACAAACAAACAAACAAACAAATCCATAGAGTTGTGATTTCATGTGGTTTATTTGTTTGTTTGTTTGTTTGTTTGTTTGTTTGTTTGTTTGTTTATTTATTTATTTATTTATTTATTTATTTATTTATTTATATCCTGCCTTTCTCCTGCAAGATATCAAAATGTTGTTAGCTACCTTGGGTTCCACTTGTCGGAGAAAGGCAGGGTATAAACAAACAAACAAACAAACCACATGAAATCACAACTACTCTACGCATTTATTTATTTATTTGTTTGTTTGTTTGTTTGTACCCTGCCTTTCTCCCGAAACTGGAACTCGAGGTAGCTAACAACATGTTGATATAATGTTAAACTATCACTTTAATTCTAAACATTTTAAAACATCTAAAAACAGCACAGCCTAAAATTAGATTTTAAAAATTAAACTCATATCCACCCACTAAGCCTAGTACTAATTGAAGGCATTTGTAAATAAAAATGGAAGGCTTCTTTAAACAATATATAGCTTATGATTACATTTAAAACTATTATTTATAATTCATTCCGTATCAGATATGAATTATATTAAGAGCACAATCCTAACCATATCTAATCAAAAGTACCTCCCATTGTGTTCAATGGGACTTAATCTCAGGAAAGTGCCTTTAGGATTGCAGCCTAAGGCTACATACTACTTGCTCCCAAGGAAAAGGAGGACAATGAAGATTTTGGGGGGGGGGGGGGGCACAAGAGTAATAAAGATGACATGTCCTGGAAAAAAGAGGTAATTTGTCCCCTGCCATAAGGGGACATGGACTTGATCATGATAATCCATCCTTTAACAGTTTCTGTGAACATCATGTTGGGGTGTGTGTGGACAACCTCCAAATGCTAGGTGCAGGGGGTGGGGTGCATCTGGATGTAGGTGTCACATGTACCCCCCCCCCCCCCGAGGCATCTGGTGGGCATCTGTGTGATACAGGAAGCTGGACTAGATGGGCCTTTGGCCTGATCCAGTGGAGGCTCTTCTGATGTTCTTATGGGACTGGAGCTTGGACCTCTTGCATGCAAAACACATAGCCGTACTGAGCTCCACCGTTCCCCTCTCAAGTCTGGTGAGACCCGCAGGTCACAGACAAACAGGCCCAAATGAGATCATCATTCTTTGTTTTAAAGAACCTGGAGAACGTCACGATCTCAGTCCCCATGGAACATCTATGGGAGCTCGGATGCTGCAGAAGAGCTCCCAGCCCCGTGGCGGTCTGGAGTCTTGTCAGAAAATGAGTTAGGCAGGCCTGACAAGTCTCACCGCAGTCAGCCAACATCAATGAGATACTGCAAAATACTGTCTCCCTGGAGGGACTCTTCCAGATTCAGGTCAATTGAGGTCCGCAGCTTGCCAAGGCTGGTGGCCTGCTTAGCCATCACGGCAGTGACAGGGAGGACCAGGGCTGCGCTGCAGGAAGGGGCGCAGGGAGGAAATGATGCTGTCACAAGCTCCGAGGAAATACCTCTTCCTCACTCGCAAATGAGGAAGGCTTGAAAACTGAGGGCTCAAATTATTGAAGGCCTGGGCAGGTAGTCAGGGTGGGCAGATCCCCAAACCTCAAAAGGAGGACAAGGTCTTGGATTCCTCTCAGCCTGGCCTTTCTGGAGGACAACAGCATGTTCGCTAACTCATGAGTAAAGCCACGATATTGGGCACTTTCCCATAGAGCTCAATGCATATTTTCTATTTTTAGCATTTTGGCCATAACATCTGATAGGAAGAAAATATTTCAAAACTGATTTTTGCATTAGATTTTGCTCTTCAATACGAATCCGATGACATATGACACGATAGGGTACTGTACACCATTGCAAAGTTCCAAAATGAAGCCAAAATGGAGGACAATGAAGTCCTTTTGGAGGACACCCGCACAGGAGGCTAAAAAAGAGGATAAATCTGGAAATTTCCAGTCATATGATCACCCTGGTCACAGTAGATCAGCATTTCTGAACATCTCAGGTGTTTGAGGCCTCCGCTGGAGCCCTTCATCAGCATGGCCCTGGGAAGTCAGCGCACCATAAAACATGGTGGTGGAGACATGAGTTCAACATTCTCAACTCATCCATGAAACCCACTCGATGATCATGGGCCAGCAGTAAACTTTTGGCTTAGGCTGTAATCCCGTAGACACTTTCCTGGGAGTAAGACCCATTGAATATAATAAGGCTTACTTTTGAGTAGATATGGTTAGGATTGTGCTCTTAGACTATCTTACAGGGATGGCAAGTAGGCTGGCACAACTCAATGGTCTTCCAGTTCCCCTAGTGATGTAGAGGCAAGGATATGTCTATGCACTGGCCTAATCCTTTAGCTGCAATCCTAGCTTCAAGTTAGGCTGGCCTAAACCCTGGCATAAGCCCTGTGATGACTTGAAGGTGTCACCAAAGTGCCATAAGACACCTGGGGAGGGTTGACCAGTGCATGGATGGCCCTTGATGGTTTATAGCACCCATTCCCAGTAGAAACAATTATCTGTTTTGCCAAGGGAGGTGGTGGACTCTCCCTCACTGGGGATCTTCATGAAGAGACTTGACAAGCACTTGTTGGAGATGTGCAAAGAGGATTTCCTGCTACAGGCAGGGGTTGGACTAGATGACCATCTAGGTCCCTTCAAACTCTAGACTTTATGATCTACTATAATTTAGCACCCTGAGAAATGGGCAGAGGGACTTCTCAGTTGTTCAAGAGACTAGGCTGCAATCCTATCCGTGTCTGCTCAGAAGTAAATCCCGTTGTGTTCAAGGGCTCTTACTCCCAGGAAAGTATCTTTAGGATTGCAGCCATGATGTGCTCTTGGTTACAGATAAAACAAAACAACAGGTGGTGCACTCTTTACATGTGCCCAACATGAGTATAAACTCATGTGCCCAACATGAGTATAAGGGCAGAAGGGGGTTGTCTTAGGTCGTCAGGAAAGGGTGGCTTTGTTGGTTCTGTGGCTTCATGGGAATAAGTGCCAGCCTCAGATCAGACCTTCTGTTCCCCGTGGGATCTGCTTCCCTAAGACTGGACAAATGACATGGACACAGGAGCATCATTGCCCGGTAGACAGCAATTTGTGCATTCACTGTGCACTGATGTGCAGCATCTATGTGGGATCCATCCGTTGGGGGTGCTAAGAAAATAGGCTGAAAACCCTTGAGTGTTTGGAGGAAGCCTCTCTTTGGGTCCCAATCCTCGTGCAGAGGTCCTGGGTAGGGCAGAGTGCAAAGCTCTGCTTTCACATCCTTCCAGAATTGCTGGACTGCTTTTTCTACAGATCAATTCTCGCCTTTCAAGTGGGAACTCTTGGCTGATCCTAGTCATGGATTAGTATTCAGCTCCAGTGGGGAAGGAGCTGCACAGGCCTGAGCCAGGGGTTGAACCACTGGTGGAAATGAGGGGGTTGAGAGGTCACGGCAAACTCATTCAGCCGCTCTTAACTGCTGTACGCAGAATGTGATTACCGGTTGCTAACAGTGGGGAAGATTTATTAGCAAGTCTCTCGCTGCTTGGTCTGGTGGAGCAACAAGCAGGAAGATGCAAGCGGTTGAGATGCAAAGGCAAGAAACTGTCCATCCTTAAAGAACTGCAGCTCAGATCTCTGTATGTCACTTTTCCTTTGAAAAATTAGCTGCATTTTTGGGGTTTTACACAGTCAAATTTTGATCTTGGAGAACAAAAATAGATTTTTTAAGCTGGTAGTCAGACTGCGCTGAGCCTAAAGTGGAATCCGGGTCAAGAATGCTGTACGTTGATTCACTCCCTGGCTCCCTCACTGGGAATCTTCAAGCACAGGCTTGACCAGCACCTGTCGGAGATGCTCTAGGACAGTGGTTCTTGGAGGTACTGAACCCCGTAAGTTTCATATATGCATTCACTGATCCCTTCATAGTTAGAAAAATAACAAAAGCATACAAAAGTATACGTCGTGACAAAAGTATATTAATGCAACCCTGGCAAATGGAATGGAAACACATCTCTGCCAAACCCCTGAGACTGACTCTTCAAACCCCTGGGATTTGATTGAGCCCAGGTTAAGAACCACTGCTCTAGGATTTCCTGCTACAGGCAGGGGGTTGGACTAGATGACCTCTTAGGACCCTTCCAACTCTAGAATTCTGTTTTGAAATCTGTGCAGCTTTTACAGGGTCTCCTGAGAATGTACCCTGAGATTTGTTATTGTGTTTGCAGACCTAAGACTATAAAACACGAAAAGCATTGCAACCACTGCACAAGATTCCTCTATGCGCCCTTACGACACTGCTCAGCCAGCCAGCCTGAACACATGCCTCATAATTGTTAGTGGCAGAGCTAACAAGGCAAACTGAAATCCAAAGGGTGGATGGATTTTCTGTGGAAACAAATCCATCCACTTAGACTAGCAAAACTGATTTCACGGCAAGCTCTGCATATCACAGTCCGATTATCGTTCAGGTCTTGGTGTGCAAAGACCGTCACTCAGCGGCGGACCACGTGCTTTCTTGTATCTCCTCATAATTCTGGGAATTAGCCCGGCCCGGCAGCCTGAATACCTGCAGCCATTAGGTGTCAACAATATTGAACACGTCCCAAATTGTCACCCCACCTCTTCCTTCTCAGTGGCTATAGCTGGGCCAGCATGGAAGGAATACAGGTTCTGCAATGCACTCTGCACCCCCTCCTTTGTCTAAGCAGCCCTGTGGTGGCATAGTTGGGGGGGGGGCGGGAGTTGCAACGTATGAAGCTTTGCAGGTGGCTGAACACACCGTGTCAGAAACTGGAGCCATTCCAGGCTGGGAGAGCAAAATGGAAGCACACTCTTCCCGGAAGCTCCCATCACCCGGAACGACTCAGAAGTGGAGGGGCTATTTGCAGGGATCATTCAGGCACCTGCAAAATTTCATGCACCCCTTTTAGCTACGCTACTCCATGTACCCCTTCTAGCTACACCACTAGCTACAACCCTTCTAGCTACACCACTATACACACATCTTAAGCGTGTATATGAAATCCCTCACATTTTCTATAGGGCTTGTCCAAACCTGCAATTAATCTATGACTTTTCAGTTTGCCAGTTCTTGACTGCTGGGGCGCCTGCGACAGGTGAGATATGAATCTAATAAATAAATAAATCAAATATAAATTAAATAAATAAATACCTGACATTGCCCATCCCATCTTGGTACTAGAACTATGTGCCCTTGGGACAGGAATAGCCTTACATTCCCATTGCTCCCAGCTCCTGGTGCACTGTTGATTAAAATTGACTTTATGAAGAGGAGTAGCCGAGGCCAGAACGTTTTTCCAGCTCAAAAAATACTAGGGACGCACTTCAAATACCAAGATGTTCCAGGGGGAATGTTCCAAACTCTTCGTTGCATGGAGAGCAAAGGAGGATATCACTAACATCTCACATCCTTCTGGGCTTGCAGTGTGAACGAAAAAGGAACTTGTTCCTTGGCTCGAGCACCTTTCCAGGATGTTCTAGGGTAGTGACATTCAGTGAACATTGGTTACATTTGAATAGGATTGCCATATGTCTCGAAAAACTGGATCAATCCTGATTTTGGGGGATTGTGTTCAAATATTGGCAAATGGGATAGGGGGTCCTGTCCCGATTTTGTAGAAGGGAATTATGGCAACCCTATGCTTGAATAAAGTGCAGGCCCAAGAAAGTGCTGTGCAGACTCAAGCGGTGCATTGGGACTTTCCTGGATTCCTCTGCTCTGCCCAGCTTCATGCATGCAATTGGCCCTGCCAGTCTTCTTTGCCCGTCCCACTCACATGCAGCAGCCATAATGCAGCATGGCCAGGTCTTCTGCATTCATCCATCAATAACAGGTGGCCCTTCCATGAGATCAGCCATGGCAAAGTTTTTAGCTTGTGCATCTCAGGTTCTGCCTATCTCTAGAACACGATCCTTTGCAAGGCTGGCACAAGTCCTATGCTGGAACTGGGTATGTTGCAAAAGTGCTGGACAGTTAGGCACTTGGGGAGGTTAGGCCAATGTCTAGGTGTGCAGTGGACTCCCCATGTCAAAGAAGGAGCTGGCCTAAATTGCAGGGTGACCAGATTCCCAAACCACAAAAGGAGGAAAGATCTTGGATTCCTCTCAGCCTGGCCTTTCCAGCAGACAATGGCATCTTTGCCTACTCACAAGTAAAGCCATGATATTGGGCACTTTCACATCCCCATAGAGCTCAATGCATATTTTTTATTTTTAGTTTTTTGGCCATAACGTTTGATAGGAAGGAGATATTTCAAAACCAATTTTTGCATTGGCTTCTGCTCTTCAAAACAAATCCAGTGATATATGACACGATGGGGTCCTGCACACCAATGCAAAGTTCTACAGTGAAGCCAAAATGGAGGACAGCGAAGTCCTTTTGGAGGAAAGCCGGATAGGAGGCTAAAAAAGAGGACAAATCCAGAAAAATCCAGTTATATGGTCACCCAGCCTAAATTGGCACTGGCCTCAATTGGTTAGGATTGCACCCACATCCAAGCAAGCAGCTTCATGTGTAGGAATTGTACAAGAACATGATAATTATGATCTCCACTTTGGTGCATTTGGTTATCGAATCTATGGGTTCACCGATGTAAATCTTACCAAAGATTTCTTACCTATAATCTCAGTTCTTGGAGGGGAGATACGAGAAGTCCTGGGTGTGAGAATAGGTGTGACTGGATGGAATCTATGAAGAGCTACGTCTTCTGGATCCCACATATAACTTGTCAGTTGCTCTGTGTGTTTCATAGAAATCAACAATAATAATTTTTATTATTATTTCAGTAAACGAGCAGTGATTCGGAGAGGGGGAAAAGCCGCTGGGTGCCCGCCAGGCTCAACAAAGACACGTACCACTTCCCATTGCCTTACCTGCAAATAAGCTTTATTGAACAGAGTTGTAAAATTGTCTCTTTCAGTTGAATGACTGAATTGGCACAAATTCTTTTTTTTTTTCCCTACATAATTTTAAAAAGCAAAACTCAAACCTCATCACTTTTGACTGCATCTTTTTGTGCTTTTTGATTTCAGTATTTTCAAATTTCCTTTTTGTATCCAAATTATTTGCATATAAGGTTTATTCCCCCCCCCTTTTCATCATGGGGTCCCGAAAGAACAAATAATGATCAGAAGAATCATCCTCATAACTCTCGCTTAGACAAAAGTCTGTTTTTTTTTAATGAAGTTAAAAGCTGAGATAATTTAAGGAAAAAGGTCTTCAAATTTTCATTACCAACTTGTCGAAGGAAAAAATTTACAGTGTATTGGAAAACTGGCTGATTATAGGTATGGGATGGAGCCAGGGAACCGAAAATTTTTACAGGTTTTATTTTTTTGTAAAAGTGGTTTGTTTATTTTCTTTAAAATTTTGCTAAAATAATAAAATAATATTTCACAATTTGCACAGAGTCTGCTGAAAGGGCAGAGGCCTTCTCTTCTCCGTGTTTGGAAATGAAACCGGGTCGGCAGGCCTGTCTGTTGCCGGAAAGAGTCCGTTTTGTTCCTTCGTACGCACTGTGACCTCCTCCTCTTGCTCAAGTTAGGATCAATTGCGTTTAGCGCAGAGGTTAGAGTAAGAAAAATCAGGTGTGTGGCTGTGTGTGTGTGTGTTTGTGTGTGTGGGGTGAAGTTCACCATCACCTTCTTTGCTCAGTACCACCCTCGCAGCCCTTCTGCCTCCAGCCGACCCCCTCGGTGACCTGAAAAGGGCCGTTCCCGTTCCCACAATTCAAGGGGCGCCATTTCCTTGCGGACTATGCGCTGAAAGGCCATGGCTGGCAGGGAGGCAGAACAGCCAAGATTTCCATCCGTGAAGGGGCTTCCGGTGGCACGGCGTGTCCATCCGTCCATCTGTCCATCCGGAAGTGGCTTATGTGTGATTGCGATTTGTCTCCTGGCCTGCAGTTCTGCTCTGGAGTGGAGTTTGCATTAGAAAAAAGAGTTTGTACAAACCTCCCTGGAGCCTGCAGGCTTCTCTCTGCTGGGACTCCAGACATTTCCCCCTCCCCGTATCTCAGGCTTGTTATCGTTGAAGGCACTTGGTTTCCATGGCATTATAGAAAAAAAGATGGTAGTTTGGTTTCGTCACTCAGTTTGGAGAGATGCTCGAGTCAGGAGTGGGGCAGCTGAGAGGCGGAGTGGGGTGGGGAGCCGGAGCAGGGAGGGGATTAGGTGGTGTTCAAGTGGCCGCAAGCAAACTCTGGACAAGTCCGTGTCACCATACGTACATCCTGGAGTTAAGAAATGCATGCAAAACGGAGACTGCGTACGGTGAAGTCGAGCATTGCCGTGAGGAACTGAAACGGAATGTCTTCTAGAGCTCGGGGGTCCCGGCCCACTCCCATCCAGAGGCGGCAGCAGCGAGAAGCGGGAACCAGGGCCTACGACCGGTCTGGAAGTCGAGGCGTGGAAACCTGGGGTGGATGGGGAAAGAGACGCCGGCTGCTCGTACCCTGTTTGACAGTGAGGTGTAGGGTTCTTCCTCTCCTCCTCCTCCTCCTCCTCTCTCCTTTTATTGAATCTCTCTTTTGGCAGGCCATTAGTTTTCCATGGCAGCAAGCAAACGATTCACATGAAACAAAACAAGCCATGACTTTGTGCTTTGACAAGGAATTCTCGCTCTTTTGACAGAGTCCTTCCAGGAGACGTGGGGTGTGTTTTCTCCTCTCTCTTTCTCTCTCTTTCAATCTCTCTCGCTCACTCGCTCGTTTGTTCCTCGCTAATTAACCACAAGAGCACCTGAAGGTTGGTCACCTTGGTTTCCCTTTGCGGTCCGCAGAGCATCCGTCGTGCGTCCGTCGTGTAATCACTTACTCGTTCATTCCATTGCATGTGTGTGTGTGTAAGAAACTCCCAATGCTTCCTTTTTATATATATATAATTTTTTTAAAGTTTGATTTTTTAAAAAATGGTTTTCGTATTTGAGTCAGTCAGTGGAGGAATCTTTGGTAGTTTTTCGGTTTTTTTTGTTTTTCAAATGTTCGTTGTACAAAGACTCTTCATGCCAGTGCGTGGTGCTGCGTCTGTGTTGAAGCCTCTGCCGGAATAAGGTCACCTCTGGTGACTTAAGACAGACAGGAGTAGGAAAACAGGGAAAATCCGTATATGCGTCAGTGTCCTGACAGCGCTCGAAGGTATATCTAAAGAGGAGGGGAAAGAGAGTTAAAGACCTTCACAATCAGGGTGGCACCCCTTGACAAACCCTGTAACCAGCCTTTCTTCGGCAAAAATCCTGACCCCCATTTAGGCTGGCATAGGGCTAAATCCAGAGTAGTTATGGGTCCACGCAGTTACGTCTCCCTCTAGTGTTATCTTATGGAATGTCACCTTAACTGCTCTAGAGCAGGGGTCCTCAAACTACGGCCCGTGGGCCGGATATGACCCGCCAGGGCCCTCAATCCGGCCCACAGACATTTTCAGAACCCCCCCCTGCATCCTCCCTGCCGGGGGTTGGGGGGAAACCCCAGGGGCCTCAACGCCAGGCGCACGAGTGCATGAACAACTGAGCGGGAAGCGCACATGCCCGTTGCCGCTTCTCCGCAGCACCAGGGGTTCCCTGGCCGGCATGCGCACCCTTCCCACTCAGTCGCTGTTTCCCGTTTCCTGGCCGGCGCGACCTCTGGCGCTGCAGAGAAGCGGCAACAAGCGTGTGCGCTTCCCGCTCAGTCACTCGTGCACCCTTCCCTCAGTCCCCAGCTTCCTGCTTGCTTAATGAGTAAGCCCATTACTTCTGTGTAGGAATGCTTAGGATGGGGCTCTGATGCTGCAAGCCTGCCACACTTTCCTAGGAGTAAGCCCATTACTTTTGTGTAGGAATGCTGTGTAGGAATGCTTAGAATGGGGCTCTGAGGCTGCAATGCTAGTCACACTTTCCTGGGAGTAAGCCCATTGACTATCATGGGACTTCTGTGTAGGAATGCTTAGGATGGGGCTCTGAGGCTGCAATGCTAGCCACACTTTCCTGGGAGTAAGCCCATTGACTATCATGGGACTTACTTCTGTGTAGGAATGCTTAGGATGGGGCTCTGATGCTGCAAGCCTGCCACACTTTCCTAGGAGTAAGCCCATTGACTATCATGGGACTTCTGTGTAGGAATGCTTAGGATGGGGCTCTGAGGCTGCAGTGCTAGCCACACTTTCCTGGGAGTAAGCCCATTGACTATCATGGAACTTACTTCTGTGTAGGAATGCTTAGGATGGGGCTCTGAGGCAGCAATCCTAGCCTCACTTTTGGGGTTTTTTTGTGGCATAATTCATAAAATGTTTTCATCTTTCTATCAACTTCAGTATATGTTATGCTGAGTAGCATTTTTACATGAAAGTAACACACTGTTTACAAAATAATTTGTTCCTTATTACTTAATTTAATTAATTAAATAATTAACTACAGTCCGGTCCCCGACAGTGTCTGAGGGACAGTGAACCGGCACCCTGTTTAAAAAGTCTGAGGACTCCTTCTCTAGAGCAAGGGGCTTAATTTCACTTTAGGATATAGACCATAAGTCCCATTACAAGTCCCATGCCAACTTGGGAGTGTCACAAAAGTGCCCCCTACACCATCATCATCATCGGGCAGCGAGTGAGTTATGCCAGCCTAAATTGGTCAGGTTTATGCCCCAGTCACTCTGCTCTGTCACTCCAGACAGGGATGCATACTGGAGCAACCCCGTCTCATCCACAGTACAGCCCTGCAAAGTAGGCTCAGCTGAGAGTGTATGACTGTGCTGATGAACAGCTCAGCTGAGTCAGAGGAGATGGAAACCAGGTTTCCCTGCACACAGTCAAGACTTTGGAGTTCCCAAAGAGTGCATTGCGATGCCTGGAAGTGAGACCAGAGTGCAATGCCGAAGACCATGGATCATTGAGTCCTCCGGGAAAAAGGTGGGGTACAAATATTCTATTCTATCAGCCTTGGCTTGGTAGGCAGGCTCTGGGCACGAGGTTCTTGCTGCTGGAAGGGCCCACCACCTGTCCGGAACTTCTTTTAACTTCTTTTCCCGAACCCACAGTTTTCAGGGTCATTCAATGATCTACGACCCAGAAATAACTGGTGATAACTTCATGTCACTTGTCATTGCCACTTACTCCTTACTCCAACCACTACCTTGTACTATGGAGGGGGTCACGACAGAGATACATTTGGGAAGTGCTGCTGTAACTCCTATTAGGATTTCTGCTTCCTCAACTAAGGGGGTCCTTTTCCCACCTTGCAGGCCACTTACGGTTGTTGACATAATCCGATTTTGTGCATTCTCCTTCCACAATTGCTATGTCGTCAATGGCAATGTCTCCTTCAATGCCCCGGCCCCGGATCCCTTCGAAGACAACCTGCAATGAAATATCAATATACCTTTATAAATATACCTTCGTACCTTTATAATCTTAATATAATTTATACCTAAATATCAATATACCTTTATAAATATACCTTTATATTGTCCTAAGAAGAATCAGTCCATGGTATAGTCCTAGCCATTGGGGAAAGAGCAAACATACTGTGTAGAAACAAGATGGTGCTGGGCGACGGCTTGGCTGCCATTACTTGGCTCCCTATTGCTTATGGGTTCAGCATGTGCTAATGTGCGGGGCACATTACTACACATTATTGGTGACTTACCCTTACTCATTTAGTGCTGACTGCTTGTCGATTTCTGACAGCGCTCGCTATTGCTGATCCTGCTTCTTTCCTATTACTTGGGCATTGCTAGCTTGTGCGCCCACCTGCATTTGGTGTTATTGGTTGTGCTGTCACCCCGAGTCAACTAATGTTTAGAAGCAGGTTGGGGCTGGGTGTTTATCAGTCAGTCTTCAATGTTAAAAAGTATAGGACAAAAATGTGTTGCACCCTATGGTCTTAACCCTTAAGGGTTAAATTTCTAAACGTCAGTTCTTGGTGGGTATTCACATAACATAAGGTATACTCTCCCCATATAGGTCCAGGGGTTGGGTAGGGCATTGATCAGTCAGCAATTCTTCAATGTAAAGTATAGGGCCAAAAATGTGTTGTGCCCCTTTTCTCCCCCACCTGGTTTGAATTTCCAAAAATGGGTTCTTAGTGGGTGCCTCCATCATGGAAGGAAGACCATCCCCAAATTTCATGCTTCTAGGTCCAATGGTTTTGACTGGGCGTTGAGAGAGTGAGTGAGTTGGTCGGTCAGTGACTCTCCAGTTTACACACACAAAATACATTATAAGGTGGATAGGGACAGCTTGACTCATCATCCTATGGCAGATTCCTTTAATAGGGATTCCAGTAGGGACTATCCCTCTTGTCAATAATTAACACAATGGGGAATAGGGGAATAGATCTTAAATACCTCAAGAACAAGCCTTCCAGGGGATTAGAGGGAGAATTTTTAACATACAATTTCAGGAGTTGCCTTTTTCGTCATTCTTACAGAGCCCAAGGGGTGTAAGACTTACTCCTTGGCCACGTATAAATCCCTAATGTCTAGGAGTCTTAGGGTGCAATCCAGAGTAGCTATGGGGAGTCCTTGCTCTAGTGTAAGAACAATTTGCTCTGGATTGCAATATGAATTTCCCATAGGTTTTCACTAGGTAGTGCAGTAACTACGGGTGCATGTAAAGTCTCTTATGTGCTCCCGTAGTTACTCTGGATTGTAGGGATAAGGGAGTACCATACTCTGAAAGGCACTGCCAATGTGAGCAGGGTGTGCAAACAATATCATATATCACAGGGTACCTGTGGAGTAAATGCCAATAAAGGTTCCTATACACGATAAATTGCAACGCTGTGTGAAAATGTTCTTGCAAACAGAGGAAAGGAGGACATGTCAAGGGACAGTTGGGAAGCGGTGGCTCATGGCCCCTTTCTCTCTCTCTCTCTGCTCTCGGCCACAGAAGGTGCCACAGTGACCATCTTGGACACGTAGTTGGTGCTAATTTGCCCAGCTCAGCCCCCCGAAGTTGCTGAAGCAAGTGCCTTTCCTCCATTCGTTCAACCTCAGCAAGATCAATAGAAGCAAAGGTCAGCAGCTGCAAAGTAATTTGCCTTAATGAAGTGAAATGCCAGGGCCGTGTGCGCTGCTTTTAAGGATGAGGAGGTGGAGGAGACCTGAAGCCAAACCCATCTCAGATGCCTGTCCCAAGAGAAGCTGGATCCTGTGCTCTGCTGTCATGATGCCTTTAGGCCAGACGATAGGCGATAAAGTTCTTCATAAGCTGCAATCCTAAAGACACTTTCCTGGGAGTAAGACCCATTAAATACAGTGGGGCTTATTTTTGAGTAGACATGGTTAGGATTGTGCTCATAAACACATTATTCATTTATGGTCTTAAGAGACCATAACTCGTCCATTTATGACCTAAAAGCTCATTGAGGATGCCCTTAAAGTGGGTTAGACCAAGTCTTGGGAGGACAGGTGTGCTCATGAGGAATAGACACTATGCTCTGGTTGGCCATTGTGAAAACAAGATTTGGGACAAGAAATGGGACTAATGTTTGCTCAGTGTCTATCTTTTGCCTAGTCCCGGATGCCTTGATGTGCAGAAGATGGTTGGTGAAGGTGCTGTTCCTCAAAGCATCAATGACGGCTCCCACAAGCCAGATCCCTGAGACCAGAGTAGGCCAAACCTTGCCTCCCACAAATTTTTCAATCCAGTTTCTCAAGGAATAATAATGATAAAATATCCTGCATAATGCTAGATCCAAATCCAGGTGAGAGCCAGACTCGATGGCAGATGTCAGGGGTACGTGACTTGCCTGGTGGCCTCCTGGATTCAAGCCTATTATTGTGAAGGAGGAGGAGGAGGAGGAAGAAGATGATGCAGAGATGATGAAAAAGCCAGGAATGTATGTTTGGAACGGGGACATCTTAAGAAATCCTAGGAGAAGTCAGGAATGCAAATATCTTGACAGGACGTAAGGTTGTCCATAAAGCGGATTACCAGTCCTGCGAGGTCTACACAGTACAGACCATTCCTTAGGGGCTCCGAAGGTATGGAATAATCCTGCTAGGAGATGTTCTTGCCAGAATTTATCCCTGTTTTTGCTGGCCATTGTGCACCAGAGACTGCTGTACAGCATTCATAATCTCCTCCTTGTATAAAAAATCCTCCGCGGATGATGTGTGGCCCAGGAAGTCATAAAATAAATCCAGAATGCACTTCAGTGTGTGAATTAACCTATAAAGAGCTCTAATTTCTGTGTCAGAACAATCACATTTACTGCAGACAGAGATTCACCCTCCTTAAAATTAACCAGGAGGTTTACGTCCCTTCCCGGTTAGGTCCTTAAATGCAAAATAAAGTTTGGTTGAAGGAAGAGCAGCTAAAAACGTAATTTAAAGTCCCAGCTGTGATGACATTTATCTGACTTTATTTGCTCAATGTTTTCATGGCCCTAGATTTGTTTTATTCTTAAAGCAAAAAACAAAAAAAACAAAACACACACATGCAGGAAAGCAAACAACACCCAGAACAAATGGACAAATGGAGTATTACAGGCACAGGAGCAAATACGCCTGCTATTTCCCTCCTACGGAAAGGCGAAGGACCCTCATTTTATTTTCCAGGTAGCTCTGAAGTGTGCAAATTCACAGGCACACCAAAATATTTTTTATTGGGAAGTATATTGCAAAATTTTTTTCCCACTTAATAGGGCACAATCCAGATTAACTACGGGGAGTCCTTGCTCCGGTGTAAGAACAATTTACTTTGGATTGCAATATGAATTTTCCAGAGGTTTTCACTAGGTGGTGCAATAACGACGGGTGCACGTAATGTCTCTTACGTGCTCCTGTAGTTACTCTGGATTGTAGGGTTAGTGGCATTTTTGTCAGAGGTTATTGCGATTGCACATTGTTTGCAAGAGATTGTCAGTCTCTTGTGTGGAGAATGTTGCAAGCACATTTGCGATGACACAAATCGCAGACAAAAAGTGGGGCATGAATGTCAGTAGGAGCAAAGCTTCTTTCTGCCCCCAGAGAAACCCTCCTCTCCTTACCTGGAATGAAGTGTTTGGGTGTATATTGACACGGGCCTGGAACCAGTGCTGTCCCTTGTTGCCGCTTGCGGACCAGAAGGGACTTTCAGCGACAGCCTGATTTTTCAACCGCAGGTAAACATTCAATGTACCTGGAAAGCAAATCAAAGAGCAAGAGTGTGACCAGCTTTCTGCAACACGGGAACGAAGATGCCCTAAGCAGGATCCGGGGGCAAACTGCTACCCCCACTTGTCCTCCCTTCATTACTGGGCTGCTGCAGTTACTTGAGCAGGACAACTCTGGGCAATTAGGCATCGAGTCCCTTTTTCCTTCTCTTCAACCCCTTGGAATTGAGGGGTTAAAAATAATTTATTTTCTGCCAGACTGAAGTGTCATATAAAGCTGGTATTGATTTTACACACAGAGACAGGGATCATCTGCTCTCCCTCCATGTTAGCAGACTAGATGATCTCTGGAGACCCCCAGCAGCACACTTATTTCTATAGTATTAAACAACAGGTTGGGCTAAAATTGCATTATTTAATCCCCCTTTTCAGCAGCTACGTGGGGAGACTTGGCTACTGGGATGCCATCCCCAATCTCCTTCAGCCTCACCAAGGATGATGCCTTAGGACCAGTCTAGCTGCCGGGCTCCATGCAAAGGGATTAGTGAGACCGTTAAATTAGGAAGTCGAGCCTGGAGCTCCTTGAGTTAAACTGACATGCATCACACAAAAGGTTCCCACTGAGTATGGGAAAAGGGCTGCAGTCGGAGACTGTCGGGTCATGTACAAGAGCTCGTCAGTCCATTCCGGCATTTTAAGTCCTCTTTAAGCTCTTTGTGGAGATCAAATGAAGCTGGCTGGCAACATCCATATGCATGCAAACCCTTATTAGGACGGAAAATGAAAGGAGTTTTCAAGCAGATGCTGGTTTCGAGGATAAGCCCTTTCCAAGCTTCTCCAGGGTCAGAGGGAACCTTCTCTCCAAAGTCACAAAGTCAGTTGGGATGAGGTTTCCAGCCGTGCCCTGACTAGCTCCCAAATAGGTTTGTCAGATTAGGGTACATGCAGCAGGCATTTGTGAATCCAGCCCCACAAGTTCTTTGCCAAAATGCTCCACGATTGTGCAATTCATTGAGCCTTTCTCAGTGGCTCCAGACCAATTTCTGAAGACCAGTTTCTTCACCAGCTGAACATCTGGTTAGGCCAAGCACAACAGCCCCAGAACAAGTCCCGTGCTGTCCTGGGGTGGGGGGGTCACAACTTCTGCACCGCTCCTGAGAAGGTTACACCAATGTCCAGACATGTGCTGGCCTCCACACACCACTGTAGGAACAGTTCTGGTCCTCAATAGATTAGGATTGTGCCCATAGGCACCGAGACCTTCATATGAAAACCATGCAGAGCTCACCTTCTCTGCACAGGGTCTTACTTCTTGCCCCTTCCCTACTGATCATGATCTTGTTCAGCATGATTTTCCCCCTAATATTTTTCTACCCTTCTATAACTAGATTTTTCATTTCTGCCTTGCTGCATTTTACTGGCTTGTTCCTCTGGGTTATAAACTAACAAGCTCTTTTTCTGACATATATTGTTTCAATTAATATGAGATAAATGCATATTTATGTTACGTTCCATTTTTATCCTTGCTTCATCTGGATGCTCAGGCCAATTTAACATTGAATCATAGCATCTTAGAATCCTAGAGTTGGAAGGGACCCAGGAGGTCATCTAGTCCAACCCCCTGCCTGTAGCAGGAAATCCTCCTCGAGCATCTCCAACAGGAGCTGGTGGAGCCTCTGCTTGAAGATCCCCAGTGAGGGAGAGTCCACCACCTCCCTTGGCGATCAGTTCCACTGCCGAACCACCCTCACCCTCAGGAATTTTTTCCGGATATCCAACCGGAATCTCCTCTCTTGCAGTTTGTCCCCATTGGTTCTGGTTCTGCTCTCAGAAGCAGCTATGAACAAATGAGCCCCTTCCTCCCTATGACAGCCCTTCAGGTATCTGAAGAGGGCAACCATGTCTCCCCTCCTCATCTCCAGGCTGAACATCCCAAGTTCCCCCAACCTTTCCTGGTAGGGCTTCCCTTCCATCCCACTGATCATGCTTGTCGCTCTCCTCTGGAGCTGTAAATGAGAATGGATGTGATTCTAGCATCTCAGGGACTCCTTGATGAAGTATCTCTTGCATCAAGGAGTTCCATAACTTGGGTACCACCACCAAGAAAGGCTGCCCCTTCAAGCCAATGTCTCTGCATAAAGATCAGCAGCATTAGCAGGGCTGGGAAAGACCTCTCACTGTGACCATGGAAAGGGGGAGCAGTGGCTAGATGTGTTCGATGCAACAAGAATAGAATCATAGTGTTGGAAGGGATCTAAGAGGTCATGTAGCCCAACACCCTGAACAGGCGGAACAGACCAAGTTCCATCAACCTTTCTTCATAGGACTTCCCTTCCATCCCACTGATCATTCTTGTCACTCTCCTCTGAACCTGATCCAGTTCAGTAGGATTGTGCCCTGAGGGTTTTTGGACTGGCTCATAGCAACTGTGGGTCCCCAATCTGGATCAGGACCATGGGCGATGGTGGTTATAGTCTCCCTTTACATGTGACAGTTCTGGTATAGATCCTGCCTGCCCTTCCACGCTTGCTGAAGGAACGTAAACATGGAAAGTGTTATAACCACATCTAGCTTAGTGTTGAGCAAAGGCTCAAATCAAGAGGAGGCAGGTTGAGAAGAAGCCCCGAAACATCTGACGTCAAGTAGAACTTGACCCCAAGGGTGGAATCTACTCACCAATGTGCTGTCCATACATATTGTAGTAGAAACTGAAGCAGTACACAGCGTTGGTGGCCCCGTATGGGTTTTTGGGGGGGATGCTGAACACGGGGCTGATGAGCCTGGCCCGATCCCCCTCTTTCCTGGGGCTTGATGCTTCTATGTACATGAAGAATCCTGGAATGAGTAGGAAAAACACAGCAAGGTGAGTTGGTGAGATGATGCACTGCTCGGGATGGTTCCTGATTCAAAGCTGTGGTTCCTGAGTCAGGCAGGCTGTGTGTGTTTAACATATAAATTAACCCAACAGAAGATGAATAATTAGTGGACAAATAAGAGAAGTTCATCGTTCATCTTTGAGCCCAATTAAGATGTAAAGTGTATACAGGTCCAGCCTTGTTGTAAACAGATTTTTTAAAACATGGATCTGACTTAACACAAATGCAAAATACAGTTTTATGAATTGCTTTTCTACTGTTACAGAAAGGCAGTCATGCTGAGCCAGGCAAAGCCTGGGGGTCCATTGCATTTCTAACTGCTGACTGCCTCTTTACAACAGTAAGAAAAGCTGTCTTTAAACAATTGTAAAGGGATGCACTTGTATTTTTTAAAACTGCTTTTATTTAACACATTTTTCATATCGGCAGGGAATTCTGAATCAAACTTTTGCAGGTATTAAGGCACAGCTTTATTCCATTAGGGGCAGAAAACCTGGAAATGGGGCTTTAAATCTATTTTTCTATTGTTTTTCTTTATGCATGGATTTTTTTTTAAATCTGTGGGAGTTTCCAGAACTGAACCCAAATGGATAAGAAGGGATAACAAGTAAAATGGAAAAGAGGGCAGGTCCAGAGAGTGGAGTTTTGTCCAAGCAGCTCTCATTCCCTTCGGTATCAGTAGCATAGCCACAGGGGGTGTGGTGCAGGAAGTACAATTTAAAGGGGGTCAAGCCTTATAACTCCCGTTCATATCTGCAGTTTCCTTGGCTTCATATATCAGCAGTTAACCTCACTTTCCTTTCCCATCTTCCCAGATGGAGGATTTCGGCAGAATGATGATGCACCCCAAGCCATTCTGTGCTTGGGCAGGCGGCACTCACCTTCCTTGGAGCCAGACCAGTCCGTGCTGGGCCCGGTGTTGGGGGTGTACTTGGTGTCGCGGTTGATAATGTTTTGTCTCGTCCAGTCAAAATTGTCCTTTTCGTCTTGCGTGAATAAACAAATATTTCCATCCTCAAAGCTGCAGTGGAATTCTCCTGCCAACAGATGGAAATCACAGGACGTAAGTAACTTTGTCCATCGGATGAGTTACGTATTTTAGGTGAATTCAGTCAACCTTTCCGCCCCTGAGCTACCCCTTCCCCAAACCCTGGGTGACTTTTGTCACAGCCACAAAAGACAACAAGGCCCCCCCAAAAGCCTGATGCCACCCAGTGGTGCCTGGTGCCTTGTAGGGATGCTTAGTTCTTGATAGGGATGCCCACTGTTGCCTGCTGCTGCCTGCACTGCCCCTTGGTACCCTCTGGTGCCCAGTGCTTGTCATTGCCCAGCAGTACCAATGCCCACCGGTGGTCTGTGAAGGTGATTAAAGGCCAGGATGGGGATTGGGATTTGGAGTGTGCTGTCCTCCTGGAAGTGTTCCCCCTCCTTCCTTGTAAGCTTCAAGTCAGGATTGGGGAGGAGGAGGCTGCACATGACTCCACTGGGTGCCACACCAGTTATCCAAAATCCATTTTCCCATAAACGCTCCTCTTAGTCGTCCCCCCCAACCTAGAAGCTTCTGCATTTCTTTGCATTCACTTCTTTCCTGGTTCCTCTGCTCCTCTCTCCCCATTGCTGCTTCCTCTGCTATCATCACGCACACCCTCTCAAGTGCCCGGCACAAGGCTGAGGCCATGAATTCATCACATTTCTTTTTCAATAACATGGAAACAAAATGCATCAAATACTTACGTAGGTGAGGGTTCATTGGAGCTAAAGAGAAAGAGAAAGAGAGAGAAGATGTTACAATTAATAGGATTTTCTACACCCCCTCTGCGTCCCTTAGGTACAACCTATACACTCCACTTAGATTTCCCAAAGATAAAGGCCAACCACTTGAGAATGTGGCGGTACTAGTCAGGGTGACCATATGACTGGAAATTTCTGGATTTGTCCTCTTTTTTAGCCTCTGGGTGTCCTCCAATTTGGCTTCATTGTCCTCCATTTGGGCTTCATTTTGGAACTTTGCAATGGTGTGCAGTACCCCATCGTGTCATTTGTCATTGGATTCGTATTGAAGAGCAGAATCCAATGCAAGAATCGGTTTTGAAATATCTCCTTCCTATCAAAGGTTATGGCCAAAAAAGTAAAAATAAAAAATATGCATTCGGCTCTAAGGGAAAGTGAAAGTGGTCAATAATGTGGCTTTACTCGTGAGTAGGCAAATGTGCCAATGTCTGCCAGAAAGAGCAGGCTGAGAGGAATCCAAGACCTTGGTGTCCTTTTGAGGTTTGGGCATCTGGTCATAGAATCATAGAATCATAGAGTTGGAAGGGACCTCGTAGGTCATCTAGTCCAACCCCCTGCCTGCAGCAGGAAATCCCCCTAGAGCATCCCCGACAGGTGCTCACAGAGGTGAAGGGGTGGGTGATCAAGCCTGGAGGGCCCCATGATGAGTTTTTGGAGTGGCCAATTCCTGATTCCACCCAGTGATCTATGTAGAACCTGGGTTTCCAG
The DNA here is from genome assembly GCA_030015325.1 of Cryptoblepharus egeriae. Lineage (NCBI taxonomy): Eukaryota > Metazoa > Chordata > Lepidosauria > Squamata > Scincidae > Cryptoblepharus > Cryptoblepharus egeriae. The sequence goes on from JAREYC010000001.1 coordinate 267,837,880, forward strand.
TAAGTGTGACATGTGGTATTCTAGTGCTTTCTGCCTGTGCAAACCTCTCCACTTATGTCCTTGCTTTTTGATGTCACCCTTCGAATAATTGTTTAAGGCTGGGCTGGTCCAACTGGGCCACTTTAAGGATCCTGGATCTTTAGCAATTGTGTAGGAGAGAGACTTTCCGCAGGTGCCGCGTCTCATCTGATAAAGTTGACGGTGATTAAAAGGAATGCGAATGCACGATTCCCCCCAACGGGATTTGCTCGGCTCGTATGCATTATGGATCTAAGGCCACTGCATGCAAATGCTACTTGCAAACCCCATGGTTTGGCTCAAATTGGACGCACCTAAAGCCATATTGAAAGAACTCTTTTGATTCCCTGCTCAGCGCTGCTCCACTCCTTTATCTCAGGAGAACAATCAGCGATTTGCTGCCTGTGTAATTTTCCACGGGAAAACGTAGTCAATTATTCACGATCAGCCTCCCTGTGTTTGCTAACACAATTATTTCTCATTTGCGCTGAAACATTCATTTCTGGCAGTCTCCTGACTCCAAATGTACTCCAATTGCTGGGAACTGCGCTGAGCGACACTTCCCTTGTCGCCAAACTTTGGGGCTTTTAGGGAAACGATCATTAATGGCCAACCTTGATTGCTGCTCTGTTCTGGCTGCTCACAAAAGCGGTGGCCGGTGCCAAACGGGTGGGCGGACCAGCAGCGGAGAACCAGCTCCTGTAGGGTGTCACAGGCTGGGAAACAAATTCCATTGGGTTTTTTTTATTTATGCAGAAGAAAAACCCACAAAGCAGAGGTGACGGAGCTGCTGGTGATCTTTATGTGATAATTTCTCAGTGGCGTCTGGGTGGAATAGTCAAGGAAGAAGCCCCACTGGAAGGGGGAGGGCATCATGAAAGGGGGGTCCACATGGGGAGTTGATGTGCATGGGGAGTTTGATGTACAGTTGCGGGATGGCGTATTCCTCCAGTGCCTGTACGTTTTTGTTAGTTTATAATAGAAAAATCCGTATTATATATCATATAAAATATAAATACTGGGGGATCAACTGAGATGATTGTACATATGGGAGTCTTTGGAAAACAAGTGCTGCCTTCTTTCTTTTCATGACAGTTTATTTAGCGTGCAATGAAACTTTCTGAGGTGTGCTTGAAAGGAATGCTATTCCGAGCTTGGCCGTGCTCATGAATGAACATCTTGTGCTTCATTATGGCCATGCCTGTGGGTTGTTAGATGGTGAGAGAGAGATGTGGCAGGTGTCATTTTAACTGCCCATCTATTTGTGCCTTAGATCATCATGAAAGGGTTTCTGATCAGACATTTTTAGTAATATGTGGCGTTGGAGACTTTTCATAAATGACTGTAACAGAAATGGGCTTTCCTATTGGATACTAAATGAATATTGTTTCTTTTCTGGTGCCCTTGAGAAAGGCAGAACGAAAGTACTTTGAGTTACATGAAAGAGTTAGGCCTTTGTGGTTTGCATGCGGTGTTTGCAGCACCAAGCACGATACCATAGTCTTTCAAGACTGACGGACGCCTGCTAGGATGAGAAAGTGGATGGACAGCCAGGATGTGGTAGGGGTTTGGGAGTTGAACTTGGACCTGGAAGATCCATGTTCAAATGCCCTCTTCGTTCCTTCGTTCCTTCGTTCCTTCCTTCGTTCGTTCGTTCTTTCTTTCTTTCTTTCTTTCTTTCTTTCTTTCTTTCTTTCTTTCTTTCTTTCTTTCTTTCTTTCTTTCTTTCATTCATTCATTCATTCATTCATTCATTCATTTATATCTTTTTTCTCCACCTCCATTTGGAGGGCTCCCACTTTTGCTTTCTTACATGGGGATTGAACACAGAAGAGAGGCCTATCAACAGCTACTGGTCAGTACTGAAGATGCTGTAATACACTGTGTAAGCAGCCCTGCTCCCATTCGTCTCAATGGGTCTGATGGCAACCAGCAGGGTGGCTTACATGGACCCTGCTGCACCTGCAAAACTAACCATGCCACCCTGGCCTGACTATGCTGCCATCTAGAACCTTCTTGGTGTGCTTGCAGGTGCTCAAGAAGCATCGGGTTGGCCACTGTGACAAAAAGGATGAAGGACTTTGGGTCTCGTGCAATAGGATTCATCTTGTTTTGTCGTTCCCGTCTGAATCACTGAAGGAAACTGAGGACGTCAAACCCTCCACCACCATCACCACTCTTATTTGTTGAATGGAAAACCCATCAGCATTTGGATGCCTGTAAGAGAGGAATCGTTGCTCTTATCCCAAGAGACCACCTTTCTACAGAGAGCTGAAAACAACAAAAGGTTCTTACTGCTATATTTGATCACACGGATGGTTGAATCACCATCACCGAATATGGTGACGGGCGTCAGGCGCACTTCGTAAGCTTCTGGCTTGATCAGTTCTGTGAGGTTGTAGGTGATTAACTCTCCCTTCTGGATTTTCTCATTCACAGCAATTTCCTGCTCCCACCAGCGCTGCTGGCCAGCCTAGAAGAAAGCACAACCAGGTTGAGGACACAAATAATAGCCTCCTGAAGCTATGAAAATAGGAAGAAGACCACATCGATCCAAAACAGTAGCAATATGTGAAAGGTTGCACCTTTCTGACCTAGCAGGTCACAACCAACGCATAGGAAGAGGCATCACAAATCCTACCCAACTGTGCCTTGAATCTAATGTTCTCACAGTAGTTTCAAGAGTTAATTCTATTGGTCATTCTCCAGTGGGTAGTTTATGCGCTAGATCTATACTTATGGCTGTGATTCAGCTACAAGGATTCCCAGATGAAAATGATCATCAATCAATCATTCAATCCATTCATCCATCCATCCTTCTATCCATCCATCCATCCATCCATCCATCCATCCATCCATCCATCCATCCATCCAACTTTTTCAGTCTATAATCCACCTTCCTCCCTTCCTTCCCCATACTCTTCTATCCTGTTTCCTTCCACCTTTTTTGGAGGAAAATAATAAAAGCCATGATAGGTATGGCCTATCTGAGATCAGCTGGTCACTCATTATGAGGTCTGGGTAGGAATTTTATGGGGCATCCAAATTGGCCACGGTAGGCCATTTTTTGCCTACCCCAGAATGGCAAGGCAGGTAAGGTACGTTCAGTTGGTTTCATGCAAAAATGCCATCTTTACTTGAATCTAATGTGCCACCGAATCTAACGCACAATCGAATTTAACGTGGATCCCTATTTTTAAAGGCTTGAGATTAAAAAAAAACATTTACTGATGATTGTAATGTGCTGCTGTAAAGCAGGTACAAAATTTAATTTTACTGCATTTAATAATGAGTTATAATAATAAAATGCCAATTGATTTATGTTATGTCTACCTATGCACTACTTTATACAAAAATAGGTTTAAGTTACATTTGAATGCTGGACTAGATGTGTCCTGGCCTGATCCAACAAGACTCGTATGTTCTTATATGCTTATCCCTCCCATCCTTTTACTGATTTCCTTGCACTGGAATGTGACCTGGTGCATGGACTTGGCTGATTTACTTGCACTGATTTACTTGCTCTTGGCTGATTTACTGACTTTACTGATTTCCTTGCACTGGAATGTGACCTGGTGCATGGACTTGGCTGATTTACTTGCACTGATTTACTTGCTCTTGGCTGATTTACTGACTTTACTGATTTCCTTGCACTGGAATGTGACCTGGTGCATGGACTTGGCTGATTTACTTGCACTGATTTACTTGCACTTGGCTGATTTACTGACTTTACTGATTTCCTTGCACTGGAATGTGACCTGGTGCATGGACTTGGCTGATTTACTTGCACTGATTTACTTGCACTTGGCTGATTTACTGACTTTACTGATTTCCTTGCACTGGAATGTGACCTGGTGCATGGAGTTGGCTGATTTACTTGCACTGATTTACTTGCACTTGGCTGATTTACTGACTTTACTGATTTCCTTGCACTGGAATGTGACCTGGTGCATGGACTTGGCCTTTAGCCACTTGCAGTAGCGACCAGAGAATGCTGAACAAGCCTGTCACATTTTGCAACAAAGAAAACCTGCAATTGGTACAGAATATTTCTGGGTAGAATTAAAAATACTAGTGAAACAACTATCCTGAATCTAACTATATGAAGCACCATCTCTCTTGTATGGTGGTGGACTTTCCTTCCCTGGGGATTTTCAAGCAGTGGCTCATCAAGAACCTGTCTAGGATGCTCTAGGACAATTTCCTCTAGGAGGGTGGTTCAGGAGGATTTCCTACTAGGGGCAAAGGATTGGACTAGATGACCTTTTAGGTCCCGATTCTATGATTCTATGAATGTGCTCATCCTATGAGGTCACCAGGGTGGCTCTGCTGTGGGTACCATCTCTTTGAAGATACCACTGGCAGTAAATAATGGTAGAGCCTTCTCAGCTGTGACCCCGGCCTATGAAAAGTCATGCTATATGAGAACTGGGCTGTCTCTTCCGTGTTGGGATTTTAATGTTTGTGCATGTATGTGCATGTGTGTGGTGGGGGGAAAGCTAAACTGTGTTGGTTCCTCAGGGCTTTCCATTTTTTTTTATGCACTGCAAGTTATTGACTCTGGAATGTGATGTTGGCAGGCCTGGTTTTATTTGATTTGGATTAATGCATTTTATGGGTTTTGTTTTGTTTTAATGCTATAAGCTACTTTTTACAGTGTGGGCCAAAAGTAGGCTTACACTTAGGGCAAAATCCAGAGTAACTACAGGGAGTCCTTGCTCCGGTGTAAACAAATTACTCTGGATTGCAGTATGAATTTCCCATAGGCTTTCACTAGGTAGTGCAGTAATTACAGGTGCATGTAAAGTCTCTTATGTGCTCCCATAGTTACTCTGGATTTGGGGGTTAGCAGGTATGCACTTTACATAATTTTTTAAAAACTTTTTTTACACTTATATGTATTTATATTTACACTTATATGTTTACACTTATATTTACACAAATATGTATTTTACACTTATATGTATTTACACTTATATGTATTTATATTTATACACTTATATTGTTACAATCATATTTGTTCAATACTGTTTATGTACATTTCCAAAACGTAGATAAGGGATACAAAATACCGGTTTGGAATTATTGTTTGGAAAAATTAGATCTAAAACATGAAACCAATAATGAAACAACTGTAAGCCTAACTTTTTGTCCACCTTGTATATAAAGAATGTGTAGGTCAGCCAGGGGGGTGACCATGAATGGATGAATTTTACATTGAGTAGACCTCATTGAAATGAATAGGAGCTGAACAAAAACCTTGCCGGAATCTTCCCATTAGAGGATTTGCCCCAAACCTTTTGATTTTCAACACAAATAAATGACGACGAGAATCCAGAGATTCTTCAGGAAGAAAAATGTTTGTTGTGATTTTCCCAAGACTTAAAACAACTCCCTCGTTTTGAAGTTTGGGATCAAACAAGGTGTGATGTGAAAAGCAACATTGTGCAGCAGTTCCTTTTCAATAGCTGTGGGGCAGGTGCGTGATCTAGACTGGAATCATGGCGCAGTGAACGGGTACGTTAAATATTTTCCCCTTTACTGTTTTCCAGACAAAAACAGACTTAGGGCACAATCCAGAGTAACTATGGGAGCATGGAAGAGACATTATGTGCACCCGTAGTTACTGCACCACCTAGTGAAAACCTATGAAAAATTCATATTGCAATCCAGAGTAACTTGTTCTGACTCCAGAGCAAGGACTCCCCATAGTTGCTCTGGATTTCACCCTTAGAAAGTTAACAACAGGCAGGCAGATATTGACAGCTATTATTTCCCTGACTTTTGCCCCCCAAAAACTTTTGACTTTTGCTGTGGGTGGCGCAAGTGTTAAGGCACTGTGCCTGTTAACCAGCAGGCCAGGGTTCGAGACCCGGGTCGGCCCCACAAGACAGGGTGAGCTCCTGTCCTTAGCCCAGCTCTGTGATGCCAGCTGGATCCAATCATATTGGCTCTGCCTTTCCATTGGAGTAACTCAGTGGCGTGGAGAGGAGGGATTTGCTGCTTGGGTAACAGCCTATCCTCCATAACAATCCAACCCAGGCTTTTGTGCTTTGCATGCAGCGTATGCAGCGCCGAGCACGATACCATAGTCTTCCAAGACTGACAGAGGCCTGCTTTTTGCCCCAAAAGCACCACATGGAAAGGGTTAACCTGATCCCACTGCCTTGATTCCGACCCCAGTGACTGCTACCTGCCATGTTCCATCTAGCTCAATCACAAAAGACTTTTATGCAGAGTCCTTTCCACACGACACCAAATGCTGCTTACAGGTGCACTGACTCCTCGTAGGTGTTCGCTTGCTCGGGGCATTCTGCAGAAACCCATTCAATATTTATCACGGATCCCCAAGGCACCCTGCAGGAGCCATTTGCGGTAATGAATTGAAATTTTTGACAGGCTCGGCACAGCAGAAACTCTGATGTAATTCCACAGCACAAACTTGCCAACACAATATCGAAGGAGTTTGTTAAAAACAATAAGAGAACAAAACTTGTTCAACAAGCCTCTTCGGCCACATTTTGAATCTGAGCAAGGAAATCAAAGGCAAACACGCCACACTTCTGTGTGATTTGCTTGGACCGTGAGAACAAAAGGGGGAGTCCAAGACCCATTTCGACCCCTTATGGGTTTCCTTTCCGTCAAACCTTTCGGCCAACTCTGTTGGAAGTAGGAGAGCCTGATCCGGCAGGGATCTCCTCCTGCCTTCGGTTTTCAAACTGATTGCTTGATTCCATACAAAGGGAGCAATCCAGAGTAACTACGGGGAGTCCTTGCTCTAGTGTAAGAACAATTTACTCTAGATTGCAATATGAATTTCCCATAGATTTTCACTAGCTGGTGCCGTACCTACGGGTGCGCATAATGTCTCTTACGTGCTCCTGTAGTTACTCTGGATTGTAGGGAAAGTCTTGAAGTCTTTAGGACTGAAAGGTATCTCTGAAAGATTTTCCCAGCCCAATTCTATGCATCTCTACTAAAAAAAAAGTTCCAGTAGAGTCAACTGGCTTACTCTCTGGAAGAGTGGGTAGGATTGCAGCCTCAGTATAGAATACTATATTTATTTGAATATAACATGCACATTTTCAGCCAAATTTAGTCTGCAAGATCAGGGTTTGCATTAGATTTGATGGTGCATTAGATTTGAGTAAATATGGTATTTTGATTATAAGTATAGGTCGGTATTTAATTTACTCTGTTGTAATACAAATGTAACCTAGCACCGTTGTTGTATAAAGTAGTGCAATTAGGTAAAAATCCTAACATAAACCTATTGTCATGTTATCTATATGTATAAAAGAGAAAAGTCACTCACTGACTGACTGACTCACTGACTGACTGACTCACTGACTGACAGACTCATCACCGCCCTGCCAAAACCGGTGGGCCTAGAAGCGTGAAATTTGGGGTGGGTGTTCCTTCCGTGAGGGAGGGGTGCACTAAGAACCGGTTTTCAGAAATTCCAACCGGAAGGGGGTGAAAAGGGGCGCAACGCGTTTTCCTCCCTATACTTTGCATTGAGAATTGCTGATTCAGCAACATTCCTCCCCAACTGCTGGGCCTGAAGCATGGAATTCTGGGAGTTCCTTCTGTCACCTGAACTCCCTCCAAGAACCATCTGGAGAAATTAACCCTTCAGGGGCTGAAAAGGGGGCAACGTGTTTCTCTCCTATACTTAACGTGGGAGACGGAACAACATCAGCCAATTTGGTGCTCAGACCCTGGTGCACTGGGGGAGGTTATTAGGAGGAAGAGGTTGCGCTGGCGAGGATGCTGCGCATGAGGGGAAATTGCGCATGTAGGAAAGTTGCAAATGTAGGAAAGTTGCGCAAGGGGGAAGTTGCATATGGGAGGAAAATTGCACATGGAAGGAAGTTGCGCATGGGGAAAGTTGCGCATGGGAGGAAGTTGTGCACGGGGCAAAGTTGTGCACGGGAGGAAGTTGCACACAGGAGGAAGTTGCGCATGGGAGGAAGTTGCGCATGGGGAGAAGTTGCGCACGGGGGATGATGCGCATGGGGGGATGATGCGCACGGGGGGATGATGTGCACGGGGGAAAGTTGCGCATGGGAGGGAAGTTGCACATGGGGGAAGTTGTGCATGGGGAACTTGCGCATGGGGAAGTTGCACATGGGGATGATGCACATGGAGGAAAGTTGCGCACGGGGAAAGTTGCACATGGAGGGAAGTTGCACCAGGGGGAAGTTGCACATGGGGGAAGTTGTGCATGGGGAACTTGCGCATGGGGAAGTTGCACATGGGGATGATGCACATGGAGGAAAGTTGCGCACGGGGAAAGTTGCACATGGAGGGAAGTTGCACCAGGGGGAAGTTGCGCATGGGGGAAGTTGTGCATGGGGGAAGTTGCGCATGGGGAAGTTGCGCACGGGGGAAAGTTGTGCATGGAGGAAAGTTGTGCATGGGGAAGTTGTGCATGGAGGAAGTTGCGTATGGGAGGAAAGTTGCACATGGGAGGAAAGTTGTGCATATGGGAAGTTGCGCATGGGAGAAGTTGCGCATGGGGAAGTTGAACATGGGGGGATGATGCACATGGAGGAAAGTTGCGCACGGGGGAAAGTTGTGCATGGGAGGAAGTTGCGCATGGAGGAAAGTTGTGCATGGGGAAATTGCGCATGGGGAAAGTTGTGCATGGGGTTTGATGCATATGGGGAAGTTGCGCATGGGGGGTTGATGTGGATGGGGAAGTTGTGCATGGTTGGTTGATGTGCATGGGGGAAAGTTGCGCATGGGTAACTTGTGCATGCGGGGTTGATGCACATGGGTGAAGTTGTGCATGAGGGGTTGATGTGTATGGGGGAAGTTGCGCATGGGGGGTTGTTACGCCTGGGGGAAAGTTATCCATGGGGGTTGATGTATATGGGGGGATGGCATACGGGTGAATTTTACTCCCGCAATGCGGGTACACCTTTCGCTAGTTATTATCATATAACTCATTGTATGCAGTAAAATTAAATTTTGCACCCGCTTTGCAACTGCACATCACAATTGCCAGTAAACTTTTTTTTTATCTCAAGCCTTTTAAAATAGGGGTGTGCATTAGATTCAATGGCACATTAGTTTTAATATAGGGCGCAATCCAGAGTAACTACAGGGAGTCTTTGCTCCGACGTAAGAACAATTTACTCTGGATTGCAATATGAATTTCCCATAGATTTTCACTAGGTGGTGCCGTAACTACATCAACGTAAATGTCTCTTGGGTGCTCCTGTAGTTACTCTGGATTGAAGGGTTAGTATACAATCCAGTAGAATGAACGGCTCCAGTGCCATGGGATATCAGCTGAATGTATCCCTCCTCACCTCCTGGCACCCTGTTTTGCTCTGCTGTTCCCCTCCATCCATCCACTGCCTGATGCTTATTGACGCAGGTTGGTATTTTGGAAAGGGCACCCAGACGAGAAGCAAGAGGCAAACAGAAAAGGTTCCAGTGCTTTATTTCTCTTGCTTGTCTCCTTCTTAGCCTCGGTGACAGCTTACCATAATTTTTTTTTCAGCTTGAAGGGATCCTGGTGAGCAGCACTGCTGTGAGTGGAGGTGGCATGCGGGGGGCAGGAGGGGGAAATAGAAGTGCCTCCCGACACTTAAAAGAAGGTTTTCAACTTTCAGAAAATTGCTACCCATCAAAACCCACTTGACATGTGTTTAATGCTTGCTCTGTCAATGAATCATGAAGACAAAGGCAACATGAGCTGGTTAAGAATTCCACAGGCGAGCTGGCCGACCGATGGAATCCAGGGCACTTGTCAATCACAGACAGACAGACAGACAGACAGACCTAGGGTGCAATTCAGAGTAACTACAGGGAGTCCTTGCTCCGGTGTAAGAACAGTTTACTCTGGATTGCAATATGAATTTCCCATAGGTTTTCACTAGGTGGTGCAATAACTACGGGTGCACATAATGTCTCTTTTGTGCTCCTGTGGTTACTCTGGATTGTAGGGCTAAAGACAGTTTGTCTTGCAGAGAAAGAAAAATGCTGCTGTCTGTTGCCAACTTATTCTGCAGGTCAGAAGTGGTGTCACTCAGGGAGGTAGGGGGTGGATGTCAGTCAGTCACCCAGGAGGGGGTGATGCCAAAATGGTTAGATTTGTTACAGGTGATGTAAAAATGTTCCAGTGTTGGAAAAGGGTTAAAACACTTGGGTTGCAATCCTAAACCCCAGTTAGGCAGGCCTTTCCCTACAATCCAGAGTAACTACGGGAGCACGTAAGAGCCATTACGTGTACCCGTAGTTACTGCACCACCTAGTAAAAACCTATGGGAAATTCATATTGCAATCCAGAGTAAATTGTTCTTACACCACAGCAAGGACTCCCTGTAGTTACTCTGGATTGCGCTGGCCTGGGGGTGCTGCATGAGTGCCAAAAGATAGATACTTTGTAGTCAATGTACAAAAATATACAATGAAATCCAGATGTGCTGTCTTGATGTAGACTCAATATACATAGAATAAATAAATAATTTATTGACGCCAAATCCAGAGTAACTACGTGAGCGCGTAAGAGACATTACGTGCACCCGTAATTACTGCACCACCTAGTGAAAACCGATGGGAAATTCATATTGCAATCCAGAGTAAATTGTTCTTACACCAGAGCAAGGATTCCCCGTAGTTACTCTGGATTTCGCCCTCAGACTTCAACGGCACATCAACTCTCATTCCTTTCTCTGCTTCTGCACCACTCTTGGGGGGGGGGGGGGGGATGGACCAGTGCTCAAAAATGGGAATGGTGAGCGGGCAGGTTGTGCCAGCCTGACTTGGTTAGGATTGTGCCCTGCTGGGTTAGTAAATCAATATTTAAATTTATAAATTAAATGCACAGAATAGTTTATAACAATATTTTTTTCCCAATGTACCCCTGCTGTTTAGGTTTAGGGCCCAGGGCAAGTTTCTGCCTCCCATGCTCTGTCCATGGTCCTGATTGGTCCTACTTCTCATTCCTGACCCTTGAAGGCAAAATGAGAGTTTCCTGCTTGGAATTCCTCGTTGAGTTTGTTCTAATTTTTTGTCCATTTTTAATTAATTAATTAATTAATTAATTATACTTTTATTTTTATGAGCAAGCCACCTCATACTGAATTTTTAAAAAGGTTTGAGACATCAATGTGCATTAAATTTAACCAATATATAAGCAACAAAGCTCTGATGGTTGCAACTCTGATTTTGCAGATGAGACACCGAGGCGGAGACGGGTTCTCGGCTCAAGGCTACACCAAGAACGGTGGAGGAATTTCAACCCAGGGCTGCTTGATCCAACTCCACAGGACAGAACTGGTTCACCCCAACATCTCCCAGCTCCGAGCACAACAGAGGGTGCCAAATGAGAATAATTGAACTGGACAATGCCAGGGAGGAGCCGGGAGGAAGTGGATGTCCTAGATTTTTTTTCCCAAAAAAGACCTTTTCAAAGCTCTCCTCTGGATCGCTTGAAAGCAGCTACTCCTGTTAGCTGGAGGACTCTTCAGATCCAAAGTGAATTCCAGGCAGTCCAATTAGCAGCAACCTGCTATTCAGACCACTCCAGTTCCTCTCCACTGCCTGCTCCAACCTCTCAGGCAGACTGCCAAGCTGCCTGTCCTCATTAATTTAGAGTGGAAATCCAAAAGTACTGCTTCTTTCCATCGTTGCGGGACTAAACACCTGCAAACGGTCTGGCTGGGGCCACAGGTTACATGTACTACTGCTTCCCAAATTCCTACAATGGGAACAATGTAGCATGTGCAGAGGAAGCAATGGTGGGGGACCATGGGTGCCAATGCGGTGGGTGCCAGGTGCATTTGCCCCATTGCCCCCCCAACACATCACTGCCTCCCCCATGCAAACTCATGGTGCTACAACCAGCTCCCCCCACACTGGATCACATAGTGTGATCTGGAACCATGTTAACCATGACTGTAGCCACTGTTGGCACAATTCCACACCAATATGAGGGCCACCCCTTCTTCTCCCCTTTAAAGGGGAAAAGAGGAGGGCAGCCCTCAGGTCAGTAAGGAACCATCCCAAAGGTCGCTGTGGGCCAAACTGCTTCCCTCATCCCCTTTAAAGAATGAAGTTTGGGGGAAGAAGTGGGAAAGAAGAGGGGTCTTTAGGCAGGGGGTTTCCTTCAAGAGGCAGGGTGTTGGACTAAATGATCTATTAGGTCCTTTCCAACACTATGGTTCTAGGTGACTGTCGTAACAACTGGGTAGATGGTCAGAAGTGGTGCTCATCTCCTCCAGTTTTGGAGAAGGTGCACTCTGCTTCTAGCACTGATCATCTAATCACACTTCCTACCCCAGGAAATGGAATCAACTGACTACTTGGTGGCTCTTTGCCATGGCCTCACTTGAATCCCAATCTCCCCCACTAGACTGATTTCAACAATCCTACTTGGGGGGCGGGGGGGCGAGTTTGGCAAAATATTTCTTTACCCATCCTGTCCATCTGTGGTGATAACATCAGGCCCAGATGCCTTCAGAAAGGGATTGGACAGATTTATGGTGGAAAATGTCCATCTCAGGATAAACAAGCCATGACGGATTTCATACAACCTCCTGATCTTAGCAGTAGGCAAGGGAGTGTCACCAGCATGTAAGTGACATGCTGGTGGGCCATGGTGGGAACGAAATAGGGTTGCCACATGCCCCGGAAAACTGGGACTGTTCCCGTTTTGGGGGATTGTGTTCACACACTGGCAAGTTTGACAGGGGATCCTGCCCAAGTTTGGGGAAAAGAATTATGGCAACCCTAGAGAGAAAAGCTGGACTAAAGAGGCCCTGATCCAGTGGGGCTTTTTAGTTTGTCCAACTTGATGTGCAAACCTTATCGAGGGGGACAGTGTCCAAAAGCACCGAGGGAGTGAGGATATCCAGGAACTGATTATGATTTTATTTATCTATATATATAAAAGAGAAAAGTCACTCACTGACTCACTGACTGACTCACTGACTGACTGACTCACTCATCACCGCCCTGCCAAAACCGGTGGGCCTAGAAGTGTGAAATTTGGAGTGGGTGTTCCTTCAGTGACGGAGGGGTGCACTAAGAACCGGTTTTCGGAAATTCCAACCGGAAGGGGATGAAAAGGGGCGCAACACGTTTTCCTCCCTATACTTTGCATTGAGAATTGCTGACTCCTCAACATTCCGCCCCAACTGCTGGGCCTGAAGCATGGAATTCTGGGAGTTCCTTCTGTCACCTGAACTCCCACCAAGAACCATCTGGAGAAACTTAACCCTTCAGGGGCTGAAAAGGGGGCAACGTGTTTCTGTCCTATACTTAACATGGGAGACTGAACAACATCCAGCCAGTTTGGTGGTCAGACCCTGGTGCACTGGGGGATGTTTTTCAGAGGAAGATGTTGCACTGGCGAGGATGCTGCGCATGGGGGGAAGTTGCGCATGGGGGAAGTTGTGCATGGGGGAAGTTGTGCATGGGGGAAGTGGCGCATCGACAGATGATGCACGGGGGGAAAGTTGCACAACAGGGGATGATGCGCATCAGGGGATGATGCGCATGGGTGGAAGTTGTGCATGGGTGGAAGTTGCGCATGGGGGGATGATGCGTATGGGGGGATGATGTGCATGGGGGAAAGTTGCGCATGGGGGATGATGTGCATGGGGAAAGTTGCACATGGGGGAAAGCTGTGCATGGGGAAAGTTGTGCATGGGGAAAAGTTGTGCATGGGGGTTGATGCGCATGGGGGAAATTTGCGCATCGGTGGATGATGCGCATGGGGAAGTTCCACATAGGTGGAAGTTGCACATGGGGGTATGATGCGTATGGGGGTGATGCGCATGGGGGAAAGTTGCGCATGGGGGAAAGTTGCGCATGGGGAAAAGTTCCGCACGGGGGAAAGTTGCGCACGGGGGAAAGTTGCGCATGGGGTAAAGGTGCGCATCAGCGGATGATGTGCATGGGGAAAGTTGCGCATGAGGGGAAGTTGCGCATGGGGAAGTTGCGCATGGGAAAAAATTGTGCACGGGGGAAAGTTGCGCATGGGGTAAAGGTGCGCATCAGCGGATGATGTGCATGGGGAAAGTTGCGCATGAGGGGAAGTTGCGCATGGGGAAGTTGCGCATGGGAAAAAATTGTGCATGGGGAAAAGTTGTGCATGGGGAAAAGTTGCGCACGGGGGAAAGTTGCGCATGGGGTAAAGGTGCGCATCAGCGGATGATGCGCATGGGGAAGTTGCACATGGGGAAAGTTGCACATGAGGGGATGATGTGCATGGGGAAGTTGCGCATGGGTGGAAGTTGCGCATTGGCGGATGATGCGCATATTGCGCATGGGGAAGTTGCGCATGAGGGGATGATGCACATGGGGAAGTTGCGCATGGGTGGAAGTTGCACATGGGGGATGACGTGCATGGGGGAAAGTTGCACATGGGAGAAAGTTGCGCATGGGGGAAGTTGCTCATCGGTGGATGATGCGCATGGCGGAAAGTTGCGCATGAGGGGAAGTTGCGTATTGGGGAAGTTGCGCATTGGGGAAGTTGCGCATTGGGGAAGTTGTACATGGGGGAAGTTGCGCATCGGTGGATGATGCGCGTGGGGAAAGTTGCGCATGAGGGGATGATGTGCATGGGTGGAAGTTGCGCATGGAGGATGATGTGCATGGGGGAAGTTGTGCATGGGGAAAGTTGCACATGGGAGAAAGTTGCGCATGGGGGAAGTTGCTCATTGGTGGATGATGCGCATGGCGGAAAGTTGCGCATGAGGGGAAGTTGCGTATTGGGGAAGTTGCGCATTGGGGAAGTTGCGCATTGGGGAAGTTGTACATGGGGGAAGTTGCGCATCGGTGGATGATGCGCGTGGGGGAAAGTTGCGCATGAGGGGAAGCTGCGCATTGGGGGAAGTTGCGCATGGGGAAAAGTTGCGCATGGGGAAAAGTTGCACATTGGCAGATGATGTGCATGGGGAAAGTTGCGCATGAGGGGATAACGCTCATGAGGGAAGTTGTGCATGGGGAAGTTGCGCATGGGGGAAATTTGTGCATGGGGGCTGATGCGCATGGGGGAAAGTTGCACATGGGGGAAGTTGCGCATGGGGGAAGTTGCGTATTGGCGGATGATACAGATGGGGAAAGTTGCGCATGAGGGGAAGTTGCGCATTGGCGGATGATACAGATGGGGAAAGTTGGGCATGAGGGGAAGTTGCGCATTGGGGGAAGTTGCACAAAGTTGCGCATGG
Source organism: Cryptoblepharus egeriae (assembly GCA_030015325.1). Lineage (NCBI taxonomy): Eukaryota > Metazoa > Chordata > Lepidosauria > Squamata > Scincidae > Cryptoblepharus > Cryptoblepharus egeriae. The sequence goes on from JAREYC010000001.1 coordinate 267,853,089, forward strand.
GGAAGTTACACAAGGGGGAAAGTTGCACATGAGGGGACATTGCACATGAGAGGATGATGCGCATGGGGGGTGATGCGCATGGGGGAAGTGGCACATGGGGTGTTTCTGCGCCATGGGGGATGGCATAGGGGAAGATGTTACACCCGCAACGCGGGTACACTTTTTGCTAGTATATAATAAGCATGTAGCAATATTTTAGGGGTAAGCACAGATATACTTGGAGGATAAGAACAGCAAATCCTAGCTAATACTTGGCAGATGGAATCTGCTCTGGGATATACCTAATTTACCCAGAGGTCAACCCCATGAAATGGAACTGTACCCAGAGGATAAATTTCTCATTTCCTGTTAGGTTGAATTAAAAGTCATTTATTGCACCAATCTCTTGTCACCGTTAATTTTTTCCCCAATTCCCATTTACGGAAAGAGGCAGAAGCTGCTGCGGTACGTTTGATCAGGGACTCTTGTGTACTAAATATTAAAAGTAGCGCTTTAAAAATTAATGTGAGCCCCCAACAAATCCTGCTTTGGCATAATTCCTCTTTCGATCTTGCTATAAAAGGGTTGATTGCAGATTTGATGGAGCAGAATCCTGCGTTCTTTGGGACTGACTCTATTTTTAACTTGGCGCATGTTTATAGGTTTGCGCAATTTTTAAAAAAGAAGTGTAAGATTAGATGCATCCAGATGCAGCTTCTCAAGCCAATTGCTGAGCAACTGAATGTTAATGGCAGAACCCGTAGGAAGTTGCGCTGGGTTTTCTGCCGCTATTTCTGGTTCAGGCTGGGCTTCCGTGCTGACCTTTGCTAATCTCCTGACCTGCCATTTAGATGAGAGGAGATCAGCCTGAGAGTTGGCACGGAGTAGTGCGCGCTCAGGCTCTCAACAAAACAGCTGCCTGGAAGCACCAAGGGACGGCTCTGTATATTGTAGAAAATGATCCAGATGTGCGTTTCTGCAAAGAACAGGGAAATGCAGGACCTGCAAAATAGAGGGAGACCCAGGGCCTCCTGGGCACACATCTTTCTGGTAGCAGTTGCCACCCCTCATGATTGACACCCTGTTTCCAGTATGCTCCCTCTCCATTTCACAGGAACGCAGGCGTTGCCCTTCTCGGGAAATAGTGCAGAGGCAACTTCCCCAGCCTTGCAAAGAGAGATCCTTACTCTGGAAGGCTTATTTTGTTAACTAAAATGTTATTTAGAGATGTTTTAATGCTTTAAGGTCAGCCAATGCAAAAGTCAACATTACAAATGTTTGAATAGCAGGCCTCCGTCAGTCTTGAAATACTATGGTATCGTGCTAGGTGCTGCATACACTGCATGCGAGGCACGAAAGCCTGGGTTGGATTGTTATGGAGGATAGGCTGTTACCCAAGCAGCAGATCCCCCCTCTCCACTCCACAGAATTAGTCCAATGGAAAGGCAGAGCCAATACAATTGGATCCAGCTGCGTCACAGAGCTGGGCTAAGGACAGGAGCTCACCCTGTCTTGTGGGGCCGAGCTGGGTCTCGAACCCTGGCCTGCTGGTTAACAGGCACAGCGTCTTAACCGCTTGCGCCACCCACAGCCCTACAAATGTTTAAGCTGCAGATATATTTTTTCCAGGGAAAAAAAATCTTCCAACGTGGAATGATTCTGGATGACTTTTATTTTCTGCTGGTGAGAAACTGGGATATGTTGAGTCAGAACATTGTTCTCCTAGCCAAGAATGGGCAGCAGCAGCAACGTAGCTATGGGGGTGAGGGGCGGGTGGGATGGCGCAGTAAGTACTGCAGGTGCCACAGTGTCATAACATTATAGTGGTGCCTCACATAAAGAGTTTAATTCGTTCCAGAGGCCTGCTCTTTAAGTGAAATGCTCTTTAAGTGAAGTGGATTTTCCCATAGGAAATAATGGAAAGTCAGACGATTGGTTCCACAACCCCCAAAATATTCATATAAAAATATTAACTAGGTGTAAAAATGATGACAAAACACTGGAATTGAATTCAAAACATGCATTCAATGTGCATGATCCTATGAAGTCTACTTAGGCTGCAATCCTAAAGACACTTCCCTGGGAGTAAGCCCCATTTAACACAAAGGGGCTTACTTCTGTGTTGACATAGTTAGGAGACTGCAATCAAAGACACTTTCCTGGAGGCTTACCTAGGCTGCCGCTGGAGGTTCAAGGTGGTCGGTGGGTGCACTTGGGAGCAGTTAGGGGCAGCTGCCTCTAGCACCCCGAGGCAACTGCCCCCAAGTTGGGGACAGTTAGAAGCAGCAGCACTGGCCGGTGGCCCTTTTAAAGAGCCTCTGCACGGAGCGTCAGGCCTGTATAAGTGCTCTTTAAGTGAAGTGGAACTTGTTATTTGAAGCAAGATTTCTTGGAAATTTTTGCTTGTTATGTGAAACGCTTGTTAAGCGAGGTCCCCCTGTACTGTGATGCAGTAGGCATTGCAGCTGCTTATGTCATAGCATCCCACTTGAATTTATTTATTTGCTGATTCAATCATTTATTTAATCGCTGATTCATTCATTCATTTAGATTAGATTTGTCCTCACCGTTCAGCCAAGGCCCATGTTATGGGCCAGTGTCCAGACTGGCTGCTTGCATGGCGTACTGTGCCACCCGCAATGCTTACTGTTCTGCTAGCTCTCTTGCTACGCTACAGCTCTTTGATACAGCCGTTCTCATCACTGCCCTTCTTTTACACTAGATCCCTTTTAAGATTAGTGATATCAGGATCTGACCCCAGGAACCCAACACAGCAAGCATGTGCGATGCCCTGGAACAACACAACCCCTGCTTCTTGCTAGCACTTACTAGCACTTTGCTAATGAGAGTCTGCTGAGAAAAAGAAAGTCCTGCTAGCCTTGTGCCCCCATCTTTGTGGCTGTTCTCACTCCATCAGCCAGTCGGTATCGATGGGGCTATGCTGTATGTGTCAAGGCGGGTGATGATGCCAGTTCTGCCCTTGCTGTTCATTCCTTAAACAGAAAGGATTCTATTGCAAACAGACCTTGACTTTGCCCACTTGACTTTAATCACTTTGCTCTTTCAACTGCTTTCAACTACAAGCACATCTCAACCTTTCTCCATGTGTTTCCCTCTTTTGTGTGATTTAATCCAACCCATCCTTGACATTACGCTTCTTTTTTCTTTGATTTCAATTTAGCGTTTGAATGCATTTTGCATGTGTTGTACAGTAAGGGCCCAATCCCGTGCAACTTTCCAGGAATGGTGCAGCCACAATGCGGCCCCAAGTAAGGGAACACATGCTCCCATACATTGAGGAATTCCCAGTGCATGTCCCATTGGCACAGCTGCATTGGCCCTGGAAAATTGGATAGGACTGGATCAGAGCAGCCCAAACATGCCCACAGCAGCAGGAGGAAAGGAGGAAAGGAATGCCGCAGAATCCCGAGGGCAAGCAGGCTACTGCCTGCTCATCCTCAGGAGAAAGAGATTTTCATCCTCTTCTCTATGGGAGCAATCCAGAGTAACTACAGGGAGTCCTTGCTCCGGTATAAGAACAATTTGCTCTGGATTGCAATATGAATTTCCCATAGGTTTTCACTAGGTAGTGCAGTAACTACAGGTACACATAATGTTTCTTATGTGCTCCAATAATTACTCTGGATTGTAAAGTAATGTAAGTGAATAGGAAGGCTACTCCTTTCTGCACCAGATCTTTTCCTGGTGCATGCCCGTCTCCTTGCTTTTCACCAGGCCCCCATAAGTCTCCCCCCCCCCAAGTGGTCCACTCATTTATTTCTGCAGATAATTGCAGCTCAACATGAATGTTGGATCTAACCACACATTCATCCACACACTTGAAGGAGGCTATTGCACCATATGAGATTTCGAGTACAATCCTAACCAAGTCTACTCAAAAGTAAGCCCCATTGTGTTCAATGGGTCTTACTCCCAGGAAAGTGTCTTTAGGATTGCGGCCTATATCATATTCATGAATCACACATATGACGTGATTGGGCACACAATTATGTGTGATCAATGTTCACCCCTCGTGTTTGCTGGAAGTTCAGTGACTGTGTGTAGGTTTGGGTTCCCCACAATTGTGGGTTCTGGGTGTAATGTGCCACTCTGTGCAGCTCCAGAGCTTTAGGCTGCAATCCTAAAGACACCTTCCTGAGATTAAGACCCACTGAACATAATGAGGCTTACTTTAGAGTAGATATGGTTAGGATTGTGCTCTTAAAGAGGCAGTGTAGCTGGGGGGGGGCAGTTGTGCAATGGGCCTCTCCATGTTGTGCAATGGGCCCCTCTCCTTTGGACAGGGTTGCCATAATTCACTTCCACAAAACCGGGACAGGACACCCTGTCAAAGTACGTGAATGCAACCCCCAAAACCAGGACTGTCCCAGTTTTCTGGGTCATATGGCAACCCTAACTTTGGGACCATTCCAGGAAGGGAAGCACAAAGGAGCCATATGGAAGGGCCCATTGCATGGCCTAGAAAGACTCCCTCCAAGACCCACTGCTCCTCCCCTTCTAGCTATGCCACTGCTTCCAACCACGAGAGGAGGTCCCAACAGACATCCATGTGGACCACGTGCTGTGGATGGGCAATGAATTCTTTGTAGGAAGAAGGCAGAGCCTCCCAAATGTCTGCAGAGACCTATCCTTTACAGGAAGTTCAAACCTGTTCAAACCTTATTATGAATGTAATATCTTTTTCCAAGTCATAAGTGTGGGAAGATCATAAGGAAGACCCCGTGGCCTTCAGACTCTAGCCATGCTTGTTGTCCACATCCGGAGCTGTGTTTTCATCTACTGCAAATGTCTCTCACAGAGAAGATGGAGCACTCTCAATAGATCTCAATGTCTTGGGGGAAAAGAAACTCCCCGAGACTGCCACCCTGTATTTGTTCACTCCCCACAGATTTGGCCCAGAGCACATGCCAGGTGTCAGTGCGCCACTCGAGAGCTTCTTCTCCCAAAGAGGGGCTAATTGAAGACGTCAAGCAGAGGCAATTTGCACCTCCCAGCCCTGAACTCAAGAGCTCCTCTCCAGAATTTGGCATGTGGCCCAATGAGGAGATCTGAGGACATTCTCAGCTACAAACATGTCTTCGATCCATGAAACCAGAGGAGAAGCCTTGGGTTTAATAAGGCCCTGCACCATAAATGTGCTAGGTGGTTTAGACTCTGCCTCTGCCCCGCTACCTGATATGGGAGTCATAAAAGCGGCCTCCACCTCTCAGCAAACCCAATTTGCCCCTGTCTTGTGCACATCCTGTCACATATGTGCCATGTGTCCCTATCATGGCAGGAGGTGTTGATGGGCACAGAATTGTCGGCTAGTGGATGAGCAAAACGCTTGCAAGAGGCCACATCAGGTCTGAGTAAAGCATGCCATTAACATTTGCCTAAAGGACAGCCAGAGGCATCATTCTGTAAAACTTGCGCAAAGTCTTTTGGCTCCATCAGGAGACTTCCTCCAAGAGCCCTACCATCTCCAGTGAGACTGGTGGTGCAACTTGGAGAAGGCCTGCCTGGAAAGTGTCTTCCCAGGGAGGTTCTCCTGGCCCTATTTGTGGGCCCTGGGGAAAGTGGGCATCTGCAGGCACTGCTGGGCATGCTAGGCACGGGGCAGTGGCACTGGCACCAGGTGGCAGGTACTAGACATTGCTGGGCACTGACAGTCACTGGGCACCAGAGGGTACCAGAGGGCGGAGGCAGGCACAGGCAAACACTGGGCATCCCTACACGTTACCAGGCATGCATTTGGGCACTGGGTACAACTGAATAGCGGACACCACCAAGCTCCACTGTGCAGTAGACAGTGGGCACCAGGCTTTCCTATCAGGCAGTGGGCACCTCCAGGCAGCAGGAACCACAGGGAACCATTCTGCAGTGGGAAGCAGGCACCACCAGGCAGTGGGCAGCTGCAGGGATCAGGCATCTCTACTGGGCACTAGTGGGCTCTGGGCATCCCTACCAAGCATCAGGCATCCTTGCTGGGCAGCAACGGGCACTGGGCAACCTGCTGGTCACCAGGCGCTGAGCACCACTGGGGTACCAGGCACCAGTGGGCAACAGCAGGGAGAAAAAGAGAGTTGTATGGAGACCAATGGAAAGATGAGAGGGAAGAGGGAGTGTGAACGGAGGAATATTTTTATAGAAAAAGGGGAAAGAAAGCAAGATGAGGGAGTGCCCATCAACACTATTTTCCACCAAGAGCATCTGGAAGTCCTTGACTTTAATATGCGATGGTGCCATTAATATCTGACATTTCAAATTGTGGAAATGCAGGAGCTCCCCCTCTTTTTCTGCTGCACACACACAACTATTTGGACAACTTAAAACCAAATGTCAAGCAGATGCAAAATAGAGTAACATCTCTGCTCACAGACCTATCTACTCACTTTGGCGCTTTGCTGATACATGTGGCACCAAAGGGAAGCTGCACTTCCTCGAACTCGAGAGGATACTCGGTTATTGAGTGTGCAAAATGTTCAAATCAGAAAGCACAGTGTGAATGCTAACTGGGAGGTTCATGCTGATGCTCCCATCAGTTAGGACCTGCCGCAGCACCCTATGTGCCACCCACACTCTGTCTGCTGTACAAACCTGGCAGTGCAAAGGTTGCTGGGTGCGGGTGCCAAGCATATTAGAGATGGTGGCCTTGGAGGTGACACATCCATCCTTGTGAGCAATTGACCATGGCTACCTCACCATTCCTCACCTGCCTTCTCTTGAACTTGATGCCAGCCTGGCATATCCCTATTAGACGAGGGGGCCCCATTCTGTTTCAATGGATCTATGCAACATTTGATACACTTACTGGTGTAGACAGGAATGGGATGAAGGCATCTCACAGTGAAATTCTGCATTGTTTTAATCACGCCAAATGGGAGGGGGGTGGTGAGGTGGGGTGTTCAACTAGATGATCTCAAGGGTCCCTTCTGTTATGCAGGTGACTTTATTTTTTATGCATTACCTCTGCAGGTGGGGATCACTTACCATGTGTCACCCTAGGGAAAAATGGAGGTCAAGATATTTCTGCTGCCTCCCTACACAATAGCAAGGGATGTTGTTATTCCCCAGCCCCGAGCTCTGTTTTAAGCATGATGAAAGAAATGCTAGGGGGCTGCTGCTTTGATGTGGCTGCCCCAGTGGCTTCAAAATCCTGAAACAGGAACTATGCTCAGAAGAATATGTACATATATACTATGTATATATGGACAAAACATGCTGAGCACTATGTACAAAACAGCAGCAATGCTTCCTATCCTTTGAAAACTGAGTTTTTGCAATATATGCATTTAATTAAATGCAATGAATTAATTGGCCAACTGAAAGCAAGACAGATAACTGGGGAAAAAAGATCTAATATGTTTATAGCACTCATTCTTTTGATGCTGAGGCTGCGATCCTAATCCCAAGTTAGTCTGGATTAAGTCCCGGCACAAGTCCCTTGCTGACCTGAGGGTGGAGTGCAATCATGTCCTAAATATGTTACGGCAATAGCATCCTAAAGTACTACTGTTAAATTAGTACTGTTAATGTACTGTTTAGTACTACATCCTAAAGTACTACTGAAGTTGCCATGGATGGCAATAGCATCCTACAGTACTGCTGTGCCACTCCTGGGAGTTTAGGCCAGTGTACAAGCATGTGCCAACTTCCACACACCATGATGGGAACTATTCAGGGAGCTATTCTGGCCTAAACTGGTTAGGACTGCACCCTGACTATTTTTAAAAGACCATTCCAGTCCAATCCTATGGATATCTACTCAGAAGTAAATCCTATTCTGGTGAGTGGATGAGTGTGGTCAGGCTTCAAACTGTAATGTGTTTACATAGGTGGAGATGAACACAGTCGGATGGTGTAAACTGAGCCCTACTTGAGGACTTTAGGGGAGTCACCCCATGCCTGGATGCACCCTCTTGTCTTCATGTTTGCAATGGAGATCTCTGATAAGGGCTTTCCCATAAGGGCCAGCCCCATAAAACACATCTGATGTGGGGTGCTGATTGGAAACAGTTTGGATGTGTTTGCATTTCCCAGGCAAACTCTGCTGGAGACATGCGCCCTGCTTGCCGTGCGGAGCGGAGGTAAGCAGCCGACTCCTCGTCACATCCTGGAGATGTCAGCCTTTTTCAAAAGCTGCTTATCTTTCCAAGTGCTCTTTGATAAAGCCTTGTAAGCTGTGCCCGGGGGCCTGCGCATCAGACGCAAGCCCTCGTTAACATTTCACGCGTCCCCCGTATTGCCTTTTTGAAGAAAACTCAATCCGCAGGTGACACTTCTGAGGTCTTAATGATTAACAGCACATGAAAATCAAAGCGCGGGTGTCGCGCCTTAGATAGAGACTTGTGCCTTGCGCATCCCAGACTGGCTCTGGCAGGTGGACTCCAAGGGCCGCCCTCGCTTCGATTAGCCGGAGCCAACTGCAACTCCGGAACCAGCTGAATCATCCTCTTGATGTTCTGCTTGCCACAACCATTTCTCTGACCGTGTCCAACACTGTCCCTAATTTGTGAGTGGAGCCTTTGGCTCATGCTTATGTGCACATGCACATGCTTACCCCGCACACCCTGACCATGGGCGACATGAGGAGGCAGTGAGCAACCTGGAGATAATCAAGGGCAGAGCATGGAGTTTGGGATTCAAAGAAATTCACAACCGGTTCTCTGCCCATCTGGCAGCCACTTTTAAATGGCTATTTTAAAACTTTATATGTCCTATTTCTTGTTAACAACCGGTTCTATAGATTAGGTGTGAACCTGCTGGAGCCCACCACTGGCACCAGCCATGCCCACTGATTTACTGGAGGGATGCTGACAGCATTAGATTTTGCCAGATTCCCACCCCAGTGTTGAAGCTGTGCTGGATACCCTTGACGGAACAGAATCTGGTGTTCTACAAGTATGTGGCGGCCCGTGTGGTTGCTGGGGCTCGTCGGTTCGACTCTGTCGGGCCACAGCTTCAGCGACTATACTGGCTGCCCATTCCTTTCCAGGATGAATTCAAAGTGCTGGTCCTGACCTTTAAAGTCCTAAACAGCTCGGGTCCAGGGTACCTGAGGGTCCCCCTTCTTCTGTACAATCCATCCCGTCACCTAAGGTCATCTGAGGGGGCCCTACTGACTGTGCCGCCACTAAGAGACGTGAGAGGTGTGGTGGCCAGAGATAGGGCCTTCTCGGTGGTGGCACCCTGGCTTTGGAACTCCCTCCCCTTAGAAATGAGGACAGCTCCCTCAACACAGAGCTTCAGGCGGAGCCTTAAAACCTTTTATTTTAAAAAAGCTTTTTAATGGGGCAGAGCTTGGGGGGCCTCTTATTTTATTGTTTTAAATGTATATGTTTTTAGCCTGTATGTTTTAATTGTTTTAATTGTATTGTACTATTTAAATTTAAATTAAATGTTTATTAAATGTTTATTAAATTTAAATGTTTTAATTGTATTGTACTATTTATGTTTTTAATTATGTTTTATGTCAGCCGCCTTGAGTTGGGCTAATAGCCTGAGAAAGGCGGGATGTAAATTTTTTAAATAAATAAATAAATAAATAAATAAATAAATAAATAAATAAATAAATAAATAAATAAATATTTGGGATTTTTCAAGACCCTGGAAGGAGAATTTCCATTCCCTTCTCTGCCTTTTTTGTACTAAAGCGATTGCCAACATTATATGACAAGTTGGATTCGGCCACTGAGAAGGTCCTACTACTTCATTTCATTTTGCACAACGTTACACTGGTGGAAACTGTGAAATTCTGCAACTTTACAAAAAAAAAAATTCCTTTTAAAAAGTGGGAGTTTATGAAATTGTCATTATTGGTATTTCTTCAATTTTTTAATTTAATATTTCAACTTCCATAATTCAAGAAGAGCAGACTTAGCTTCCTCCCTGGTCTGACTTCATTGCTCATTTTGTATGCTGGTTTGGCTACATTCCCATTATGTGATAGTGAAAAATGTAACTGCTGGACATGCCTTATTATTATTATTATTATTATTATTATTATTATTATTATTATTATTAAATCAATTTATATCCCGCCTTTCCTCCCCCGCAAGGGGGAGCCCAAGGCAGCTGACATAAGGGAATAAAACATCATTAAAGTAGCACATAAATAAAGATTAAAACACCATTAAAATATAATTAAAATACAATTAAATTGAATAAAAAACAAGCAGATTAAAAATATTTGTTAAAAACAGTAAAAAACAATAAAAACAACTGTCCCCCCACCTCTGCCCCATTTAAAATGCTATTTATTTATTTTGATGTTATTACTTGTTACTATACTTTATGCTTGTTTTATAAGCTTTGTTAGCTGTCGTGGGTGTTAGTGCGAGCATGGAAAAAAAGGAGTCCCTGTAGGAAGCTTGCTAGTCATGACCAAAGGTAGGGGGTGGTGATCATCTACATTCCTCAGACATTTCCATGGTCATGTGGCCACCATGACTTGACCTTTGCAGGCACAGAATGCTGCTCCTTGTATTTGGTAGCACCCATGAAAACCCTCTTTTCAGTGAAGAAGCAATTTGTATTGTAACCTAGCCCCTCTTTTAGTTGATACACATCAAGAGAAAAAGGGAGTGAGATCATTCTGGGGAAAGGTGCTCCTTTGGAGAAGCACCTGCCTGCCTCACCTGCCGGATGCCCAGATGGTATGTGAGGATGCGGTCCACAGCGTCAGGGTTCATCTGGGTCCACTCCAGGCTGTAGGCATAGACACGGGCTCGGTTCTGCCACAGTGGATTGTAGGTGTCGTAGTAGAACTCGGGGGCATAGGCTTTGCCTGCAGGAAAGAGATGGGATTGGTGAGTAGATATGGCTAGAACCCAAAAGAAAGGTCATCAGTCCTGTTTCCAGTGGCTGCTACTTTTTACCCTCCCTTATTACTTCCAGGAAAGAATCACAGCATGTTTCCTAGAGTATTAAAAATTTCATATGCAACAACAACAAAAAGAACTAGACAAATTCACTTCCCCACCTCCAGATCCCCAACTGTATTAGAGAGGAAACTAAAGGTAAAACAAGCAGTAGGGCACGCAGCCCATAATCTGGCAGAGCTAGGAGCAGGGTGACCATTCGATGGGATTTTTCTGGATTTGTCCTCTTTTTTAGTCTCCTGTCCTGGTGTCCTCTAAAAGGGCTTCATTGCCCTCCATTTTGGCTTCATTTTGGAACGTTGCAAAGGCGTGCAGTGCCCCTCATGTCATATGTCGTTGGATTTGTATTGCAGAATCCAATGTAAGAATCAGTTTTGATCTCCTTCCTATCAAAAGCTATGACCAAAAAACAAAAAATAAAAAAATATGCATTGAGCTCTATGGGAAAGTGAAAGTGCCCAATATTGCGGCTTTACTCGTGAGTAGGCAAATGTGCCATTGTCTGCCGGAAAGGCCAGGCTGAGGGGAATCCAAGACTTTGTCCTCCTTTTGAGGTTCAGGCATCAGGTCACCTTGGCTAGGAGCAACATTTCCCAACAAAGTGAAATATAAAGTTAAAATATAAGTATTTGTGTAGTTTGATTTTTTGACTTGCACATCTTTGTCACAACTCTTTGGATGTGACATCACACCCGCTGAGCTCTGTCCTGAATAGAGACTCTCCTGTACGCCTGTCAAGACAGGCAGGAGGGTTCCAATTACAGTTCCGCACACCAGGCATCTCATCTGTATCTTTGGGATTTCTTATGGATGAGCCTGGAGCCCCTACAGAGCAATGGGGAAGAGTCTAGTGCTGCTCAAATGGGATCAGCCTGGCCTAGATCATCAGCAGGAGAATCAGTCTGGAGGGACGCTGGAAGATCTTGTAGATGCAACAGAAATTAAACAGGACTGCTGTTGTAGGGCAACCATATGTTGTAACCAAAAAAAGAGGACTACACCCCAAAAATGTAGGACATGACAAAATAAAAATCACTCATTTATTGTTTTTATTGTATGCATCATTTTGAGGTGGTTAATTTAACACCGTGTTGCTTATTATTAAATTTAAAGCTATTACATGTAATTACGTAAAGGCTACATGCTGCCTGCGCATAAAGAAAAGGAGAACAATGAAGATTTTTTTTCCAGGATACAAAGATATAAAGGAAGCCATGTCCTGGAAAAAGAGGACATTGGTCACCGTGACAAGTGTGATTCCTCTTTCAGATCTCTACTCCATGTGCCACGAGGCACACAGCTTCTGAACCCGAAACAAAGCAGCATACTGGTAACTCTTGGTATCCACAAGGAATCCATTCTGGAAACTTTGATGACTGCCTCTTTACAACAGTAGAAAAGCAGTTTTTAAAACTGTGATTTGCAGTGGCCATTTGCACTGAGTCAAATGACAAGGTTGGACCTGTATTGTGTTCCCAGTGAATTCCTGCCTGTCTGGAAGATACCGGTCTCGTCTGGCTGTCCTGCATTTGTGTGAGGTAGATCTTCTACAGAGCAGATGAGGTCTGGATCCTGCAGTGCCTGCCCACCTAAGCCCGGATCTTCTGCCTGCCCATCAAAAAGGTTTTCTATCATCTCCTGAAAGGGTGGTCTTTGGGTTTTTGAACCAAGGTGTTTTTTTTACACCAAGGCATGGGATCTGAGTGACCATATGACCGGAAAACACGGATTTGTCTGGATTTTTAGCCTACTCTCCAGGTGTCCTACATTTTGGCTTTATTGTCCTACCTTTTGGCTTTGTTTTGAAATTTCACTATAGGGCACAGCACCCTATCATGCCATATGTCGTTGGATTCGTATTGAAGAGCAGAATCCAATGCAAAAATCAGCGTTGAGATATCTCTTTCCTATTAAAAGATATGGTCAAAAAAACAAAAAAAACTATATACACAAAAAAATTGGCAAATTTTTTTAAGTGGGTAGGAATTTTGGCCTTGGGGTTGAGGAATTTTGGGTTTGGCATCTGGTCACCCTGCATGGGACCTCTCAGGCTGGAGAAGCAGAAGGAAATGTCCGTAGTTCCTTCCATTCCCCTTGCTCCACCTCATTCTCTTTCCCTTATTGATCCATACTAGCCATGAACCTGCGGCTTTGAGTCCATATACAATTCATAGCCAAAGCTGGACAAATGTGACCCCTGCTGGAAAAACATGAGAAGTGCATGCATTGCTCTGCCTCCCCCTCCCCTTCCACGCTTCCAGCGCAGCAGAGATTGTCACAGATGTCACATCACCAGCCTGCCACTGGTGGCTTTTCCCCCTTTTCGAGCGTATACAAACAATTCGCTTTCTGAGAGACAATACAGCACTTATAGCTCTTAGGGAGATTTTTTTCCCAGATCACAATATTATTTCTGGGAATTAATGGTAATTAATTCTGGGCCAGACTTTCCCTGGGGTTGGATTTCTGCATTTGGAGACGGAATTGCAGCAGTACTTGGATTCCCAGTGGGAGTCTGGAGAGAAGAACTTTGAGGAACGTGTGGCCAGCAGTATCAAGGGGGATCATCAAAGCTTCTTCAAATATATTAGAAGCAGGAAACTGGCCAGATCGGTGCTTGGGCTGCTGGACAAACCCAGGGAAAGGGGGAGACAAAAGGACACTTGGAGATGGCAGAGAAATTAAATTAATTCTTTGAATCTGATTTCACAGCAGAAGACCTTGGGCAGATATCACTGACCAAACAGTCCCTGCAAAGGAATTAATCCTAAGGGCTCTATGTGAGGCCGCAGTGGCAGCTGGGTGTCATAAACGTGCCATAAGGCATGTCTGTGAACCTCACTGCGGGGCCACCACCAGAGCTAGCACAGTGCGGAGAGGAGCTGTGCTCGCGCTGGCAAGCCCTGCTCTCCTCTGCTCAGTTGGTAAAGACTACCGAGTGCCAGAGAGTCAAGGGCACATGGGGGAGGTGGAGAGGAGGTAATATAGGTGAAGGGAGGGCAGGGAAAGGATGAGCGTGAGCCACTGATGAACTGATGGAACGTGTTGCACCCATGGGATGTATATTGGGGGGCTGAATCTATAGGCATTCCACAAAAAGCAATGTAGAAAATTGTATGCCAGAGGCATGCAAAGGATGTGGCATGACTTGTTTCATGCCACGGGCGCATACACCCAGTTTGATATTATTGATTTATAACATTAGCCAAAATGTGGGTTTCAGGTATTTTGATAGGGGCAAAATTTCTGTCTTTGCTATGGGCGCCATTTTGCCTAGGTACGCCTCTGCTGGTGGCCTATAGCTACAGTGCATCAGAGGAGAGAAAAGGGCAGGGACTGATTGAAAAAGAGAGGCTAGGATTCCAATACATGATGGTACTACCAGGATTTCCCCTCTTTTTAACGTTTTCCATCTATAACATTCCTCCACCACCAAATTATTGGCTCTGGCAGAGTCTCCAGGAGCCAATGTGGGCTCAATTACTGGCACAGTCCAAGTAGACCATTCAGACTGATCATTCTAATCAGAATGGCCCTCAGTGGTATTCCCACTCTCCCCACTGAAGTGGCATCAAGCATGGGTGCAACTCCTGATCATAAAAAAAGCAGGCCTCCGTCAGTCTTGGAAGACTCTGGTATCGTGCTCGGCGCTGCATACTCTGCATGCGAAGCACGAAAGCCTGGGTTGGATTGTTATGGAGGAGAGGCTGTTCCCCAAGCAGCAAATCCCCCTCTCCATGCCACTGAATTAGTCCAATGGAAAGGCAGAGCTGATACGACTGGATCCAGTTGGTGTCGCAGAGCGGGGCTAAGGACATGAGCTCACCTTGTCCTGTGGGGCTGACCCAGGTCTCGAACCCTGGCCTGCTGGTTAACAGGCACAGTGTCTTAGCCACTTGTGCCTCTAGTGCAGGGGGAATAGTCCATTCTAAAGCCATTTTGGAGCTGGTTCCGTGTGTTTTGGGGAAATGGTGTTTTTCATTTGCCTGTGACTGGCCTAATGCAGAGATTCTAATCCATGAAACCCACCACGTCCTTGTTCTGAGAACTTCGAAGCATCCCATTGTCAGTTCAGAGTAACTTCAAGTGTTAGGGCTGAGAATGATGTGGGTCGAATAAGGTTCTGAGCAAATAGCCTTTATTGCTCGGGGTGCCTGCCTGGGGTGTCTCCGCGCACTAATTGGGCCGGGAATGCCACATCGCCCTTAAACAAGCAAGCTCCAATAGAGTGCCAACACTGATGCCAGCGGGGCAATGAAGCTTCCCTTTTTGATGGGATCCCACAAGACAAAGGAAATAAACAGAACCAAGGATGGCTCATTTGTCTCATAAAATCCGATGGCTCTCTTGATATCAAAGTCATCTGGAAATTATTTCCAGAGAACCAGGAAATGAATGTGATAATGGCCAGGTAGAGAAACATCTGCTTGGGGAACAACCTGCTGGGAGGTTCTCCTGAGCAAGCACCAATAAACTAAAACTATTTGGATTTGGGCAATGGAGAACTTCCTGGAAGGTTGGTGACCTTGGTTTGGAATGGTAAGTGGAGCTGCGGAGCCCCAATTCCTGATGCTGCAGCGCAGTGCGCATAGTGGGGCTGAACCGTAGCTGAGCCACATATCAGAAGAACCAATTCTTGGAGGAGGGTGGCTCAGGGTGAAAAAGTAGGAGAGACTTTGTTATCCTCTTTCTTTTCTGATGTTATCAGCTTCATGGTGGTGGCTGTCTCCTTATGCGCTGCAAGTGTTCGCTGGAATGCTTCCAGGAGATCATCAAGCATAATTCCACTGGGAGTCATGGGAAAATAACGGCAGCTGCCACAGAACAAATGGTGGATGATGTGTCTTTCTCCATAGACCCTGCTGGGACATCACTAACTGGTAGGAGGCCACAGTTGCCCTGCTTGCTGCTACCACTATTTTCATTACCTGGTCATCAAATGGGACAATGCAAGTGTGTGTGCATTGGGGGGGGGAGGATTTGGGGTAACTGTGTGTTGAACTCAACACTGAGTGTTGAGCTCAGATCTCCATCCTGGTCCCACATCCTCTTTTTTGCATTGATTGATGGAGTGTCTGTAACCCAAGTATATGCTGAACTGAAGGACCCAGAATGGAAAGAGATCTCCAACCAAGTCAAGGTTTGTAAGGTCAGGTCAGGTCTGTTGTAAGGTCAGGGCTGCAGTGGCTTTGTGGTTTTAGGTGCTGTGCCTGCCAATCTGAAGACTGGCAGGTCAGTAGTTTGAGACCCAAGTACTGCAAGATAGGGTAAGCTGTCCTTAGCCCAGCTCCTGCCAACCTAGCAGTTTGAAAGCATGAAAATGCAAGTAAATAAATAGGTACCACTGGTGGGAAGGTAACAGTGGTCCGTGTACATGTGGGCCACATGGCCACAGAGGCATCTTTGGACAATCCTGGCTCTATGGCACTAGAAATGGGGATCAGCATCACTCCCTAGAGTGGGTCTTAACTATTAGGGCAACCTGCGGGGGACAACTTTACTTTAAAACCAATGCAGTGAACAATAACAGCCTGGAAACTGAGTCCAGACCCTTCATCCCCTTCCAACACACTCTCTAGGATGCACGTCCTGAACTCTCACTGCTGAGCCACTCTCAGCAACAAGTCAATAAAAAACATCCCTGCGTTTTAAGAGGGTGATTCCAGCCACGCCAAGGGAAACATTCAGGGTATCAGATTCTGGGTGTGAAGGTATAACACTCAGAAGGGTACTACAGCCTTGCCTGGACCCTAGGGTGCTACTCCACTGTGGCCAGATGTGCCACACAAACCGCGTGGATTCCCTTCTATAGTATGATTCAAAACTGAGCAGAGCCACGATGGAGGATCTAAAGGTGGAAATCAGGCTTACCTGTCACGAGAAAGCTGCACCTCCCGGCCCCGGCCTCGTTGATGATGTTGCAGTTGTACACCCCATAGCTGTCCCTCAAAAGGCTCCGGATGGTGTATTCGGTGGAGTCCTGTGCATCAAACTGCCCTGTCCGAAGCAACTTGTTGCCCAAGCGCCACTCAAAGGTCAGAACCCGGGTGGGATATGCTCGAAGCACACGGCAGCTCATGGTGACACTCCGGCCCTGGCCTTGCCGGATCTCCAGAAACGTGGGCTCCACGGCAGGTGGATCTGCAAGAGACAAGAGGGGAGAGGTGGTGACACAGGAAGATAACGTGCAGCTTTCCCTTGCCAGAAATCACACAGCGCTTTCTGGTTTCGGGACAATTTCAACATCAAAACGGGAACTGGGAAGATAGTCTGGCAATGGTACTGTGAACAAACTGGTAGTGGAGACGTCAGCCTTGTCCACTCCCTTATTAAAGGAATTGAGGTTAGATGCCATCACTACATCCTGTGGCAGGGAGTTCCATAGACCAACTCAGTGGTGGGCAGCTGCTGGTTCGGGCCTATTCGCCTGAACCGGATCTTCCCACGGGGCGACCGCTGGTGAACTGGCCAGAGCTGCGGCTGCCAAGAACCGTGGGGATTGGTTCGGCAGCGGCCACCACGTCTCCTGAAGCTTGGCTTGAGGAGACACAGTGCGCCTGTGTCCAGCTGGACGCGGGCGCACTAAGTCTCCCTTCAGAAGGAGATGCAATGCGCATGCGCCAACCCGTCCCTCGCCCCGCCCCTGCCCTGTCCCCTGAACCCAGCCCAGCCCCCTGACCCAGGGCCCACCCTAACTTCCGGAGAACCGGATCTTGGGGGTGGCTGGGCCCATCCCTGGACCAACTATGTGCTGGGTCAAGGAAGATTTTCTCTTGTCTGTCCTAACCCTCCCCACACTCAATTTTTGTGAATTTTTGGGTGTTGTGCGAGACGGAAAAGAGCTTGTGAAAAGAGAATTGTGCTTGCCAACTGAAGAACCAGAATGTTGGCAGTTTAAGAGCAGAGTTTGAGACCCCAAAGTACTGCAGGATGGAGTGAGCTCCCAATTCTGGCCCAGCTCCTGCCAATCTAGCAGTTCGAAAGCATACAAAAGCAAGCTGATAAATAGGTACCATCCTGGCGACAGGCCTTTGCGACAGGCTGGCCAGGTCGCGTCATTCATGTATTGGATGAAATTCCAATCCAGAACAAGCGGACACCATCACCACACGGTACAAACGCTGAAGAAGTTGCCTTTTTTGCAAGAAGGAAAAGAGCATCCCCTTACGCACCCTGCCCAAACCCTGCATAATTTTGTACGTCAGTTGGAAGGAACTATATTTTTTGTCTCTCGCCTTCCTGCAAAACCAGTTGTGTTTGTGATGCTTCTGCCCATTTTCACCACCCACTGTATTCCAGACAGGTCAGAAACAGGTAGGCATATACCTCAAAGATATAAAGGATATAAATTTTTAAAATAAAAAAATTTAAATAAAATATCCTTTTGCACACCACCGAAAATTTATTTTATTTAAATTTTTTTATTTTAAAAATTTATATCCTGCCTTTCTCAGGCCCGATAGCCCGAAAAGATGTGGGGATAAATAAATAAGTCTGACTTCCTCAGATTCCTGTGCAAAGGGCTCTTTGGAGTGGTTCTGCCCTCTGTATGTGATTAGTAGCCTCTTCACGCTTCTGGCCTCGCTCAGCCTCCTCTGCAGCCCGGCAGTCCCTCTGCGCAGCGCATGCCCCGTGTTGCTGTTTTGCCTCTGGTGTTCAGACTGTTAATGGACCAGAACTTCCAAGGCCTGCAGAGAAGCAAAGTCCTCTGCGGCTGTGCTTCATCCCCCTCCTCATTCAACCACAGGCAGGAAATCTGATGTTCTCCACAGGGCTGAGAGTCACAGGTCACTCGGATTCCTCAGGAGGAGGCTGATTTAAAGTTCTCTTCCTTCCTTTCTCCAGCACACTTGCTTGTTGATCTCAGGACACAGTGAGGGCGAGGCAGGCACCTTGGGAGGCATTCATTGGGAGCTTCTGGGAATGGGGGGGGGGGAACGACAGCCATGAGCCTGCCTGCAATTCCTGGCTTTGGGGCAGAGAATGGAAAACACATGCAATAGCTCAGGGGTCTCCAAACATTTTGGTTACATCAGATATCTGGTGCATTATCAAGTGCTGAAAAAATTAAATTTAAATAAATACTTTAGAGATGGAACTCTAATTTGGAGGAACTCAGAATACTTAGAACCATAGAAGGGACCTAATAGGTCATCTAGTCCAATCCCCTGCCTGTAGCAGGAAATCTTCCTAGAGCATCTCCGACAGGTGATGGTCGAGCCTATGCTGGAAGATCTCCAGTGAGGGACTTTCCAGATGGAAATAGAGCACAGCTCTAGTAGTGTTCTGGTCAGCGGGCCAGAAACTCTCAGTGGACTAGAGGCTGCTTGACGGCCAGATCTGGCCCCTGGGCTGAGGTTTGGAGACCACTGCAGTAGCTCAACACCAGAGAAGAACATTGGAGAAGAGCCGGGGTGGGTGGATCTTCTTCTTCTTCTTCTTCTTCTTCTTCTTCTTCTTCTTCTTCTTCTTCTTCTACTACTACTACTACTACTACTACTACTACTAAAACTACCTCCTCTGAGGTTAACCTCCTCTGCTCATGAGAGGCAATCACAACCATCAAGCCTTGGCCATGCAAGCCACCCTTGGCCTTTTAGTCCTTCCTGTCTCGGCACTATTTCTTCTGACAGTGCTATTCCTATTACAATAAAAACCTCCATAGTTAACCTACATTGACCTCCATCCCTAAGTTGACCTAACTTTTGTGGACCGGACATACACAGTATGTACACAATAGAAAGCCAACCTCTCTATACTGACCACCTCTGTAAGTTCTATCTTAACCATCTGGAGCTTGACACGTGGTATTAATTTACTCATAATTAACTCTCTGTATCTTGAGTGAACTAAGAGCAAGAAGAAGTGAAATGCAGAAATGGTAGCAATGAATGTCTTTCAAGAGAAATATCAAAGAACACATTATTTTTGACTAGGAAAGGAAGTACAGCCCAGTGGAAAAGTGAGGGACGCACCTGGGGAAACGGTAAAAGCTCTAAAAATAATAGACGCTCTTAAAATATTATAAGTACAGTGACACCTCATGTAACAAATTTAATTCGTTCTGAAGGCATGTTTGTTACGTGAAACGTTCTTTACGTGAAGTGGATGTTCCCATAGGAAATAATGGAAACTCACACAATTGGTTCCACAACCCCCAAAATATTCATATAAAAATATTAACTGGTTGTAAAAATGATGACAAAACACTGGGATTGAATTCAAAACATGCATTCAATGTGCATGATCTTATGAAATCTACTTAGGCTGCAGTCCTAAAGACAGTTTCCTGGGAGTAAGACCCATTTAACACAATGGGGCTTTCTTCTGGTTAGACATAGTTAGGAGGCTGCAATCCAAGACACCTTCAAAGTGTCTCCCCAATTTTTCTTCCTCTTCCTCCCGAGCCTCTCTCTGCCCTGCTCCCTTCCGTCCAGCCCTGAGCTGCTCCCCTCTTCTCCACTGCTCTTCTCTCCCTCCGGCCACAGGAGGAACAGCGTGGAAGTGTTGCTCTCACTATGGGCAGGTGCGCTAGGCAGCCCTGACGCTTTTTACACAGGCTGCCGGCCAGCACGTCTGCCCCAACTGCCAACGAATGTGTTCTTTACGTGAAGCACAGTTTGTTACGTGAAGCAGAATCCTAGAGAAATTTTTGTTTGTTACGTGAAACATACTTTATGTGAGGCGTTCTTTACGTGAGGCGCTCCTGTACAGTATTGCATATTTTTCCATATGTTGACCACCTTCCTATGTTGACCAATTTCCTCCAGGCCTTCGGGTGGTCAACTTAAAGAGGTTCTACTGTGGCTCTTTCCCTGTTCTTCAAAGTATTGCAGGCATGTAATTGCAAGATGCCCCCAAAAGAAGGCAAGGGGGGCATGTGGGGTGTTCAGAAAGTGCGATGCCAGAGCTGCACATTCTTATAATCCTGCAAACTGGGTCAAGAGGCACCTTTCAAAGTGGTATCCTCATATGCCAGTATTTATTCAAATCTAGTGTACCAACAAATCCAATGCATCAATTTTCAAAGGCTTCAGATTTTTTTTAAAAATGTTTATTCACAAATGTTATGCACAGCTGCAAAGCAGGTGCAAAATTTAATTTTACTACATAGAATGAGTTATATAATAATATGACAATAATAATATGACCATCCATACAATCCAGAGTAACTATGGGAAGACATAAGGGGTACTTACTCTGGATTGCTCCATGCATTTCCCATAGGTTTCCCGTAGGTGGCACCATAACTACATTGGTGTAAAAGGTCCCGTAGTTACCCTGGATTGGGTAATGGGTTTATGTTATGATTTTTACCTAAGTGCACAACTTTATACGTACAACAATAGTTTTGTGTTACATTTTTTATAACGTAGTGAACTAAATATTTAAAAATTAAACTAAATACCGACCTATATTTATCAAAATACCGTATTTACTCAAATCTAATGTACCATCGAATCTAATGATATTGAAAACTAAATTCGGCTGAAAAAGGTGAGTATTAGATTCAAGTGAATATGGTATTTGGCAAGAGGAGAGCAATAGTCCTTCTTCTCCCCCTTTCCAGTGGAGACAGCATATTTTCCAGTGGCTGTTGCTGGAAAAGACTGGGAGCCCCTCCGGGACAGAAAGCCATTTAGTTTATTTGTGGAAACTGCTACTTTGTGACTATTTTTGTTGAAAAGTGTGATATAAATATTCTTTATTATCTATTATTATTAATAATAAAGAATAAAGAAGCCTGAACAAAAGTGAACAAGGGCAGAATTGATTAAATGACAGCAAATGCCACTTATGCAAAGAAGAGGAGGAAAAATGGAACACCTAATATGTGGAGGCCACAACAATCAAGAAAAGCACAACAAAGACTGCAATCCTAAACACACTTTCCTGGGAGTAAGACCCACTGAACACAATGGGCTTAATTCTGGGTAGACATGGTTTGGATTGTGCTCCAAGTTGCATGTCTGGGTGCTGGAAGCCTTGCCAAAAAGATCCACAGCTGAGCACAGGATCACAAGCCAGGCAAAGGGGTTAAAAAATGAAAAGGTCCCAATACTGTGGGATTTCTGCATCCAAACAGATGAACAACTCACTCCTAAAATTTGGGATGTTGCAGCAGCGGCAAAGGAAATACTCTGGATCAGAGAGGAAGAAACGCCTGGCGATGCATCAACTGAAAACTAAGAACAGGAAAACGTTGTCCAATAGGTTCAGACTTGGGCAGAGAAAAGTGGAAATTGCAGTCATGGAAGTGGGTGCTTCACCCATAAAAAATCATAAACATCTGATTTACCATAAGTCCATGTATTTGCCATACGCTAAATAAAATAAATATATTGCAGGTGCTGCAATGTGCCATATAACTGGCCCTTCCCACTCACTGTCAGAGCCAGTTTTGGTGCAGTCTCATTGGGACTCTTGTGGCACCCAAAAGTTATCGCGAGGGGGGGGGGGCTGTGAGTCAGAGGTAGGCTAGTGGGAGTGACTGTGGTTAGTCAGTGACAGTCAGTGATGGTGCACAGAGCCCTTCCATAGCTGCCTGGTGCTGCAACTGTGCCACAACAAGACTTCTAGACACTGGACAACGGCGTCATCATGTACTCATCAAACATGTGCATTGTGGAGCAAGGGCTTGGAGGTGTGTGCGCAGTCAGCTGCGCATCTAAGAAGGGATGTTGGTAGTGCCATAGCACAAAGTTAAGCATGCTGCGGCACTCTCCTTGCTCTGCAGCCGTCCTCTGCAGCCGGGCTCTCCTGCCAGTCCTTCCAGAATAAGCTGTCAGTCATTGGACTATTTGCAAACAGTGAGATACATCAAGCTTGCTCTGAGTGAATTTGAAACTTTTATTTGCTGAAATAGTCACAAATCACAGGGAAGGGGCTTTATGCGCCCGGCTCTCCAGGGATTATGATTTGCCACAGTGACAGACTTCTTCAAAGTTCCATGGAGCCTGCATAATTTATGGCTCTTCAAAATCACCGACTCCAGGGCCAATCTTTTATGCATTATTGCTCTACACTTCATATTTTAGACGAGGTGGTTTGCATAGCGGAGACGTACTGCGCAAAAATAGCAATGCATCATTTGATGCCAGCAAAATCACCTTGCTTTGTGTTTGCTGCCTGTGCTGGGAGCAGAGAGGCGAAAAAGGAAAACTTGGAATGGGTGGGAAAAGGGGCCGTTGAGATCCGAGGGGTGGAAAGAAGACCAGACTCCCTTCTAGCAGGAAGGATGAGCAAAGAGGAAAGATGGGGTGAGGGTCACAGAAGGTGTCTACCAATCCCAAACACCGGAAGGGAAGATAGGAATCAGGGTGACCACATTATTCCTTAACCCCAGGGCCAAAATTCCTACTTGCTTAAAAAATTGCCAAAAAGTGTATTTTTTGTTTTTTATTTTCTGGTTTTTTGACCGTAACTTTTGATAGGAAGGAGATATCTCAAAACTGATTTTTGCATTGGATTCTGCTCTTCAATGCGAATCCAACGACATATGGCATGATGGGGTACTGCGCACTATCGTGAAGTTTCAAAATGAAGCCAAAATGTAGGACACCCGGAAAGGAGGCTAAAAATCCAGACAAATCTGGGTTTTCCTGGTCAACTGGTCACCCTGATAGGAATATTGATTCTGTCCACAGAGGATTAAAATCATCATAAGAAGATTTTCCAATCAAACTGCACTTTCTGAGTGAGTAGACCTCTTCGCTCTATTATCCTGATCAGCAGTTTTCAATGAGTGTGGTGCAGAAATCTGGTGGAAGGATCATTCTTAATGAGTAGGTCCAATGCAGGTGTGAGCCCCACATCAGCAGCATGGTAGGGCCGAAACTGATGGTGTATCTTGACAAGTTAAGCATCTTGTCAGTGCAGCATGAGATGAAAGAGGTTGACAATCACTGATCTTGATACTATCCTCGCAACAAGCCTGTAGGGTGTATAAATAAAATCTCCATATTGTACTCCTCCTTCCTAAGAATGTACGAATGTAATAAAAGCCTCCTCTGCTGCATCAGGCCAAAGGCCCATCTAGTTCATAAGAACATTAGAAGAGCCTCAACCAGATCAGACCAAAGGCCCATCTAGTCCATAAGAACATTAGAAGAGCCTCAACTGGATCAGGCCAAAGGCCCATCTAGTCCAGCTTCCTGTATCACACAGTGGTCCACCAGATACCTCTGGGAGCACACAGGACCGATATCCAGGTGAACACCCATGCATCTAGCATTTTCAAGTTGCCTGTATCTACACGCATCTATATGCGTGAAGTTGCCTATATCTACACACATCACTCACTCACACACACACACACACACACCCATCATGGCTGAGGAGCCTCCTTCTGTATAATCTCCCATCCCCTGAGATCATCAGAGGGTTTGTGCCACCTCTGTAGGAAGCAAGGAGTGGCAATGAGAAACGGAGCCTTCTCAGTGGTGGCACCTCATTTATGGAACTTTCTCTCTTTGCTCCATCTAAGGAGACTGTCTGGCAATGTCTTCTTAGCCATGTTTATTGAGGACCGTCTTTAGCGGTGAATGCTGATTCTTGGGCACAACTGCCGGACTCCGGAGCACCATCTGTTTGGATCTTTAATGGCTTAATTTGGGGCTTTTAATTGCTTTTATTCTTTCATTGTTTTCAAATGACTGAAGCTGCTTCGAATGCCCTACCGGGAGAAAGGCACACAAAACTCTATTAAAAAAGCAAATATTGCAGCCAAGGAAGATTGAGGTGCAGGCAGGCGAGTAAGCGGCGGCGGCAAGAGCCCATCCGAGCAAAGGGGATCTATCTAGTCCTGCCTCTTCCTTGCCCCCGTGGCCTACGTGTTGTGTCTAGAAAGCACACATTCAGGATGGAAAGGCAGACCCTTCCCTGAATCTTGCCCTTGTAAGGGAGAACAAGATTTCGGAAGGCAGCATGGACACGATTTGTGGCTCTGGACACGATCCTAACCTATTTACAGCACTTTTGTGACACCCCCCCCCCAACCAGCACGCGACATGCTGGGACTTATTCTGATCTATCTGGAGGTTAGGATTGCAATTTTATTCAGTTTCCGGGACATAAGCCCCATAGAACACATAGGACAAGTGCTTTTTCTGGGGGAAAAGCTGGTATGCACCACAGTGCCCATATTGTCTTCCCTATTAATTACTGTATTTACCCGAATCTATTCCTCACCTTTTCCAACTGAAATCTGTCTCCAAAATCAGGGTGTACATTAGATTTGATGGTTAATTAGATTTGAGTAAATAAGGTGTTTTGATTATAAGTATAGGGTGTGCATTAGATTCGATGGCACATTAGATTTGAATAAATACAGGTAGGTATTGGGGAGAGCAGGCGGAAAAAGGTACTAGTACTCAATACTGATGAGTACCCCCAGAAAAAAAATAAAAATATACTTTATTTATATCCTGCCTTTCTCCCGGAGGGACTCAAGGCAGCTCAAGGGACTCCATAAAAACACCAACAATAAAATCCAATACATTAAAGCAGTACATTAAAAAATGTAATCAAATACATTAAAAAAGCCTTGCATAGGACCCTACAGAACATATAGAACCACATAGTACAAAGAAGAATAGAGAAGTATGGAGAGAATATTGAGAAGACATGCATAGGATTGTGCCCCCAGTCTCTCCAGTTCAAGGGCAGGCTCTCTGTTTTGATCTGACCAAGTTTTATTTCCTCTCCAAGGGGATGCTGCAGACCTTCCAGCGAGCCAGACTCACACTTCCCCAGATCCTCAAAGAATGGGCTCCCATCAGCCTTGGGTAGGAGGCATAAAACATCTGCAAGTGATGGGAGCACTTAATACCCATAAAAATATCACCTGGCCTGGCGTCCAGAGGCTGCATCCAGAGTGGCTGCCAGGCTTTTCCCAGCCACGAACTTGCCCTCAAAGGTATTTTATGGGGCCATAAAAGGGTCCACAATGCCACAACGGCACCGGCTGACACTCCATGTGCAGGACGCAAGAACAACAGTGCTGCTTTGCAAGGTGACTGCCAAGCCTTTGAGTCTCTGGCATGTGTGCAACTGGCAAGCCAAAGGGCACGATCCACCAAAACAGAAGAGTTCTATTTCAGTGGGAAGCACAAGCTTATGAGCAGGTATGAAAAGACTGGCCAGATCAAACCAAAGGTTATGGTTAGTCCAGACAAAAGGCTAACAAGCCACGATGGCCTTTCTTTCTTTCTTTCTTTCTTTCTTTCTTTCTTTCTTTCTTTCTTTCTTTCTTTCTTTCTTTCTTTCTTTCTTTCTTTCTTTCTTTCATCTAATGTGCCAGCAAATCTAATGAACACCCCTATTTAAAAGGCTTGAGATTTAAAAAAAAAACAAGTTTATTGGCAATTCTAATGCATACCAAAATCTCAAGACTTTTAGAATGATGCACATTAGATTTACACCACGGGAATTCCAGAGCCTGGAGTGGGGGGGAGGGGGATCCCCCATTCCGTGCTCTGAGAGTTCTGCTATACATTGGGGACCCCCCAGACCCAGAGTTATTAGGAACATGCATACATTAATGTGTTGCAATTCCTGAAATAAAATAGTGCCCCCCCGGCTATGCCACGTGCAAATCTAGAATGCAGAAAGCAGTGGCAAGAACTATGCTGGAGAAACACCCCCAATTTGTGACCTTTGTCAAATGAAGAGCCGAAATGGCACCGCTGACCTTTCCGAAAGCTGTGCAGGGAGCAAGACAGGCCTGCAGCGTCCCATTCCCCCTCCTCCCGCCACACGTCCTTCATAATGAAAGTGAGCAGTGCAATTTGTTAGTAATTTAGATAATGTCCAAGAGACAGACAGACAAGCACTTCTGCCTAATTTCCCACAAATTAGTATTGTCCGGGGTTTGTAAATTCCACCTGGAAATGATTTTTCCTAATGTGACACATACACGCAAGATTGATCAGATTGTGGGACCGTTTGTAGGGTCATCACAGCAGCTGACTGGCAATTGGACTCTTGCTGGCTTTTGTTTGCACCTTTGCTCAGGAGCTCTTTGCAAGGAAGCCACAGAAGTAGAGCATCAGGTTGTGCAAGGCCGTTCACAACTATCCATCAAGGAGAGTACCGGTCCGGCACCGGCCCAAACATGAAGTGCATCAAGGGTGGGGATCACACTTGTGACTCATTTCCAAGTGTCAACCCATGAGGATTTGCAAACACACTCTCCAATCTGTTTGGAAAGACATGCTATTTGTTCCTAGTAATCATCCTTTGTAGCCCCACCTTTGAGGACATCCAGCCCATGGATATCAGGCTGCCATGGGAGTTTCCAAGCATATGTACAAAACCCACATGGTTGACTCCAACATCATGGACTAACAGCCCAAAGCTACTCCCACCACATGCATCTGTACTGTCAGAGTGCATGCTATTAGGGGGGGGGGGGGATACAATGCCAGCAAGTGATAAATAAAAAATAATTTGGTTACTGCTTATAAGCTTCTTATTACCTATGGAACTCCTCAGATCTGCAGCATGGATGGCAACAGTTGCACTACTAAGAGGGTGAGGTTTGACTGTGCGATGCACACCAGGAAGATGACACCACTACTGGGAAAAGTTTTATAAATCTCAGTATTTTGATAAATTTTTATAAATCTCAGTCTTACTCCCAGGAAAGTGTGCATAGGATTGCAGCCTTCGGCTGCAATCCAGAGCAAATTCAGCCTGCTCTGACCTAACTGCACTCTCCTAACTATTCTGTATCCAGAGCAGAAAGTTATGCTGAATCCAGAGAGTCAGGAAGCCTGGGCTGCCCTAACTGCTCCAGAGCGTGCTAAGTAATTGACACAAGGGGAAGACTTGCTCCTGAGGAGACACCCCTCAGATCACACTGAACAAGGAACAGCTGTGGTGCCTATAGTGGTGACATGACTCTGCACATCACCTGGTGCGGAAGTCTGTGCGTCATCCCTGGGATGCGCGCCCCCCCCCCCCCCACCTGGACTGTGCAGTCACCAAAGTTGGCGCCTGCGCAGTTGTTTCTGAAGCCTTCAGAAAGAGTACTGCGCAGGCACCATCTCTGACACCTGCGCAGTACTTTTCTGAAGCCTTTTGGCTTCGGGGGAGACTGTGCAGGCGTCAGAGTTGGTGCCTGTGCAGTACTCTTTCTGAAGCCATTCGGCTGCCGCTCCGCCTCCTGAGTGAGGCCGAATGGCTGTGCAGAGGCGCGGACTTTCTCTGCTCGAAGGAAGTCTCCTCTGAAGCTGTTGGGCATGCTCAGTGTGTTTCTGCGCAGTGCAGCTCAGATGGCCGTTCAGGCCAGCTCCTCAGACAAGTGGCAGCTTCTGGCTGATTCTCTGCCTTGGAGCAGGCCTGAATGGGGGTGCTGATGCCCGGGGCCTGCCAAAGGACAGTCAAACTCCTCCGGCACATCACCCCATACGGAGCGCATCCCCAATGCAGCCCACACCAGCCGCACCAGTCTGGTGACGCCACTGGGTGCCTGCCTTATAAGGAGTCCCTGATGAGATGCCAGTACATTCTCCAGTGAATACAAGGGGCTTCTTGGAGTGGCCTGCTGTATCCTGAGGTTTGTGGGCAGCCGTAGTTTGTTCCATATCCTGAGGTTGAGAGGCAGGGGTTGCAGCTAGGATGGCCAAGAACTCAGATTTTTGGTCAGCACTGCCATTCTTACTCGGGCCTTATCATGGACCCCTATGGGTCTACTCATTACTATACCTGCTCCTGAGGTGGTATAACTCTGAGGGCTGGAAGAGGGCATTTCTGCCTTGGAAACAGGCTCTGGATTCAGAGTAACTGCTCTGCCCTAGGCAATGCTCAACATGCCCTCAACTTGCCTCTCCTGAGCTGCTTCGGCTGCCCCAGTTAGGGCAGAGCAGCTCCACCTCTCTTAGGGCACCCTGTCTTGCCTTGCTCTGCCCTAAGCCTCCTTCAGAGTAACTGGGCTGGAGCATCTTGCAGTTGCTCCAACCTAGTGTTAGATAGGGCAACCCAAGGGCTCTTATGTGGACAGATTAGTTGCTCTGGATTGGGCTGTTAGTCAAGGATGGTTATTGTTAAATTTAAAATTAAACAGGTCCAGACTTGTTATAACACAGATTTATTAATACACAGATTTACTAACATGAATGGCCGCTACAAATCACAGTTTTATAAAACTGCTTTTCTACTGTTGTAAACAGGCAGCCATGCAGCAACCATTCCATTCTTCAGTCCTAGAATTAAACCCCTGCAGATATTGAAGTGCTACCTTATTCCATTAGGAAGAGCAAGAAACTTGGAAGTGAATTTTGCATGGTTTTGCATTGTTTTAAATATCCTTTTATTTATTATTTTGCATTTTATTTTTCCATGGATTTTTTTATGCACAAGAGTTTATGGAATGGAATCCAGCTGGATAACGAAGGACACCTGTATTCCATACAATATATGAATTCCAAGAAGGCTACAAACTGCCTGCTCACAAGGAAAAGGTGAACAAGAAAGATTTTTTTCCAGGACGCAAGGCTAAAATCCAGGACATGTCCTGGGAAAACAGATCAAATGAGCTTTTTGGCTCCATGAGCTTTTTCAAGGGATCTGGATCTGCCTCACATGCCATCTCATCATAGAAATGTCCTTGCCACATACATATACATGATCTTCAGGAGCACAAGAAATTGCAGCAATCAGATGTTTCTGGGCATACTTAAGGTGCCCAACGGGAACTTTTCTCAAGTGACACTATGGGATTTCCTGGGCAGCCTGCATCATAATTCATGCAGGGGGAAGCATCAGATTGGCTCCAAAGGCCCTTCTGGGTGAAATATGGTTACTGAGAATGTGTATCCCTTTGCAGGTGGCTGTCGACAGCCCAGGAGGTGCAAAGTGAGCATCCGGAGCTGGTTCTGCAGAACTCCCTGCGGAGAATAGATTGTCAGCTGGACCCGTGAATGACAGATCTCTCTGGGGCTGCTGACTCATGAAGCTCGTCCCTCACTGACGTCCTCCACTCAGAAGCAGCCAGGGCTTTCTGCAAGGAGCACGGTGGAGAAAACCTCCCCCTTCACTTTTGCCAGGGGTGTCCTCAGCAGGCCACGTCCCTTTCCGGCACTGCAGATTTGCTAGGAATCCCCCCCCCCCCCGAGTCAGGGATGCTCACTCCAAATTAAATGTGACACCATGATACAGACATGAAATAGGGAAGACTCTGCACACCTCCGTACAGTCACAGTCTGAGTGGCACATTACTGGAGGGACACCTAGCAAATCACATAGTGGTGGCCGGACGGTGGCGTAGTTAGTGGGGAGCAGAGGGGTGGTCCACCCAAATTCCACAACCTGGGGGGTGACCAACATGCCAAAACTGCAACAGTTTGGAATAACCCCATCATGTTATATAGTGTTGGATATGTATTTTCCAGGAAAATCTAATGCAAAAAAAGCTTTTAACAAAAATTACGGCATAAAAATGCATGGAACCCTATGGAAAGTGAAATGGACCCTACAATCCAGAGTAACTACGGGAGCACGTCAGAGACATTACGTGTACCCGTAGTTACTGCACCACCTAGTGAAAACCTAGGGGAAATCCATGATGAAATCCAGAGCAAATTGTTCTTACACTGGAGCAAGGACTCCCCGTAGTTACTCTGGATTGTGCCTGGAGCCATATTGCACCTTTACTCATGAGTAGTCAAACTGCCATAGTCAAATGGAAAGGGCAGGCTGAGAGGAATCCAACCCCGAGAATGGTCCTCATCCAATGGACACAGTCTCTGACAATTGCAAAGTGAAACTGAGCTACACGGTCACGTTTACTCACAAACATGCCTTGGCTCCTATTCAGGTCAGGCACAGAGATGAATGCAACACCACCAGAACGGTCCCAATCCAGTGAAAGCGGAGCTCAACCAATGCTCCAGAAGGCAGACTATTTCTGTCTCTCAACTTCACCTACTTCTCAGGCTTGTTAAGGACAAAATATGGGGAGGATCTGTCCTTAAAGGAAGGGTGGTATATTATATTATATTATTATAATATTATAATATAATATTATTATAATATTATAATATAATATATATAATATATTATTATATATTAATATTATAATATTATATAAAAATATTATAAATTGTATTAATTAATATATAATAAACAATTTTGTCATATGGGGTTGTTAAAAATGTATGGGCAACTGAGCCTGGCCAATCCTTGGAAAGCTGGCAAATTCAAGACCGGGAGGGGGTGAAGCCACTTTCTTTCTTTCTTTCTTTCTTTCTTTCTTTCTTTCTTTCTTTCTTTCTTTCTTTCTTTCTTTCTTTCTTTCTTTCTTTCTTTCTTTCTTTCTTTCTTCTCTCTCTCTCTCTCTCTCTCTCTCTCTCTCTCTCTCTCTCTCTCTCTCCCTCCCTCCCTCCCCCCCCCTCTGCATTTGCTGCACCCTGCCTTTCCAGTATTACTTTAGCTTTATACTGAACCTGCTTGGCAACTTCATCTCCTGCTTCTTCCAGGCAGACTGTTTGGGCTCCCTTTGCCATATCATTACCTGTTTTTTATTATTCAAAATATTCACCCTGAAGCCTCCCCCCCCCACCTGCTTCTCTTTTCCAAGATATTTTCGGCTCCTGTGCTCTGCTCCCTTCCAAGCACTTCATTCCTCTTTATCGAGCTCCCTTTTTATCTCCCAAATTGAATTTCAAGGTTACTGAAGAAAGAAACATTCTCTCTTTCTCCATTTCCGAGTTCTGAGACTCCGCATTGTGTTCGGAATCCTCCGCACTCGCCAAGGTTGTCGCTCAGAAGGCCCGCACACCCGCTGATCCTCCCTTTTTCTCCCGATCCCCGCCAAACTTAGAGCACAATCATAACCATGTCTACTCAAATGTAAGCCCCATTGTGTTTAATGGGTCTTACTCCCAGGAAAGTGTCTTTAGGATTGCAGCCACAGACTCCAGACTCAAAGGCCACCTTGCTCGCCAGATGCCCCTCGATCTCCAAAGCACTCACGCAAACCACTGGGAACAAAGGCCCCATCTGACTCTGGGACCAGGGTGACCAGATGTCACATCTGCAAATGGAAATGTAGGACATCCGAGAAAAAGGTAGGACGTGACAAAATAAAAGCTAAAAACACTCATGTGTATTACTTTTATGTGTTGGGGTGCAATGTTAAATTGCCTCCTCGTGGTGCACCCAGGATGGCATGAAAGTGTAAACCGAATGACTAGCAACAATTGGCAGCCAGACTACTTTGACGAATTGGTAGTGGCGATAGTTGGCAGCCAGACGTCAATGCAGAATTCCTGGTTCTCAAAATACATGCCAGTGGAACATTAACATCCGATTTACCAAAACTCTATGTATTTGCCATGTGCTAAATAAATTGACTTTCATGTGCTGATTTAAACATTGCATTACTTATTATTCAATTTAAAAATATTACATATCATTTATTGCATATCATTTAGAAGGCTCCATGTTGCCTGATCACTAGGATATGGAGGACAATGAAGATTTTCCCAGGACACAATGCTGAAAAAGTGGACATGTCCTGGATAAAGAGGAGATATAGTCACCCTGCCTGGGACCATCATTTAATTTCAATTTTATTTTTTGGTACGTGGATGTGCCACTTCTGGCCCAATCTCTGATGTTTACAGCCCTTCTAGAGCCCCTTTTTTCCAACCCACCTATATTAGTGGCACAAGGTTACATGCAATGCTTCTGGGCTATGCCTGTAAGTCACACACACACACACACACACACACACACACACACACAGAGAGAGAGAGAGAGAGAGAGAGAGAGAGAGAGAGAGAGAGAGAGAACAATTAGATGTACTCTACAGTCCAGAGTAACTACGGGAGCATGTAATAGACATTACGTGCACCCGTAGGTACTGCACCACCTAGTGAAAACCTATGGGAAATTCATATTGGAATCCAGAGTAAACTGTTCTTACACCGGAGCAAGGACTCCCTGTAGTTACTCTGGATTGCACCCGTAATCTCATATAAAGTACCAAATGTGATTTCACTCATTACTTAATTATTTTATGACAACTCTGGAACTAAATGCAGGCTGCAGAATCAAGACTAGTCAAAGCAGACTAGTTCTGAGCAGGCAAGATCCACAGGTAAAAGATGCTAAGGAAGTTGTGAAGGTCCCAAAAAATCAGGATCTGGATGAGGCCAACTGCCATTAAAGTGGAAGGACTTCAGATGGGAAAACGCAGAAAAGACATCTTGCAAGGCCAAATTTTGCCAGAGTGACGTCCTCTATATGGATATGGGATCATGGATGCAGTCCTAACCACACTTTCATTTAAACAGGAGTAAGGACTATTCAGCACAATGAGACTTACTTCTGAGTAGACATTCTAGGACTGAACTGCACATTTCTGGAAATGTTGGAGCTTTGGAGAGAGTATGAATACATGGATGGCTCCTTCTGTTGATTTCTTGCCAGCACCCCAATCAGGACTGAATTCCAGAACTGATCCATGGACAGTTTGGTGCCTGGGGCTGGATCGTATCCACTGCTGTCTTGAAGCGCACTGAACTACTTTCCTCTCTACCATGATCTTCCTCTCTTTCCTGGGCACTCTGACTCCTCTACTGATGAGAGCTGCCAGGCCGTGGGCAGGAGAGGGGTTAAATGGGGGGATGATTATGTTCGTTTGGCACTTTTGGTTGACAAAACCCACAAATTTAGCACAGAAACAAGCCCCCCCCCCATGTTGCACCACTCAAATATTGTTACTTGGAGCTGAACTTGGTTCCTTAGATCATCAAGGCAAATCCATTAGCGCTTGACGCACAAGTTGGAGTTGGGCTAACTAGATGCACAGTTTGACCTAGAAGCAGAAAGCAGAACCCATCTGACTCCGATTGGGACTGATTAGCCATTAGGTAAGGGGGGGAATGTTCTTTTGAAGGAGCGTGCTTGATTGAAAAAGAAAATCAAGATGGCCCTTTGAGTAGCCGTAAGCTGCTAATTACCTCCTTTAATGAAACCCAACTAACTGGGGGCACTTCGGAGGAAGATGCGTGAAGGACTCGTCTCCACTTCTGCGCTGTCCCCAGAGACGGAAACTTATGAGATCAGCTCTTGCAATCAACCTGCATAATATGGCTAAGAAGGGATAAGCCTCTAATTAGCAATTTTCCAAAACAAAGCTGTTTGAGCTGGTAGGAAAGGGCATGAATGAGGGATTATCAGTCTGGAGCTGGGAAGCCGGAGATCTCTTTGGAGTGTCTGTTGGGCGCGGTTGGTGAGGAGTCGGAGGCAACACTCAGGAAGCCAAGAGAATAAATTTGCCTCCCCGAACGCAGCCTGATCTGTTAAGTAGCCTGGAAAAAAGAGCAGCTTCCCTCCATGGAGTTGGGAACGTGAGAAGGCAAGAAGGGGACGGATAACAACAAGGGGAGGGAATGCAAAGCACTTGCAGTGCAATCCAAACCCTGGTTAGGTCGGCACAAGTCCCGGCCTGGGTGTCGTGAAAGAGCCATATGGCACTTCTGCGCTACTCCTGCGGGGCAAGAATTCCCTGAAAGAATGGGAATCTAGATGAGCTGTGCTGTCCTAAATTGCTTAGGATTGTGCCCTAAGATTTGATGGTGCCTGAATGTGCCGTACAAGCCATTCTAGGTGGTGGGAGCAAAGTGGTGGCAAACGGCTCCAACGGGGAAGGTTAAGCCATTTGCATGGCACATTCAGGTGCCTACAAAACAAAGTGTGTGACTAGCTCATACCACTGATCTGTGCATATCAAAGGCATGTGAAGGTCAGGACACAACAGACTTGATAGGGAGACCAATAACACTAGAACTCCAGGTTCAAACCAAATGGAAGTAGGTTCTGGGGAAAAAGTCTTCGTTAGTTGACTTCACTTGTGCAACTCATTGCCACAAGAACCAGCGAGTGTACTGGGTTAGATGGATCAAAAAACCATGTGTCAGCCAAAGAGCGATGCTGTTCCTCCTGCCCGTCTGGTGTGTGTCCGTATGTGCGTGTGCGTGTGTGAATGTGAAGCAGGTGCCACTGAATATAGCACACCTTGATTTAAAAGCCTTGAGATTTTTAATAATAAGTTTGATGCACATTAAAATCACCAGAATGCCTTTTTAAAATCTCAAGCCTCTTGCACATTAGATTTGATGGCGCGTTATTTATTTATTTATTTATTTATTTATTTATTTATTTTTATTTAAATGATTTCTATCCCGCCTTTCCTCTGTCAGCAATAGATGCCCAAAGCGGCTATGATAATATGGTATCATTCTACTGGCAGAGCTTTTTGAGATATTTATAGTGCAGGCAAAATGAATGTGTTACATATTTTTGAATTCCTTCAGAGGTGGGCAGATGCCGGTTCGGGCCTACCCGCCCGAACCGGATCTTCCCCCTTGGCGGACGCTGGCGAGCCGGTGAGAGCCGCGGCTGCAAGAGCCGCGGGGACCGGTTCGCTAGTGGCCGCTGCGTCTTCCGGGGCTCAGCACCAGGAGGCTTAGTGCACGTGCGTCCAGCAGGACGCATGCGCACTGACTCTCCTGACGCCAAGCTCGGCTTCAGGAGACTCAGCGTGCATGCGCCAAGCCTGATGCAGGGGGGGGGGGGGCACCAGGATGCATATCTCCGCCTGTCTTGTGTGCTCCCTGAAGTATTTGGTGGGCTGCTGTGGGATACTGCACGGCTCTACTTAGGTTCTTTGCTCCTAAATGCTGCACAATGGCTGTGTAAGTGTTGATTGGAACTGTGTTGGGATCATTAGGGGGGTAAATCCTCAATCTGATCACTGTCAAGCACTTGCAGCCTTCCCCCCCCC
Organism: Cryptoblepharus egeriae; assembly: GCA_030015325.1. Classification (NCBI taxonomy): domain Eukaryota; kingdom Metazoa; phylum Chordata; class Lepidosauria; order Squamata; family Scincidae; genus Cryptoblepharus; species Cryptoblepharus egeriae. Next base: position 267,888,747 of record JAREYC010000001.1, read on the forward strand.
CCCCTGCACATGATATGGACGTTAGAAGAACCAAATGGTTCTTGATATGAATGTCAAAAGTGGCCAACCTAGATGTGGTGTCCCTGCACTGGCCAGGGCTGCAAATAGCTCCGTGGCCCCAAACCTACCTCTGCTTCTCAGCTGGTCCCTGAATTCTCCACAGCTTGTCGAAGATGGATGTGATCCTTCTGGAGAGGGCTGTGATGCCAGAAGAAGAAGGTGGTGCCTGATGCCAGCTCGAGAGACAAGGATTCCCTGCCCTCAATATTTGCTGACTGGCAAGAGCTGCCTATGTACTGCACCCCTCCTGCTCCATTTGTCTGTCTCTGTTGATTTGTTTTCTGATCTAACAGATCTCATCTCTTCCTCCAGGTTTGTGGGGTGGGGAGGGGGGGGCAGCTCAAATAATCTCAAAATCCATTCTGAGGACATGCAGGGAACCAAAAAAGGCTTGGAGAAGCAGTGGAAGGAAGAACTGGGGTATGTGTGAAAGAACTGGGGAGGAAGATCAGACACTTGGTAACCCCTGCCCAGCACTTTCAAGCTGGACCGGAATATGTTTTCCAGATCTTGGTTGGAATTTTTCCTCTGTCCTTATAGAATTATAGAGTTAGATGGGCCCAAGGAGGTCATCTAGTCCAACCCCTGCCTATAGCAGGAAATCCTCCAAGAGTATCTCCGACAGGTGCTCATCGAGCCTCTGCTTGAAGATCCCCAGTGAGGGAGAGTCCACCACCTCCCTCGGCAAACTGTTCAACTGCCAACCCACCCTCACCCTCAGGAAGTTTTGGAGTTACAGAGTCCATAGAATTATAGGTTGGATGGGACCTTGAAAGTCATCTAGTTCAACCTCTTTCACAGCTTCAGTGACTTCAACATCCCTGACAGGTGGCTGCCCAATCTCTGCCTGAAAGCCTTCAAGATGGGAAAGCCATGGGGCAAACTGTTCCAGTGTGATGGGATGGAGGTCATGTGGATCAGGTTCTGGAAGGGATGAGGTTGGCATCAGCAGGACCTGCTGAATCCTAACTCCCTTCCTGGGCTAGATCCACATTCGTTGGTCTGAGTGATATCTTTGAAATAGGTTTGAGTTGACCCATAGTGGCAGCTAGGCTTACACTGGGCCTTCTGTCCCAATGAGATCTTGCTTGGAAACAAAACTGTCACTTGGTTCCCCCTTGGAGTGGACTACTGGGATCTCTTGCTGAGCTGAGCCTCATACCCATGGAAAGTGTGAGAGGGAGGTGGTATCCAAGTGTGGGTTTCCCAGGATGAAAGGAAACCTCTCTACCTGATGTGGCAAAGAGTGTCTCCTCCACCCCAAGTTACTGCAGAAATAACCACAGCCACCTATGGCATGTGGCTAGGGTTGCCATATTTCTCTTCCACAAAATCAGGACAGGATTCTCCATCCCATTTGCCAGTATGCCCCCAAAATTGGGATTGTCCTGGTTTTTTGAGACAACCCGACATGTCAAGGACCTTCTCAAGTTCCAGCAGCTTGGCAGTGCCTGAGGACTTCTTGAAGGGCTTCTGTTTGATGACCTCTGGAGGGTTTGATGACCCTCCAGAAAGTTGTAGAAATCTTCCTACAACTATTCCTTGTGGGTTTTTTTTGTCAAACTTTCCAAAGTTTAAACCTAGTGAGGGACAGGAGAACCTGCTGGGGAAGCGACATGAAAAAATGGAGACTTTCTTGTAACTGCTGAAAATGACGGAGCTGCAAACCCGACTCCCTGCTGCACTGTTTGCAATGCAGAGCTTCTAAGCCAAAGATTTCTCCACATCTCCTATTCAAATCCCCAAAGCAAGGCTTGGAGGATGAGAGAGAGAGAGAGAGAGAGAGAGAGAGAGAGAGAGAGAGAGAGAGAGCGTTCAAAAGAACACACTCATACTTATCAAATCAGCTACCTGGGGAGTGTCTGCGGTGGAACAAATGGTTAGTTCTGCAACAGGGTCAAAAGTCACCCATAGACGGATGTAAAGGGTCCAGTTTAATAACCTAAAGCAGGAGGATAATGATCAAAAGGTAGCGGAGAGTCACCCAGGGAAAGAAGGGAGGTGAAAGAGCAATGCAGAAAATGCTTGAAGGTGCAGGTAAAACAAGTCGGAGGAAAACACTAAACAAGATCTCTAGCAGGGGGAGAAAGAGGAAGGCACGAAGGACCTGGAAATGCCTGAAGGTTTTGCTCCAGAAGCAGGAGGACCACCAGGAGTTTCATACTGACTGACTGATTTGTCAGAATTGAGCACAAGAGACTTCAGGATCCATTCTTGCATCTCTTTATTCCCAGGAGTTCTTATGTAGAGATTCCAGCCAAACTTGGGAAGCTCAAGAATTTTCACCCCAATATTGACAACCCTGAAATATTCTCTGGCCTGAATAATATGTCTTCATTGAATTCAATGGGTGCCCAAGATACTTGCCCCCACAACCCATTTTTGACCATGTCCTGGTCTTCCAGCCTTCCTACCACAAATCACTCTCCTATGCCCGATGAAGTTGCTTGGGTGCCAATGTGTGACACCCCCTGCACTGCTTCCTTTGGGTTAAGCAGAGAGAACGGGGAATATTGGTGAGGTGGGCACACCTTGGAAATGTGGAAGATTGGGAGAGGCAAGATTTGTCCGGGACTCAAATTGACCCCAAAAATGATCCAAGTTTTCCCCATTTGAAGGGGAAGAACCTGGATAATTTTCCTGCTGATTCAGGGTGTGTAGACAGAGTGCTTGCCCATTTCTACATGTGATGGAAAAATATCAAGTCAGACATCCATTGGTGTGCCTTTTCTAAAGAAAGGGAAAAAATGTGGAAGAACCTAGTGGTACAGTCCCCACCTAAATTCAGGTGGTACAGTTCCAGCAGGGGTGGTCCTTGTGATTCCTCTGAACATGTGCTTCAGTTCAGTCTGTACTGCCTTTTTGCTGCAAATCCATTTGAAGGGCACAATCCCAAATGTGCCCACTCAGAAATAAATCCCACTGTTTTCTATAGCGCTTACTCCCAAGAAAGTGTGCTTAGGATTGCAGCTATATCCAGGTCCAATTTCTACCCTGTGTCTCCATTTCTGATCCTATCTGATCCTTATCTCGGAGGCACCGAAACACTCAGTGATGGCCATGACGGGTTCCAATCAACGGCAATTCCAATTACAGAGTTCAGAACCCGAAATGCAGAGTAGAGATTTCTCCCCTCGGAGTGAAGAGATGCCCATGGATGTTCTCAGCTGTGAACCTCAAAAGCTTCTCTAATCAATCTGGAAGTCATAACCTGTGTCGGAACTATTAATTAAATGGTTATACATCACTTGGCAAATACCTCCAGGAGGCCCGGCTCTCTTGCTGTTGTACGTGGAGCGAGACCTCTGCAAGGTGCTGACATTAATCAATAGTTACTCTGCTCTCGATATTAGCTTTAGATGAGAGTTCTTTCCTTGGTGGCCTCCTCAGGGAGCTCCTCTCCAAGATCCTGTTTACCTCTAACAAAACGAGACTATTAACTCGTTGAGCAGCGCATGATGCTTGAGCAAGAGAAGGAGACCCTGACTCTGAACTCCAGCTGTGCTCCACTCGTAGAGTGGATCTATTGAACTAGTAGAACTAGCACCAATTGGTACAAACTGCAAGAAAAGAGATTCTGGTTGGATATCAGGACAAAATTCTTGATGGTGAGGGCAGTTCAGAAGTGGAACAGGTTGCTGAGGGAGGTGGTGGACTCTCCCTCATTGGGGATCTTCAAGCAGAGGCTAGATGACTACCTGTCAGAGATGCTCCAGGAGGATTTCCTGCTACAGGCAGGGGTTTGGACTAGATGACCTATTAGGTCCCTGCCAACTCTAGGATTCTATTAATCATTCCAGGGCCCTTCCCTAGAGCCTGGATCGGCTTGAATGACAGCAAAGAGGAACATATAGGAAGATCTCCCAAGACCAAAGCAACACACCTGTGTGCAAATTCTCCTCTTTGTTTTCCTTGCCGTTGCAAGAGGGCTGGAAGGGGTGCAAGACAAGATAGCGATAGTACCCAGGTGGGATGAAACAGATGTCAAGAAGTAAGACTGTTTGGTGATGTCAGCGAGACCCCAACCTTGGGAGATCAGTTATCAAGGGTGGGTGGAGGAAGGACAAGAGCCACAACATTCTTTGGCTCACCCATATATCTGGAGTCAGTCGGGCAGCATACTCCTATGCCGGGTGTTGCAAAAGTGCTCTAAAGTACCTTCGAGGGCTGTGGAGGACCACTGGGAAGTAAATACTCCTGCCAGGTGGTGCAACAACTTCCAGGGTTTGAGAGGTTTGGGGAAAGTAGAGAGGCGAAAATCTGAGTGGAGGGACAGATCAGGCACAGGAGGTAAGAGGTAAGAGGTAAGAGCTGGTGGGAGAATCTGCCAGCAAATCAATCCTATCCGCTCCCTCTGAGCCATGGAGACTGACATGGGTCTGCTTGGTTCAGCACCAGCTCCAGAGAAGGGACAACTCCAAGAAGATCCATCAGGGCCACCAGTGCTCTGTTTAGAATCAGTGAACCAATGTTTGGCACCTTTCATGGCCCCATCAGATACAGTGGCAGACATTTTAGTGCCACTGTATCACTAGGCACTGGGGAAGTTTAGGATTGGGCTGTTAGAGATGGTGCAGCATTTTTGAGGTGCTCCCCCCACCCGACAGATGGTGCCAAGCATTTCAGAGAAGCAATTTGCCACTGTCGAGATTCACCTCTGATTCTCCATATTCTCCAAATTCTCCTCCATCATAAAACTGAAATCAGCAGAGCCTGAAATAAGCACAACCAGCAGGAAAACCAATATTGAACTGAATGTTGTTTAATGCATGGATCACACTTGGTTTCTGCAAAACTGGTTTCTTTGTACCCTCTCAAGATGTAGGGAGTCTGGTACACTCACATCCAGGAGCCAGAAGGAAAAGTCTTCCACCTTCTCTCCTGGACTGACATAGGATCAGCCACTGTGTCTCAGGCAATTCCAGCCTGGATCTTCCTGACACACGTCCAACAGTATCCCCTCCATAGATTCACCTGAAGACATCTCAGAACCTGCTCTGCAGACACTTCAAGGTAGCCTGGGAGCCAGGTAGCCATCAAAACAGGCTGGTTATTTTAAGAAGGCCCTACAGGGGCTCCGTGGCCAGAATTTTCACAGAGATGAGGACACTGTAAACAATTTTTATGGGTTGTCCAGGCAGAATTTTAGCAGGTGCTCCTGCAATAACTTAGCCACTATCCTTCTGGATATCACTGCTTTATAAGGTGCATGAAGTAAACCTCCAACTACATTGTGCTGGATGACCACTGGAAGTATGGGGTGTTATGACGTTGCCCAAGGATGATGTTGCTTTTGGGTATTGTTGTATTTGGAATTTATTGCTTCAGATTTATTATTATTGCTTCAGCTCCCTAGGAAACAGCTGACACATTCCCCGTATCTAAGTATACCATAACAATATGTCTTTATTAAATGTCATATCGAGGAGGTTAAAATTCATATAAGCATTAAAATGTAAGAAGCATCCAACAGCCACAAAACCTTGCAACCCAGAGAGGTATTCACAGCCCACTTAAGGGCACTGCAAGCAGAAGAAGAACAGTCTTTGTAGGGAAGAAAGTCCAGGTTTTTGTGCCTGGGACATTAGTGTGAGATGGGCCAAAAACAAGGATCTGTGATGTCCATCAGGGGGGTCTGATAGGCTCAGCCAGGTGGCCCTTAAGGAAATCTAGTCCTACATAACACAGAGCTCTAAAGCGTCATACCAGCACTTTGAAATGGACCCAGAAATGAAATTACAACCAATGACTTAGCACCCAACAACATCCTTGCACAGCCACGTTTTCCAAAATCATAGTACCAAACTGCTGTCAAGGTAGGTCTTCTGCAAGGAATTTCAATTTAATGAAGAGCACAAGCCTAACCGTGTCTATTCAAAAGTAAGTCCTATTGTGTTCATTGGATCTTACTCCCAGGAAAGTGTCTTTAGGATTGCAGCCAAAGTCAATCTTACATATGCAGTTAATGAACATGATCAAGGAAGGCCATGGCTTACTAGCTGAGCACTGCACACAAAAGATCCCAGTTTCAGCCCCTTCTGGAAACCCTGATTCCAGGACACTAATCCATATAAATTTCCAGAACAGTAATCAATGTTTTTAAAAAATCCAGACTTCAAATTCTACACCTATAGAAATTTTAACAAATCAATATGGACAAAAGGCCATATGGATCTAAGTCCAGAAACAAAACCACGTAATTTGGGGATGCGACACTCACGGAGAATTTGGGGCAGGGAGAATTTTGGAGGCATGTCTGCTCCCTTCCTTCTCTAAATAGCTTGAGTTTATTCAATAGTTGCTTTTCCCTTTGCAAACATCCTGCCCACTCATTCAAACACCCACATGCTTTACAAGAACCCAGTCGCAGGATCTGAAGACATTGTGTTCCACAGATAGTGTATCGCATTGTTATCCGGACTGAATTTTACGTAATTGCTTCCTTGAAAAAGCATCAGTCTTAAAAAGCTTCTCCACCAGGTCTTCTGCTTCTTTCAGAAATAACCCCGAACCCAGTAAACTTAAACATGCCAACACTCCTCCTTCCTGACCATAAAACACGCCACATACACGCTCATCATGTCAACCTCGTTGTATAATCTTGATTTTTTTTCTCTGATGCTCTTTTGCTTGCCAAGTCTGAATCCACTGATTAGAATTATATACAGCAACATTTTTATTGGGGGGACGACACAAAAATCAAATCCAAAACAGGAGCATATCCTCCTCAAAGCAATATCGGATCATCACAACAGCTCAGTCAAAATCCTATTATTTACGACGTGGTGGCCCTAATTCAGCCTGAGTTAGGTGCTTTAAACAGTGCAATCCTAAGCATGTCTACCCAGACCTCAGTCCTATTAAATAGTACTTACTCACTGTAAAGTGTGATTAGGATTGCAGCCTAGGTCAATCCCAGAACAATCTCTCCCGTGAAAATCAGCAGGTTCTAGGACTAGATTTGCTAGATTGTTTTCCATTGATGTAAAGCACAACTATTAAGAGCCTGTCCATATCCACTCTGTTCGGTTTGCCACTGGTCAACTCAATATTGTCATGAGCTGTACCCAAAGAGGACTTCATGGTTGTATAAATTAAGACAAGGGGAGCCACAAAACACACACCACAGCATCACGGAGCAAACTTCTGAATCCACCATAGGAAACGAGAGTATTCCAACCCCATCAGGCACATCACAAAGCCTACAACAGAGAGCAGCAAATCCCATCTGCAAACGTTTGTCAAGTATCTCATAACCACAAGGAGTATCAAGAGGGAGGATGGACTCACACTGCACAATCAGCTGCACCAGCGCTTCCCTGGGCTTGACGTTAAATCCATTGTACTGGCTGGTCTGACACTTATAAGTCCCGGTCATATCCCTGGAGACGTTGACGATCCTCAGGATCCCATCGTAGCTCTCCATCTGCATGGACCCATCTGGCATGGGGACCTCCTTGTCCGCCCTGGACCAGAGGATGATCGGCTTGGGCTTCCCAGTCACCTGGCACTGCAGTTCGACTGTATCTCCTTCCCTGGTGACCAGGGGCGACTTTTCTTGTGGAACAGTCAGATTTGGTGGAACTTCAAATGGGGGTAAAACGGGTAAAAGGAAAGAGGAAAAAAGAGAAGGAAACATTGGATGGTTAGTACTTGTGAGTCCGACTCCTTTGAGCAGTCTTGGAGCAAAGGATGGATGTCTTGTTAGTGCTCCAGAACTAGAAACCCACTAATAGCTGGATTTATTTAACCAGATTTGGAAGCAATCCAGACACTGAGCCCAAGCCACCCGTCAGTCTACCCTTTCCCCAAAGCCTTCCTTCTAGAGCTTGTGTCAGATCTTGAGCTCACCACATCTCAAGAGTGCCGTGCAAAACTCTCATCTCACAGCATTCATATTTGCACAATCAAGGCTTTGCAAGTCTAAGATCAAACCCACCTCGCTGCAAAGGAGAGCAGTTAAAGCTCTGTTTACTCCTGTACAAAAAAAAGTAAGCTTCAAGGTACTTCCAGGCAGGAGCCTAACCTTGGAAAGTGGATGTGCTCCTGGGTTTCCAGAATGTCCTTGGATTGCGTCAAGCAAAGAAGTTGAAGTGTTTTTAAATGTCGGATTTTATGAATTGTGTTTCATAAGCATGTTTTTAATTGATTTTATGATACTTTTATGTTAGGTGCCTTGGATCCCCAAGAAAAGATTGGGATAGAAACAAACAAACAAACAAACAAATAAGCAAATAAATAAGCAGGCAAATAAATAATAAATAAATAATAAATAAAGCAAATAAATAAGCAAGCAAGCAAACGAATGAATGAACGAACAAACAAAAATAAAAGAACAAATAAATAAACAAACAAAACAAAATGAATGAATGAACAAATTAACATGCAAATAAATAAATAGATAAATAAAGGTGCTTAGTCTGACACCAGCTGAAAGCACTTCTCAAAGTCTTGGCATCAACTGCCAGGCTACTTTATATTCAGAGGGTAAAGTCAGGCTGCCTGGACATCTGATGCAGGCTGGCTTGGAATATAGGTGGGAGGTAAAAGGAGCCCCGTAAATAGGAGCCCCATAAATAGGGGCCCCATAAAACAAGAGCCAAGCTTTTATTTTCAGAGTCTGCTTTGCGGTTCAGGAAGTGTGCTTTCCCTGCAATCCAGAGTAACTATGGGAGCACGTAAGAGACATTACGTGTACCTGTAGTTACTGCACCAGCTAATGAAAACCTATGGGAAGTTTATATTGCAATCCAGAGCAAATTGTTCTTACACCGGAGCAAGGACTTCCCGTAGTTACTCTGGATTGTGCCCTTAGTGTGCTAAAGTAATCCACCGTTCCTTCTGGGAGGGGGAAAGGAAAGACACTGGCTTTCGGCAACCATCCACTGTCACTATCCTAAATCAAATGAATCTATGACAGAGATGTCACATAGATGCAGCGCATGACACTCAGGCAAGTGAGCCCCAGCATAAAATACCACTGAAGCCAAAATGAGAAGGATGCCGTCAAATATACTGGAAATCAAAACAGTTCATTTGCAGATGAAAGATGGGCAGTGGCATAGCTTGAAGGGGTGCAAAGACTAAGGCAGCAATCCTAAACACATTTTCTGGAGTACAACCCATTGAACACAATGGGGCTTACTTCTGAGTAGACATGGTTAGGCTTGTGTTTTAGGTTTTGCAGGGAATCTCACTGCAGTGTGCAAGCGGTCCCTTCAAAGCCATTCTGGGTGGTGTGAGCAAAAATGTAGGTGAACATAAGGATCAAGATGGAGATAAGGATCAAGGGTGATGAAGGCAAACGTGTCCATTTAACCTCCAGGTCTGGGAATGGCTATGGAGGGAAGGGGCTGTTTGCATGCCGCAGTGAGGCTCCCTGCAAAACTTAATAGCCACACAGAGGGACCATTACTCATCAACAACAACAAAAAATATAAAAAAGAAAACCCTAAAACAAATGAAGGCAAGATGCTGCTGTTCATTGGATTTCTCTGAAATATGGCCGGATTAGTACCCCGCGGCTTGCCGACTCCCGTGACGTTCTGAGGAATAAACTGTTCAGATCATACAATGGCAGGACGCTGAAAAGCGGAGACGCCGAGACACGGAGTTGCTCCTGCTGCTCGGCCAGGAAAACAAACACAAAAGCAGATAAACAGAAGCAGCAAGAAGCACATCTGAGATGCAGAAAGATGCAGTTGCCGCCTTCCAAACTCCTACTCGCTGCTTGCAATCAGGAGCACTGGAGTAAAGTGTTGGTGGCAGAAGAGCCCCCAAGACCACCCTTTGAGCTCCAGGGCAGCAACTAGTTGGAACTACTAGAGAGTGCTGGGTGAGAGGAGGGTCCAGCAGGTTTCCTTGGATAAACTGACATGCACCTGTAGAGTCAACCCATTAGCCTGGACAACTCAGTGGGACCTCCATGGGAGGAGGCTGTCTGATTTCATGGACACCTCATGCCAAGAGGACAGTCACCATCCTGCCCAGCCTGTAAGGTTCTTGGGGCATCTGACTAAGCAATGTGAAACTGTTGTGCATGTGGGACTTTGAGAATCAGATAGTGGGAAGGGGTCTTCAAACCCACCCTAGGGCTGAGTTGCTATTTGAAGACCTCCAACCAAGGAGAACCCACCATAAACCTAAGTAATCTGTTACATAACTCACGGTGCAATACTAACCCTGGCTAGGCCGCCATAAGTCCCAGCACATTCCCGTGCTGACGTAATGCAGATGGCCATATGTCATAATCAGGACCCCTAAAAGGTAGGATATCCAAGAAAAATGTAGAACAAAAAGGCTAAAAACACGCGTATCTCTTGCTTTCATGTGGTTAACTTAAACACTGCATTACTTATTATTAGAAAAAACTATACATTTAATTTAGGACACATCATTTATCACAAGAAGGCTACATTATGCTTAAGGAAAAAGAGGACAGTGAAGGTTTTTTGCTAGGACACAAGGCTAAAAAAGAGGACATGCGCGGGAAAAACAGGTCACCCTGGAATGGTGTTGGAAAAGTGCCATAAGGCATTTTTGTGCCACTCCTAGTGGGATTAAGTCAGTGCACAGACATGCGCCAGACGCTCTACACCACGTTCTTATATGGGGTTTGCAGATACAACCTTTGAGAAGGCAGACTGGAGAGAGGAAGGCAAACCACAGAGTGCAAGCGAAACTGGTTCCTGTTTGCTCCTGAGTGACAACTTGGTATCTGTGGCATTTCAGGTATATAATCATCAGGTGGGCTTTGACACGAGAAGAATGACAAGGGAAAACGTTCCTTAAATCCTCTGCACTTTATCCTCCTCCGTATCTGTGGCTTAACGGCATTGAAAGTGAATAGAAGGAACAAAAATCCCAATAATTTCCCTCCCCATCTGAACAGACCCATTTGTTTCCTGGACGCTCCTCAATGAGAAGGGGTGATGATTTTTGGGGTGGAAATGGGATGGAAAGGGGTGGAAATGGAAAGGGGTGGAAATGATCGCTCCAAACAATGCCGGCAGCTCACAAACACCTTGATCGAACCATTAAATACCACCTAAACATTTTTTTCCTGGTGGCAACAGACTTGATATTTGTGAAACAGAAAGTAGTGGTTCGGAACTGAAAAAGAAGGTGAAAGCACGCAGGGGAGGTGGCATCCATCAGTAGGATCAGGGGTCTAACGAAGACGTGACATTTAATTAGCAATTTTTTTGGTGGATTAAAGGTCGGCCGAAGGGAGAGCAGCCCACCCTGCCCTGCCGAGGCGCACTCGGAAGCAACTCAACAGAGCATTTCCACCTGTGAGTTACACTGTTGAGCAAGTTGTTCCTCTGTTGATGCTTACAGAGAAAACACAGGCCAGGAGACTTGGAGTCTTGCTGGTCCAATCCTATCCCAACACTTTAGAGCAGTGGTCTTAAAAATAGGGATTAGGACACCCTTGGGGTCGCAACCTCATGTGGGGAGGTCGCAAGAGAGTGAGACCCACCATCTTGGAATCTGGCACTGGGCTTTCCTGGGAGTAGGTCTCAATGAATGTAATGGGACATACTTTCAAGTAGACATGGAGGAGCATCTCAGTAAGTTTCACTGGGAGTCCCAGACAGATTTTTAAAATTTGAAGGGGGTCCCAGACTGAAATGCCTGAAAACCACTGGTCTAAAGCATGCTTCCAAGATGCCAGATAATGCGTTGTGCGCTATGGGGGTGCCAAGTCAACCAGGGAGAGGAAATGAAGGCTGCAATTCTAACCCCCCGTTGTGCAGGCGTAAGTCCCAGCACAAATCCCATACTGGCCTGGAGGTGTCACAAAAGCCCCAGAAGGCAGTTCTGCAGTACTCCTTTAGGCCATACGCCAGACTCCCCACTCCACCATGGGAATGGGTAAGAGGTGCTGGCCTAAATTGGTTTCCTAAAACCCTAAAAATGTTTCCTCTTACCTTTTGGTTGCAGCCTCCTTAGACCTCCATTCCTTCCACCCACTGGCATAGCTAGAGGGGATGCAAAGCACTAAGTTTTGCAGGAAGCCTCCCTGCACTTGCAAGTGGTTTGTCCCCTTCCCTTCAGAGCTGAGGTTGAGGGGGGAACAAAACCGTGCAAAACACATTTAGTTGTGACACAACATAGCCCCATGTTGTGCCCTTGACCTTCTCATTCACCATGAATTATTTGCTCCAGGTAAGTCCACAGCAAGGTCTACCACTCCATTGACAGTGCTGGTGAGCAACAGGTCATCATGGAAAATGAGTTACAACTCCAAGCCTTCCTCTCCCCTCTTCCTTCTCTATTTTCATTGCAGGCTGCGAGGCGTTGAATGCAAGAGGTGGCCCCATCCATCAGCGCCCGAGGACGCTCCAGAAAGCTTTTGGGTACCGCTCTCTGACGGATGCTTCTGAGACACCCAATCACTCTTCCAAATGAATCCATCACAGGTAAGGATAATGTATTGGTTATTTTTGACTGGGAAAGACATGCTCTGTTGTACCAAACGGCCCCCACGGCTCAACCTGCTGAGACGGTCACATCACACAGAGGTCACCCGATTGCAGGCCCCCTCCTGCGCTACTGTGCGCTGTTGGTGAGATGTGTGGAAAAGAGGAACACAAATGACAGTGCTTCACACAAGCGGTTTTCAGATCTGCACGTTTTTCTCCAGTCAAACTGGTTCAGGATTAAACTAGGGATGAATGGAAATGCGCCTTGAGATCGTTCACTCCGTTTGCAGGTAGCAAAGCGGGGTAGAGGAACTGGGATGGGGGGCTGGAAAACTGAAAGGTTCACCCCAGCATTGGTAATTTTCCTGTATTCTTAGCCAGAATTATTCTTAGCCACTAAGGAAATATATGGCTAGGCTGATGTATGCAGATGCACCAGTCAAGAATGACTCTAACTTTTTTCTGCAGGATCCTTGAGCATGGAGCAATCCTCCATGTGCACTACTTGGGGTTTTTGCACTCTGCAGACCCAATCTATTGCAAATTGCTTTTTAGAGCATCTCCAGAGTTTTTTTTTAAAGTTGACCCCCCAGGAGAATGAAAGGGCGCAATCCCAACCAATTTAAATCAGCATAATTCACCTGGCATAACCTCTTGTGGTGGTGTGGGGAGGCTGGCGCATGCCTGTTCACTGGCCAAACCTCTCCAGGAGTGGGGCAGAACATGTGTTGGCCTCCCCACACTATCACAGTTTGCCAGGTGTGCTTTATGCCAGGTGAGATATACCAGGTGAGTTCCCATTTCTCAATTAGGGGACCCTCATCAGTTCCCACTCCTATTTCAATTTTATTTATTTTGCGTATGACATATAAAATACATGGATATGTGATAAATCAGATGTCGTGTCCAGTCCACCCAGCCATTCAAGGACAGAGTGGTCTACACTGAAAAAAATGAGGCACTGGGCCAGAATAAGGTCTTGATTTATAGTCAGAAACAACGTGACAAACAGTTTCATCTACTCAAAGTAAAGCATTGAGTACTCCGTCTTCCTTCTTTCCTCCCTTTCAGTGTCAGATCTTAAACACCTTCACTACTGTGTAATGGGAACCCATGCTTTATGGTTGTCATGAAAGGCAACACACCATAAAAGACATCCAGGCCGATGTCACAAGCAGCCACAGTCCCTACCAGTGGTCCCAGAAAAAGCCAGGTGCCAGTCATGAGTTGCGCACACACAATTCCATAATTTGAGCTTCAGGAGTCGGCTGTTTCTCTAGGGGTGGGGATCTCATGTGTCATTCCAATCAGGTCCAGACACACCTCTGGTCTCAGCTCGACACATCCTACCCAAAGACGTACCTCTCATTGAATGATGAAAATCCATGCGCAGGGTGCAAGTGGGACTGCCAGTTGCTCTTGTCGGAAGAACTCTTCTGGAGTTCTGGAACTCTTCTGCCATCTCGTCCAGCTTCCTGTATCTCACAGTGGCCCACTAGATGACTCGGGGATCACATAAGACACCTGCATCCAGGTGCCTCTCCTGCATCCGGTATTTGGAGGTTGTCCACCTCTACACACACCCTTCATAGCCTGTAAGCTGAGATGTTCCTCTGCTGCAATGAATCAGTGCTAAAGCAAGCATTATGGGAGGTGTGATTGCTGAAGTTGGGGTCTTGCGCAGTTGCGCATCAAAAGTTTAATATGAGTTGTGAGGATTCTCTTACCCCAGCATCATTACAGAGGCCAAATCGCGGCTTAAAGGACTTGCTTAGAGCCTGATCTGAGACAAGGTTACCATATGTCCTCTTATTCCAGGACATGTCCTTAGCCTTGGGGAAAAATCTTGATTGTCCTCCTTTTCTTTGTGAGCAGGCAGCATGTCGAATTCTTGTAATTAATAAATTATATGAAATGCTAGTTTTACATTTAATAATAAGTGATATAGTGTCTAACTTAACCACATGAAAGCAATTGCTTTGATTTTGTCATGTCTGCATTTTTCTGGGGTGTCCCCCATTCCTTTTCACTTATGACATCTGGTTAACCTGCTCAAGCACTGCTTTGGAAGGAGAGGGTGGTTGCTGAGATGTTGCTCCCAGTTGTTCACCAATGACCAGGAATAGAGGCACTGCCTCCCTTTGCCTCCCCCTCCTCCTCCAAACCTTCAGTACTGGCCAAATAGGGAGAGTTTTGGGACTGGAACTATCGGGATCCTATTTGACTGGCCACTACTGAAGATCCACTAAGCAACAGAGGGTTGGGGAAGGGTGCAAACCCCCTACAGGCAGCTGGCCTCACCTTGGAGGTGGGCTTTGTGAGCTTGGCACCGAGTTTGGCACCCCTTACCTTATCCTCCTGGTCCTCTCAGTTCTCCCATTCCGTACCAGTATCTCCCACTGGAAAACAAACACCAACAGAATTGCAGAAACACCCTCACCTGTGCTACTCGAAATGTTGACATCGATGCTGATGTCCGAGATGCCTCCCCCTTTCAGGGAGGCCACACAGGTGTATGTTCCAAAGTCAGTGAATTTCAGGTCAATGATGTCCAGGTTGGTGGTGCCTGGAGAGACGTCGGGGTCTGTCTGGGTGATCACCATCCTCTCGGAGCTGCGCAGCGGTCGCCCGTTTTTGAACCAGCTGAACGTGAGCTCTTCGGAAGGAATCGCCTCTACCTGGCAAGAGATCTTCACCTCCCGCCCAATCTGGATGTTGTCGTCCTTATGATAAGGGTCCGGTGTGATCCAGAACCGTCCTTTCTTCAGGGCTGCAAAGGAAGCAAACTGTTGGAATCAGGCCAAGACAACCATGAACAAATAAACCAGAGGATCCTTTTTGCTTTGCAAACTACTCAACTTTAACATTCATCTTTTTCCAGCCAAATTGAGTCTTCAAAATTGGGCTGTGCACTAGATTTGATGGCGCATAAGATTCAAGTAAATACGGTATTTTGATTATAAGTATAGATCAGTATTTTATTTAAGTTTTCTATATTATAATAAAAATGTAACATTGTTGTATAAAGAAGTGCAATTAGGGAAAACATCATAACATAAACCAATTGTCATTTTATTATTGTCATATAACTCTGTGCCTGTTAACCAGCAGGTCAGGGTTCAAGACCCGGGTTGGCCCCACAAGACAGGGTGAGCTCCTGTCCTTAGCTCAGCTCTGCCACGCCAGCTGGATCCAATCGTATTGGCTCTGCCTTTCCATTGGACTAATTCAGTGGCGTGGAGAGGGGGATCTGCTGCTTGGGGAACAGCCTATCCTCCATAGCAATCCAACCCAGGCTTTCGTGCTTTGCATGCAGCGTATGCAGTGCCGAGCACGATACCAAAGTCTTCCAAGACTGATGGAGGCCTGCATTGGACTCATTGGGGGTTGGACTAGATGACCTGGGTCCCTTCTGATTCTATGATTCATTGTTAGATGCAGTAATTAAAACTAAATTTTGCACATGCTTTGCAGCTGCGCATTACAATCACCAGTAAACAATTTTTAATCTCAAGCCTTTTAAAATAGCTGTGCTCATTAGACTGGATAGCACGTTAGATTCGAGTAAATGTTAAAAAGCAGCATCTAAATATTCTTAATAATGATGATCATTACTGAGAACCTGCTCTTCCCCTCTCCACTGAGACCTTATTTTTCCCTAAAAACTGCTTTGCAAACTTTTCGTTGAAAAGCTGTATATAAAAAACTGTTGGTTGATTGATTGATTGACCAATACATAGACTTACCTTTCAGTCCAGAGTAACTACGGGAGCACGTAAGAGACATTTCGTGCACCTGTAGTGATGGCACCTCCTAGTGAAAACCTATGGGAAATTCATATTGCAACCCAGAGTAAATTGTTCTTACACCGGAGCAAGGACTCCCCCTTGTTACTCTGGAATGTGCCCATAATGCCCTCAGAGAGGGTACCAGGAAGGGGGAGGCAATGTTGGTGCCCATCAGCCTAGATCTGTGCATGTCTCTTCCATCATCCACCCATAGCATTCCAGGACTCACTGGTTTTGCTTTGCTTAGCCCCAGGAGTGAGGTTACAGGCATAGGGTTGGACTAGATGACCTAATGGGTCCCTTCTAACTCTTTGATTCTATGATGTGCAACAGCTCTCCTGCTCTCCTGGCCTGCTGTCCTCTCTTACAGCCCAATCCCATCCGGTGACACCAGTACTAATGCATCTGTGCCATGGACCAGGAAGCATTATAAGCCTTCTGTCTCCCTATGGGTTTACTTGGACCTGTGCCAACACTTTGGCTGGCATAATGGGTGTGCCAAGGCTGAGCAGGGGATACAGCATATTGGTAGTGCAGGGCACCAGCCACAGCCATAGGCTGCCTGAGCTACCGTTGCTAAATAACAAGTGGCACAAAAATGGGGGCACGAACCTGATTTACAACAGCGGCCCTAAGTGGGGAATAGGATTGGGAAGTAGCCTCTGAGCAGTCTTTGGCATTTCATCGACTCTCTTGAATGACAAATATTTGGCAACACAAAGTATTGCATCATTTGATGCAATTTTAACAACTGACCATACCTTAGTAAAAATAAAGGTGTCCCCCGCAGATTGCCCTGCTAGTTGTGACTGCTTCTAGGGAGTGGTGCTCATCCCCATTGACTGGCCACTACTGAAGATCCACCAAGCAACAGCGGGTTGGGGAAGGGTGCAAACCCCCTACAGGCAGCTGGCCTCACCTTGGAGGTGGGCTTTGTGAGCTTGGCACCGAGATCCACCATAAGGCCATGGAGCCACCACTGTCCAAAGATGCCTCCGTGAACATGTGGCCTGCATGTGCACATAATGCTGCGACCTTCCCATCAAGGTAGTTCCTGCTTATTTGTATTTCCATGCTTTTGAACTGCTCGGTTGGCAGGACCAAAACTTATAGGACTTTAGTTTCTGCTTTATTGATAAGGTCAATAGGATACACCTGCTTTTGATCCCCTTGCCTGGAATGGCCCTAAAGAAGAGGGCCTCTTGCATGGTGCATGCAGGCGCCTGCAAAGCTTAATGCTTTGCACCCCAAGTAATGCCGCTGTTTACAATTCTTAAATTAAAATGTCTGCGTATTATCCTATGTGCACATGTGGATGTGCAAGTCGGGACAAACGGACTTAACCCCAAATCCAGAGTATTTGGGAGCATGTAAGAGACTTTATGTGGACCCGTAGTTACTGCACCACCTAGTGAAAACCTATGGGAAATTCATATTGGAATCCAGAGTACGTTGTTCCTACACCGGAGCAAGGACTCCCTGTAGTTACTCTGGATTTTGCCCTTAAGCGCTCTGTGCAGTGCGCAGTATTGGACTTCGGAGGCTTTATTTCTGCATAACTTTCCAAGCCACGAGCCTAAATATGAATTATGTAATCTCTGACTGTGAGTGTCTCTATTTTGCCGCCTTTTGGAAAATGCCCAGGAGAAATTTTATTAAGCAAATACTCAGGCCAAACGCAAGCGCCGGAAGACAAATATTGAAATGCAAATTTCCGCTGCACTTGTCATGGTCTTTACAGTAGGACCAAGATGAGGCTGCTTGTTTGAACGGCTGCTGCCTGCGTGGCGACTCCTGAGAGGAGCAGGCCTGGGTAAAACTAGGACACGGCAAGCAATGCTCCGCCTGGGCCGACATGCTGACGTACTCACAAGCAACCAAGTGTGACATAATTGCTACAAACGGCAAAGGCTACGGGTGTGAGTACATCGTTGTCTCTGTCAGGACACTGGTTTTAAGGAAAGAATGAACATTTTGCATGGTTGCTGAACATGCACACTGGAGCATGTCTTACTAGGACAGCCATGCTCACAATGAGACACTGTATTATAGTTTCTGAACAATAATAACAGACATGCAGAGCACATCCATGCTCACAGTTCTGAAAATGTCATCCTTTTAAGAACTGTAAACCATAGGGATCTTGTGCAACATCACAAAAAAGAAACCTGTTCAGCTGCAACATCTAATTCATTAATTCATTAATTTGTTACGCTGGTTTATTTCACATCCACATCCTATACTCTAGATATGCCAGCCAGGCATTGAAGCCATGACACATCCATGTCCATGGATGTGGGTGCAACAAGGACTATGTTGGCATTGCAATCTGTGCACACTCTCCCAGCTCTTGCAGAGGGCAAAACAGGATGAGACTGGGGTGTAAACCCAAAAGGGATGTGGGAAGTGTGTGGTCAGAACAGGGAGTTGGTTTGCATGTCTAACAACCCTAAAACCCATGATGGGGATGCCCACTCTTAGAGCACACAAAGCATCGTGTGACCCTTCCGTCCCCCCCCACTCAACTACATTTCAGATTTGCTACTGAAGCTTGTTTGCATCCCATAGGTGAAGTCCTTCCCCCTGCCCCACTCACCCCATGTGCTCCTTTAATCCATCAAAACATCCCTATCTTGGAAACACACATTGTTGGACATGAACAGCATCTACTGCCATCAGCGCACACAAGGGACCCAGGAATGCTTCATAAGAACATACGAGCCCAAATCCTATGGCAGGGAGTTCCACAAATTATTTGCACAGACTCATCATGGCTTATAACCTGTGATGAACTTTTCCTCCAGAAATCACTTCTTAAAAGCATCTAAGCTAGATGCCACCACCATGACATGTGGCAGGGAGTTCCACATACTCATGAAAAGAACATACACTTCATGGCTTATAACCCGTGATGGACATTTTCTTCAGAAATTGGTCCAATCACATCTTAAAGGCATCCAAGCCAGATGCAATCACTACAACCTGTGGCAGGGAGTTCCACAGACTCATAACCCACTGGGGAAAGTCGCTTCACTTTGCATTTGTTGACAGATATTTAAGTTGACCCATACAAAGCATGTGGTGTCCAACACATTCAGGAACAAGCCTGGGAGGAACAGCAAGTTCTGTTCACTATCAATCAGTTGATTTATATACAGCTTTCTCTAGAAGGAACCATTATGCTCGGAGTGGGGGAAACTTTCTTTTAAATGCTAGGTTTTGAGGGGATGGTCCTCACCATCCCATACTGCTTGCTGGATGGCTGGCCCTGGCTTGATCAGATGGGCTCTCCCTGCAAAAATCCATATAGCAGAAAAGAAAAGGGAAACACAGACAGACAGACAGACAGAACCCCTCACACCAACTGCAGGGGAACCACTATTCTGGTTCAGCTGTTCAGAGCCTCAGCTTCAAAACTGAGCATAGGTTCCAAGGCAGTGCTGGTGAGACTCTGTTTAGGGTCAATACACACACTCATAAAATCATAGACTTCAGAGGTCATCTAGTCCAACCCTCTGCCTTCAGCAGGAAATCCTCTAAGAGCATCTCCGACAGTGCTTGTCAAGCCTCCGCTTGAAGATCCCCCTATTGCGACCATGACCATAAATAAAGAATGATGATGATGATGATGATGACGACGACTGGGGAAGGAATCATACCCAACCCTGTGTGCTCAACCTCTTTCCCATGCAGAGAACACTTAGAAATGTCTAGCTCTGAATCAAGTCGAAAAGAAACCCCAACTGTTTACTTGAACATGAATGTTTCAGAGGAGGGGGAGAAGGATCCTACAATCTAATAGGACGAGCCTTTCCTTCCCCCGTTACCCTTTAGAGAAGGAAGCCAGGAAGAATTAGCTTCCCATTAGCACCATGGAAACAAAACCATTCTCTTGCTGACTTATCTCAGCATCTTCAAGCACAACGCCTGGAAAAGAACCGCCGGGTGAATAACCGATGAGAGATGCGCAGTCCTCGGCCTCAGCGCCTCCGACTCAAACAAGTGGGAGCGGAGGGCGGTCCAGCCTTCCAAATGTCAGAAACATCTCTGAGCATCACAGCATTTCAAGCAGCACAAGTGGATGCAAAAGCGGATGTGGGTACATCCATAATGTAGGGGGGGTGCAAAGGGGGTGTTAACCAGCAGGCCAGGGTTCGATTCCCAGGTCGGCCCCACAAGACAGGGTGAGCTCCTATCCTTAGCCCAGCTCGGCGATGCAGCTGGATCCAATCGTATCAAGCTCTGCCTTTCCATTGGACTAATTCAGTGGCGTGGAGAGGGGGGATTTTCTGCTTGGGTATCAGCCTATCCTCCATAACAATCTAACCCAGGCTTTTGTGGTTCGCATGCAGCGTATGCAGCATATGCAGCGCCAAGCATAATACCATAGTCTTTCAAGACTGAAGGAGGCCTTCTTTTTTTTAGAGTCAGTGGGGTTTACTCCCAAGGAAGTGTGGGTAGGATTGTCGCCTGATTCTTTTTGGCAAAGTTGCAAAGGAAGTTGCTCCAAAACCCCAGAGAGCCACTGCTGAGCAGGGCAGATCAATGCCAGCATCCTACATTCCCGCTGAACCAGTTGAACGACAGCCGCTTGGTTCATCTGACACTAAGTCCAGGGTGTCTCCAACTGGAGATGCTGGCGGTTGAACCCAGAACCTGGAGGAGATTGGGAAGTGAAGCCTCTGGTGCAGACGTATCTGGGAAGAGGGTTCTATTTCCAGATTTCCCAGGAACATCCTAACTAGAGAAGTCACGGATGGAACATGTAACACAAAGCATGGAGGCCCACATAATTGTAGTCTTCCCAGAATAATGTTTTGCCCTGATGATCAATTGTAGGACTGTCAGCTCTCCATAGGTGAAGTTTTCCACTGTCCCCAGTTATAAAGCACATCCTCAAAGTCCCAGCCCTGCAGTCTCCTGGATGCACCACTGCAATCTCCTGCAGATCTCCTGGACGCACCACTGAGCCACAACGACACCACATTTGCACTTTCAAATCTTGCTCAGCCTTGCCTTCAGTGGAGTTTTCTTCACTTGTTAGCATTTAACTAATCCCCAACTTTTAAGAAGTAGCATCACAATTAAGCCAGCCTGGTAGGTATTATCCTACCAGGGCATCTCCAAACTTTTTAATATCAAGTAATTACTTGGCACTTAGGAGACCAGATGCATTCACATTTTCAATTTAAATGCAAATACTGTTGAAGGATTTACACAGGTTAGTACCTCTGATTTTTTTTTCCCATATAAATACTTAACGTAAAAAAGGAAGGCAGGAGAACTTGATCTTTTGCAAGAGTAGCACTGCAAAGGACCCTTCATCTGGGATCCCCTGAATTAGCTAGTGTTGTTATGCAGAATTCTGGCAGGTTGGGAATGAACATGGGCTCTGCTTTGCCCATAATGGATCAATAAAACAGATGAAGTGGTGATCAGCTTCATCAGCACCAAAAATATATACAGCGCAAAGGCTTTCCAGCACATTACAGGCACAGCTCCGCTCCTATGAAACTGTGCTTCCTATTGCTGTGGGTGGCGCAAGCGGTTAAGACGCTGTGCATGTTAACCAGCAGGCCAAGGTTCGAGACCCGGGTCGGCCCCACAAGACAGGGTGAGCTCCTGTCCTTAGTCCAGCTCTGCGACGCCAGCTGGATCCAATCTATTGGCTCTGCCTTTCCATTGGAGTAATTCAGTGGCGTGGAGAGGGGGGATTTGCTGCTTGGGTCACAGCCTCTCCTCCATAACAATCCAACCCAGGCTTTCGTGCTTCGCATGCAGCGTATGCAGCGCTGAGCACGACACCATAATCTTTCAAGACTGACGGAGGCCAGCTTTATTGCTGTGCTCGCCATAACTGCTTCCCAGGCTATTCTGGGCTGACGTTTGTGGGTTTGGATGCCTCTTGATGCAGCTTACTCAGCTTCCTACAATCACTTCCAACACTCCCCACCGCACTGTGTCCGGCAATCTGTTGAGAGGCCCCCACACGGCACCCAATGCACTGCCCTATTATTTCAGAATAATCACTACTGCATCCGGCAATGTTCCATCACATTAACGGAAGACTTGCAGTTGCAAAAGCAATCAATAAACTATCTACATTGTGATATGGAGTCACCTATAAAATTGATCCTGGAAATGCCGAGGGCCCTGGCCAAAAAGTCTCTATTTCCAGTTGCTGCTTCCAGAGCAAAAGCTGTTGATTTGGTGTTTCTATTCCTGCTCCTACAATGCTTGGGGAGGAAGAAGTGGGAAGAAGTGCAAAGGCACACCAAGGGGCTGGACCGTCTCCCCAACCCCAGAATTCTCCATCTTCAACGGAAAGAGAGGGGAACTCCTCCACGCACATCCTGCAAAGTCTTTCTGAAGACGGGGGCAGGAATCTGAAATTAGGAGTACTAGTAAGTTGTGCAACAACTTATAAGCATTTGTTATAAGATATATTTTTATTAGTTTTGATGCCTTTTGAACCATCCATTATATATATTTTATATACACCCTCGGCAGCAAGGGTTGTTTAGCTGTTGCATGATGTTTGGCTGCAATTCTAGCCTCTTAAGCCCCAGCATAAGTCTTGTTCTGACCTGGGGTTGTTCCACAAGTGCAGTAAGTGCAGTAAATGCAATAGCAGGAAGACACTTCTGCCCCACTCCTAGAGGGGTTTAGCCAATAGGAATACACCCACCTCCCCACACCATCACAGTGTGGTGAGGTAGACCAGCCTAACCCCCAAATCCAGATTAACTATAGGAGAACATAAGAGACATTACATGCACCCGTAGTTGCTGCAGCACCCAGTGCAGCACCAGAAATTCATAGTTGTTCTTACACCGGAGCAAGGTTTCCCCATAGTTACTCTGGATTTTGCCCTAAATTTCTTAGGATTGCACCCATAATGTCTATTTTGTTTTTGTGAGTTGCCCTAAGTCTTTTATAAAAGCAGGATATGAAATGAATGAATGAATGAATGAATGAATGAATGAATGAATGAATGAATGAATGAATAAATAAATAATCAGTGAATACAGGAGAAGCCATCAGCCACTGTGCTTAACTGACTTAAAGGTGGCATCAGATACTTCCTATGACTGAAGGAAGGACGTCTCCTGCAGAGACCACAATTTGCACACCCTCTGTAGCAAGTGGCATCACACATGGTGGGTGGAATATGCAGACATTGTAAAGGTCCTTTCCATCTACTCAAGGTTGTCCAGCCATGCTGAGGACACAATCTGGGATCTTCTGTGTATTGAGCAGGTGCTCTGCCACTGAGCAATGGCTCTGCCCCCAAAGCCCAGGGCTTCCCATTGATGCTCAACAAGGATCTACCTTTAGGATCTGCCTTGCAGTTTGTGACTCTCCAGGGTCTCATCCCCCACCAGACAGATGCCCGTCAGACAGAAGCCCACCATCCCCCACCAGACATATTCCCCACTTGAGATGCAAGAACTGAGCTGAGGCTCCTCTCCATGTCTAGCACATGCTTGGCCACGGAGACACAGATGCTCCCCCACAACCACATCTATCTCCAGTCAAGGCCAAATGCTTGCATCAAGACAAGGTTGGGTTGACCAGCTTGCATGTTGTACAACTGCATTTTGTGTGACACAGGGCACAATCCCAACCAACTTTCCAACACTGACATAGCTGTGCCAGTAGGGCATGTTCTGCCATCTGCAGTTGGGCGTGCAAGTCATGGAGGCCTCCACAAGGTAAGGCAATGTTTGTTCGCTTACCTTGCAGTTGCTGGAGAATTTTTTACCCTGCAGCTGGAGAATTTGTTAGGATCGTGCCCTAAGAGACCAATCCTATCCAACTCTCAACAGCTGGTGCAGCCAGGCCAGCAGGGTGCAGATCCACAATGGGTGCCAACATTGTACAGCCCTATCTCCAGTTTTGAGTCCACGCTGTACATTGTGCTCATGAACACAAGCATGACTGCACAGTGCATCAGCGAACCTGTGGAAACTCCCTAAGATACGTGGCTAAAGGAAGGCCGAGCATCCTTCTGCCTACTGGGGTACTGCAGTGGCCTCTCATGCGGTCAGAGATGAAGCCAAATGTGCCGGCTTCCCATACCACTGTGGAAACGGAGAGATGTGGGAGTTGTGCTGCCATGGTCAGGATTGTGCCCTCAATGTTTCCAGCCTTCCTGCTCATACAGGACTGACATACATTTCATGGCACTGCAAACCTCTCTTGATGCAGTTGAGTTTTCCGGTCTTCCTTCTATGCTATTTTCATTTCCTTCTCCTTCTTGTTTGAGGAATTCATTAGGCAGTACAGATTTTCTTTTTTAAAAAATCAAGATAGAATTTTAATTATATTTTGTTCAGTCTCACGAGGCCCCCAAGCATGAGTTGTTATGAATAAATATGCAGGAGGGCGAGATTATTATGCCATGACTCATGAAATCTGTATCCACGGGGAATCGGGGTTTGCATTTTTGCTGTCTCTTGTAGAAACGCGGACGGGGCCTCTTCCCTGGGCTCTTTTGAACTGCTGAAGACACTCCACACTCAATAACCCAAAAGGAGCTCCAGATGTGCAGCTCGCTCCCCACAGGCCAGGTTAAGGATGTGTGGAAATCCCAAGGAGCAACTGTGCAGGTTTATTTTCGTGGAACAATTCCAGGCATTTCAGCACAAAAAAGTACTTGCTTTCAATTTCAGGTTTTGCGTAACATCTTTGCACTTTCTCTGTGGGCACAATCCAGAGTAACTACTGGATCTTTTACGCTGATGTAGTACAGTGCTACCTATGGGAAACCTATGGGAAATGCAAACAGCAACCCAGAATAAGTGCCACTTACGTGCTCCCATAGTTACTCTGGATTGCAGGGTATATCTGATTTCAGTAGCATAGCAAGACAGAGACAGATGGACGGACGGACGGACGGACAGATGTGTCCCTCATTATACACTACCGTGCTATTTATAAAACGAACAACTTAAAATGAAACAACTTTAAGTAAGAACTTGCTTTAACTTTTATGTTTGTAGTAGGAATGTTATAAAACCTATAATGTAGATGAGTCCAACAAAATAAGTATGGCAAGACTCCAAATGTAATACAATAGAACGAAGAGAGTGGCATAACTAGAGGGGGTGCAAAGGACTATGTTTTTATTAGGGAGCCTCAGCATGGGGAACAGGTCGCCTCTTTTGGAACCACATGCGTCTGTTTTGCACCCACCGGCCACTTTCTGTAGAGAAAGAAAAGGGATGCCTGCACACCACGGTAAGGCTCCCTGAAAAATTAGTCCTTTTCACCCCCTTTTGCTATGCTACTGAATCCAGATATACCCTACAATCCAGAGTAACTATGAGAGCCATCCCAGAACCTCCCACATATAAAAAATCAGTGAATGTTAAAAAAGGTGGAAAAACCATTTAAAGACCCAGTTCCAAGTTCCTTGTCCCTCAATTGCTTCTAATCGAATAAGATGTTTCTCAGTATATGCAGGGGTTTGATTCTGAGACTCCCTGCGGATACAAAAAATCTGTTAAATAAAAGCAATTGTAGAAAAAAGAAAGTGTCTCCCTCTGCAGTTGTTTCAAAAGAGCTTTTTTTCCTTTTCTGAGAGTCAGTCATCAAGTTGAAATGCAAAGCATCCCTGCTTTAGCCTGGCTCAGCTGAAGAATGGAACCATTGCTTGCATGACTTTCTACAACAGCAGAAAAGCAGTTTTTTTAAAACTGTGTTGAATGAAATTTGTATATTTAAAAATACATGTATAATAATCATAACTTCAGCTGAAGTTAAAGAAGAAATTTTAGAAAAGATGCAGCCAAACTGGAGCAAGTCCAGAGGAGAGCGACAAGAATGATCAGTGGGATGGAAGGGAAGCCCTACGAGGAAAGGTGGGGGGAACTTGGGATGTTCAGCCTGGAGAAGAGGAGGCTGAGAGGAGACATGACCGCCCTCTTCAGATACCTGAAGGGCTGTCATAGGGAGGAAGGGGCCAATTTGTTCATAGCTGCTTCTGAAAGCAGAACTAGAACCAATGGGGACAAACTGCAAGAAAGGAGATTCCGGTTGGATATCCGGAAAAAGTTCCTGACGGTGAGTGGGGTTCAGCAGTGGAAGAGATTGCCAAGGGAGGTGGTGGACTCTCCCTCACTGGGGGTGTTCAAGCAGAGGCTCCACCAGCACCTGTTGGGGATGCTCTAGGGGGAATTCCTGCTTCAAGCAGAGGTTGGACTAGATGATGCACTGGGTTCCTTCCAACTCTAGGATTCTATGATTCTATCTATCAAAAACATTTGACAACCACTGGTCTAAGATAGTTCAGCCACTCGCCTTCCCGGTCCCTGCAGATGTTTTAAAACAAAGCCTGATCAACACTTCGTAGGCAGCTCTCCAAGCAATAAAGCCTCATGCTCCTTCCGGTACAGCTTTGGGAGCCCAGAAGGTCCATCATTCCGACTGGAAATGCGCATCTGGGCAAACCTCAGCAGATCCATGGGACATCCCAGTAAGCCACACATTTTGACTCATCACCCTGGGGAAAATCACATTATGATGGGTAATAAAGTGCAAACGGAGGTTGCAGCCCTCATAAAATAATCACACCAGGATGTCTCTGATACAGCAAAGCCTTCCTGGGATATGATTAATTTCCAGTTATTATCAGAAGTCTCCACTGCGGAGTTTGTGTTCCAGAGCTATGGGCAGATGGGGTTATAGAAAATCCATTTCAGATGAACTGCTGAGTCTGGGGAGATTAATCAACAAAGTCAATGTTAAGCAACCAACATGAATTTGTCCACAGATCAGGCAGCCGTGACCAGGAGGCCTCCTCACCGAAGCAGTGGCAGAGGATCTGAGGATACCGAGACTCAATCTGAACCAACTTTATAGCACTGATGCAGCCATAAGTGGGGCAGGTGGTTATGGAGGCCTCCTCAAGATAGGGGAATGGAGGTTGCATTGGCACTGGGAAGCAGAATAGATTTGGACCCTGAATTGGTTGCATTCTGATAAGGGTCGCTTTGGATGCTTACCTATGTCAGTAACGTGTTACCAATTTTGCCAAACACGTGATCTCTTCACGAATGGGTATTCATCGCCTAGCTTCTGTCGATCTCGTGGCTTAATATGCCCTCAGCTGTTTTCACCAGCTTAACCAGTACATACATGTTCTTTCCCCATAAGATCAGTGATTCCTTAGCTATGGTCTCTGTAACCGGAGGGTGTTCCTCCATAATCAGGAACCTAATTCCAGAACATCACCCTGCCCAGAACATCTGTAGAAGCCCAGAACTTCATAATGCTGAACAATGGTCTACAGCACCATCTACAATTTGTGATGAACATGCTCAACCACCATCCATGCTCCATAAAACCTCTTGGTTTTGCTGCTTGCTTGAGCTTGGCCAAAGGGAGAAGGTATCATGTCCACTAGTGGACCTTAATACTTTGCTGATGGGCTACATTTGGTGCAATGTCATACCAGGTTGCAGAGGTGTGTATGGAGTGACTGTGGGTGCCGGATGGGATAAAAGTAGAAGAACAGCACATGACACCCCTCTGAGAAAATGGTACTTCCCCATAAGTGTAGGGTTGCCAACCAGGACTGTCCCAGTTTGGGGGGGATTACATTCAAATACTGACAAGTTGGATGGGGGGGGGGGTTCTGTCGTAGTTTTGTGGAAGAGAATTGTGGCAATGCTACATAAGTGGGCTGATGCCAATAAGAGTCTTATGGACTCATATGCTTGGACTGCACAACAACAACAACAACACCAGTGTATATTTGTTCACTTATACATCTCTATCGGGAATTCTGTGGCTCTTCCACAAATTCTTCTGCTCTGCATCTCAAATCTCGGATCATATAATCAGAGAGAATCTGGTTCTTCCTCAAACGCAGGTTCACCATATGTTCTCTTTTTCCAGGACATATCCTCTTTTTAAGCCCTGTGTCCTGGAAAAAATCTTGGTTGCCCTCATTTTCCTTGTAAGCAGGCAGCATGTAGCTTTCTTGTAATTAATAAATTATATAAAAATTGTACGTACTGTAATAGTTTTAAATTTACTAATAAGCAATATAGTGTTCAAATTAAATATGAAAGCAATATCCATAAGTGTTTTTAGCTTTTATTTTGTCATGTTCTACATTTTTCTTGGTTGTACTGTTTTTTTTTCTTGTTTGTACTACATTTTTTTTGATGGGGGAATGTCCTTGTCCTCTTTTGTGGTTAAGAATATAAGAACATCAGAAGAGCCTCCACTGGATCAGGCCCATCAAGTCCAGCTTCCTATATTGCACAGTGGCCCACCATCAGGGAGCACATGTAACACCTGCATCCAGGTGCCCCCCGCTGCATCTGGCATCTTCAGGTTGTCCAGTCCTGTATAACATATGGTCACTCTGTTCAAAGTACTCCTACTGACATCAATTAATCAATCAATCATGCAAGCAAGCAATGAAATCAATCAATCAATCAATCAATCAATCAAGAGACATAAATTCTTGCTCTATCAAAAGTCATGGAGAATCCAGATTGTGAACGGCACACTCCAGATCCACCCAATGTCGTAACAGCTCTTACCTCGGACAATGATGTTAGTGGACTTTTTCGCTGGATTCCCCACATTGTTGTTGGCGATGCAGCTGTAGGTACCGGCGTCGTCGGACGTAATGGCTGGGATGGTCAGCGTCCCACCCTTCAGGATCGTCTTCTCAGGCAGAGCTCCAATAGATCTCACCCAAGTCAGAGTCGGGAGTGGCTCCCCGCCTGTCGTGACACACACCAAGGTCATGGCCTCCCCGGGGTTCACCACAATGGGGTCGTCCACCAAGAGCTTGATTGAGGGAGAGGCTGTGAAAAGGACAAGGAGAGGAATCAGGCAGGGGTGTAGGTCTTTGGCAAACATGTTGGTGCAACATCATTGCATGTGTAATATGGGAAACTTCACATCATACTGTTGACTGGCAAACTCAGGTGTTTGACAGCTTATGAGAGTGGAAGTGAAAAGGGAGAACCCAAAGCAATGTCATGATTTCCATGTACATAGGAGACTCCCCTAAAGGTATATACTGTATTTACCCAAACCTATTGCACATTTTTTTCCAGCTGAATTTAATCTCCAAAATCAGGCTACATATTAAATTTGATGGCTCATTAGCTTTGAATAATACAGCATTTTGGTTATAAGTATAGGTCAGTATTCAGTTTTTGACTATACTGTAATAAAAAGCCAACTTCTTCAGAGTTTGAACCATGTGAGATGGTGTCTGCTTGTTGTGGATTGGAGTTTCGTCCGATCCATGATGGATGCGACATGGGGATACCTGGCTGGCCTCTTGCCAGGACGTTGCCTTTCCCACCGAAGTGGTCCCTATTTATCTACTTGCATTTGCATGCTTTTGAACTGCTAGGTTGGCAGGAGCTGGGCTAAGGATGGGAGCTCATCCCATCTGGCAGGACTCGGGTCTCGAACTGCTGGCCTGCTGAGTGGAATTTCGGTCAAGAAGTCTTCCAACTCCAGCCTTCTAACCACTGAGCCACTGCAGCCCTCACTATATTGTAAGAAAAAATGTAACACAACCCATTGTTTTATAAAGTAATGCAACCAGGTAAAAATCATTTTACCTAAAGCAGGCCTCCGTCAGTCTTGGAAGACTATGGTATCGTGCTCGGCACTGCATATGCTGCATGTGAAGCACAAAAGCCTGGGTTGGATTGTTATGGAGGATAGGCTGTTACCCAAGCAGCAAATCCCCCCTCGCCATGCCACTGAATTAGTCCAGTGGAAAGGCAGAGCCCATACAATTGGATCCAGCTGTGTCACAGAGCTGGGCTAAGGACAGGAGCTCACCCTGTCTTGTGGGGCCGACCCGGGTCTCAAACCCTGGTCTGCTGGTTAACAGGCACAGTGTCTCATTGTTGTAAACAAAGTGTGTAAATTCTACACACACTTTGCAGCTGCGCATCACAGTTCTCAGTAAATATATTTTTTAATCTCAATACTTTAAAAATTGG
The DNA here is from genome assembly GCA_030015325.1 of Cryptoblepharus egeriae. Lineage (NCBI taxonomy): Eukaryota > Metazoa > Chordata > Lepidosauria > Squamata > Scincidae > Cryptoblepharus > Cryptoblepharus egeriae. Next base: position 267,919,017 of record JAREYC010000001.1, read on the forward strand.
GACGCACGTTAGATTTGATGGTGCATTAGATTTGAGTAAATATGGGTAATAACATCCTGGAGTGACTCATTTTGTTGTCTGGAGAGGGAAATCTGAAAGCTCTTCTGTCTGTGCAGCTGGCCCTTGTTGGAGACACAAAGACGCACCACTGCTGAGCAATCAGAACTCCTCTCACTTTCTAGATTTCTAGTTAAGGAAACGTAAGGGGTGAGAGTCTAACAGCTCCATCTGTTGTGGAGGACATGTGAGTGATGGGGCTTCGAAGGGGTCTGCTGAAAAAGAAAAAAACAATAGAGGCCAGGAACCCAGGCCCCCTTGTCCACCTCTGGTCCACCATTGCCCTTCCTGTTCCACCCTGCTACTGATTCACTATCATTGGCAAGCACTTCTTATCCCAACGTCCCATGTTGACCCTCTATGGGCCCTTCCATGCCGCATCAAACCCTGCTTCATGATCCCCTTTTATGATGGCCCCACAATACATTCAGCCTGGAAATACTGAAAATAGGATTGGTTTGAAAATAGGATTGGTTAGAAAACAGGACAGTTAGGTTGCAATCCTAACCTGCAGTTAGGCTGGCCTAAGCTCAGGCATAAGTCCTATCCTGACCAGGGTGTGTCACAAAAGTGCATTAAGACACTTTTGCCGCACTCCTGGAGGGGTTATGCCAAACACAGGCATACGCTGACCTCCTCACACCATCACGGAAAGACAGGCCAGATGAGTTAGGCTGGCCTAAATTTCTTAGGATTGCACCCTTAGTGTTTCATTCAGATAAACCGAGTGCTTCCTGATAGTCCTGCGTGGATTTTTATTATGCCTGATAAACATGACGCACCACCTGACATATCACTTTTGTTGCATGCGCAATACCCCTGCCACAGCCTAGTGATCAGACTGACTGTGCCCATTTTAAAATTATCCCTACAATCCAGAGTAACTACGGGAGCACGTAAGAGACATTACTTGTACCCGTAGTTACTGCACCACCTAGTGAAAACCTATGGGAAACTTATATTGCAATCCAGAGCAAATTGTTCTTACACCGGTGTCAAGGACTCCCCATAGTTACTCTGGATTGCGCCCTAGGTTAGTTATATACAGCTCCGGTGTTTAACTGTTCCACTTTGGGGGGTGGGAAGAGGGAATGTTGGCCCTGAATTATTTCCTGTGAATCTTCAGTAATGGTGGCAATGATAGCATGAAAAGGACAGGAGGAGATGTCATGTTGTGGGAACCCAGAACAGGGCTTCTCCCCAACCTGGTATGGGGCCTGGATGGGCTTGGAACAGTGTGTTTAATGGACCATGCGTAGACCAAATAAGCAGTCTCACCGCTTGGTTCGGAGTTAAGGAAATCCACTTTTTGTTCCTTAGCCAGTTGGTGTCCATCTTCTAGTTATTTGGACTAACCCTACAATCCAGAGTAACCACGGGAGCACGTAAGAGACATTACATGTACCCATAGTTACTGCACCACCTAGTGACAACTTATGGGAAATTCATATTGCAATCCAGAGCAAATTGTTCTTATACCGGAGCAAGGACTCCCCGTAGTTACTCTGGATTGCACCCATAATTTTGTTTAGAATAGAATACCACAATTCAAATGCTGCTGGTTTCATTGCATTCTGCATTAAATTACCTTCCCAACGATATATAACATTACGGTATTATGCGCTTAAATAAAAAATGTGTATGTGTGCATGTGCATAGATAGATGTGCATGTGCATAGAAAATGCCAAATACAGGGCAAAGCACCTGGATGCAGGTGTCTGGAGGCATCTGGTGGGCTGCTGTGAGATAAAGGAAGCTGGACTAGATGGGTCTTGGGCCCGAGATTCATCTTAGGTTCTTATGCCATCAAATCTAGAGCTAACCCCGATTTTAAAAGGCTTGAGATTAAAACGTTGTTTACTGGTGATTGTAATGCAAAGCAGGTGCAAAATTTAATTTTATTGCATACAGTAATCTATATATATATAAAAGGGAAGTCACTCACTCACTCATCAACGCCCAGCCAAAACCAGTGGGCCTAGAAGCGTGAAATTTGGGGAGGGTGTTCCTTCCGTGACGGAGAGAATCACTTAAGAACCTGTTTCTGGAAATTCCAACCGGTAGGGGGTGAAATGGGATGCAACGTGTTTTCCTCCTTATATTCTGCATTGAAGAATCGGTGACTGAGGAACGCTCTGCCCCAACCCCTGGACCTAGAAGTGTGAAATCTGGGGAGGGTGTTCCTTCTGTGACACCAACACCCGCTAAGAGCACAATCCTAACCATATCTACGCTAAAGTAAGCCCCATTGTGTTCAATTGGTCTTAATCCCAGGAAAGTGTCTTTAGGATTGCAGCCTAAGAACCGATGTTGAGAAATCTAATCCTTCAGGGGCTGAAAAGGGGTGCAACGTGTTTTTGTCCTATACTTAACATGGAAGAATGACCAACATCCAGCCAATTTGGTGCTTGGCGCACTGTGGTGCATTGTGGCTGTGGGTGGCGCAAGTGGTTAAGACACTGTGCCTTTTAACCAGCAGGCAAGGGTTCGAGACCCAGACAAGGTTCTGTGCCTTTTAACCAGCAGGCAAGGGTTCGAGACCCAGGTCAGCCTCACAAGACAGGGTGAGCTTCTGTCCTAAGCTCAACTCTGCGACGCAGCTGGAACCGATCGTATCGGCTCTGCCTTTCCATTGGACTATTTCAGTGGGGTGGAGGGGGGGAATTTGCTGCTGGGGTAACAGCCTATCCTTCACATCAATCTAACCCAGGCCTATCAATCTAACCCAGGCGTATGCAGTGCCGAGCACAATAGGGTGCTATGCATGGGGAAGTGATGTGCGTCCACATGGCAGTTGATGCACATTGGGGGTTTGATGCGCCCGGGGGGGGGGGGATGGCTTACAGGGCCTGGCAGTGACATCATAAGAGTGGAAGTGACACCATAACGCAGGAAGGGAAGTCACGAAGGAGGCAACGTTCATAAATAAGCCCTTATTTCTAGGAGTGGTTTAGAAAGGAAGGGTGATACTCTGGAGGGAGATGCTGGATCCCCTCAGAATCCTCCAGCCCATCAACCTATTTCTTCATCAACACAGAGACTGGCAGTCAAAGGCTCAAAATCCTTGCAAAGGAAACATCTACAACATAATCAGAAACACACAGAAAAAAATTGTCTCCCTAACCAAAAATTCTCCTGTACCAGAAAATAAACTGATAAGAACCAATAAAATAAAGTGACACAGAAGTTTCTGAAACCAGCTCTTTACTCCTTCCCTCACAGCCTCTCAGGCAAGGGTGAGCCAAGCTGGGGCTCAAGATATTGAATCCCATGTGAAAATCTGCATGCACCACCACTGGCAGAGTGGATCCTGCCAATGCTCCTGACTCTGCCCCCTGGGGCCATCCCCACCCCAATGGTCAGTTGCCTCCATCTGATTAGATTTTGTCCATCTGATCATCTTTATCACGTTCCCTTTAAGGAGAAGCCTGTGATTGGCCAGTGATTTGCATAATCCCGCCCCTCTTCCACAGTGATTGCCAGCATTGTTTAACCATTTCACTGCCAGGAGATTCTAAAGGGGATGTTCTGCCAGGGTGACCAGATGCCAAACCCAAAATTCCTGAACCCCAGGGCCAAAATTCCTACCCACTTAAAAAAAATGCCAAAAAATTTATTTATTTATTTTTCTTTTTCTATTTTTTGGGGTTTTTTGGCCATAACTTTGATAGGAAGTAGTTATCTCAAAACTGATTTTTGCATTGGATTCTACTCTTCAATACGAATCCAACGACATAAGACATGATGGGGCACTGTGCACCATTGCAAAGTCAAAAAATGAAGCCAAAATGTAGGACAATGAAGCCAAAATGTAGGACACCTGGACAGGAAGCTAAAAATCCAGAGAAATCTGGGTTTTTCCAGTCATCTGGTCACCCTGATTGTTCTGTCTCTCACTGGCTGCTCTTGAGTCAGATACACGGAGTGACACAACTGCATGTGAGCAGATGTTAGTGGATGTGTGCATCCACTAACGAGGATGCAACCCCCAAAATGGAGGACACCCAAGAAAAATGGAGGACATGACAAAATAAAACCTGCTCCATAGGGTCGGTCTCAGCTGCGGGGGACACATTTATCTTTCATGCGCCGAAATGTGCCATGCAAGGGGTATGCCTCTGTTTCACTCCCACGACCCAGAATGGCTCCGCTCTACAGGGACCGCTTGCACACTGCAATGAGGCTCCCTGCAAAACGTAGGGTGCAATCTTGTACACACTTTCCTCGGAGTAGGTTCCATTGAATTCAATGAAACTTACTTCTGAGAAGACATGATTAGGATTGCACTCTCAGCGCCTGTAGCTTTACCAATGGGGATCTTTGCCAAACTCTCGCTTTGCTAATGGGGATTTTTATGGGGCAAAGGAGTGCAGACAAGGAAAGGAGCAGGACCAAAAAAAAAAAAAAAAGGTACAGGATAAAAAAGAATTCAAAGGAGGATTTTTAAACAAATTGTCAGGGAAATGGATGTCAGGTTTGATATCCTTGAAGGAGCCCAGAACACTGTCAGTATCTCCTGCACACATCCAAACATGCATTTGTTATGGTCTACTGGAGAACCACTCAAAGGTAATTTATAAATGTGATACCTCTCCAGTCCAAACGAATAAAAATATTCTGCACTGTAATTGAAGTACTCCAAATCTGCTGCAGTTTAACTCTTTGGATGCTGGCTGAGGCCTCTTCAGCATCATCCAGGAACCATCACGAGCCCTGATCCTATTGCTTTTTTCTTGAACAGCAACAATTCCAGATACGCCCCCCAGTCCAGGTGGTCACCAGGTGAGACAAACCCTACAATCCAGAGTAACTACGGGAGCATGCAAGAGACTTTATGTGTACCCATAGTTGCTGCACTACCTAGTGAAAAGCTATGGGAAATGCATATTGCAATCCAGAGCAAATTGTTCTTACACCGGAGCAAGGACTCCACATAGTTACTCAAAGTCACTCACGTGCTCCCGTAGTTACTCTGGATTTGGGGGTTTGACCTTGTGGAGGATAGTTTTCTAATCAATGTTGTATTCACTTTCTATAAATAACATATTTACTCAGATCTAATGTGTCATCGCATCTAACGAACACCGCAATTTCAAAAGGCTCAAGATAAAAAAATTTACTGGTGATTGTAACGCGCAGCCGTCAAGTTTAATTTTGCTGCATCCAACAATGAGTTATATGACAATAATACTATAGCAATGCATTACCAAATGTATTACTACTTTATACTACAATGGGTTTATGTTACATTTCTTCCACAATATAGTAAATAACCTATACTGTACTTATAATCAAAATACAGTATATGAGCCATTGAATTTAATGCGCATCCCAATTTTGGAGACTAACTCTACAATCCAGAGTAAATACGGGAGCACATAAGAGACATTTATGTTGATGTAGTTACTGCACCACCTAGTGAAAACCTACAGGAAATTCATATTGCAATCCAGAGTAAATTGTTCTTACATCAGAGCAAGGAATCCCTGTAGTTACTCTGGATTGCCCCCTTTAAATAACATATTTACCCAGAAAAGGTGAATGTTAGACTCGAGTAAAAATGGTATTAAAATCCTTCTCGACAAGGGCTCTAGCAGTAACAGCGGCAGAATGTTTGCATCTCAATGTATTTCTCTCCACAAAGGCTCTGCAACTGGAATTATCAATAATCTTCAAGTACTGTTGTAGGAGGGCATTTTTCCGCCTTGCTTCCGGAGGTGGTATCTGACTCGAAAAAGGCAACCAGTAAGTAGGAGTAGACCGAATCATCCCACTAAGGATACACATCATCTCATGCAGTTATACATCTATCTTGCTTTTTTGTGTGGTATTAAGCCACGCTGGGCCACAATTACTGCCATGGAAAGGAGGCTAAGAGTAGCTACACACAGCATATCTGTTGTTGCCCTCCAGCTGGTACTGGTACAGCTTAACTGATATTTTTATGTGGTCTTCATCAAATGTTATTTCTATGTAGTATTCTGTGTAGTGTCCTGTTCTAAATGACCCCAAGATATTTAGGATACATACTATGATTAAGCACATGTCTACTCAAAAATAAGCCCCATTGGGTTCAATGGGTCTTACTCAGTGGTGGGATTCAAATAAATTAACAACAGGTTCTGTGTCCCATTAGAAACTGGTTCTCAGAACCAGGCACTCGTTTGCAAAGAGCTCTATAGAACCTGTAAGAACCCTCTGAAGCCCACCACTGGCTCTTACTCCCAGAAAAGTATCTTTAGGATTGCAGCCTAACCCTAAAATCCAGAGTAACTCCGGGAGCACGTAAGAGACAGTGATGGGCCCGGCCTGGCCAAACATCAGGTTTGCCAAAAGTAGGCAGACCAGCCAGGGTCAGGGGGCGGGGCCAGGGTTAGGGGCGGGGCTGCGGAGGGCACGCCACCCATCCCAGCGTGCTACGGGAACGGGTGGGTTGGGCAAGATGCAGTCCCCAACCATGGTGCACTGCGCATGCACAAACCCCGGCACATGCACTGCTTGCGCACTGAGGTTGTGCAGTGGTCTTCTCCAGCCGGAGGAGACGCAATGCGCACCAAGGTCAGTGCGTGTGCAGTGCCTCCCCTCCCTGGCGTGCCGAACCGGTACGCCAGGTTTTCTGGCCCCCCTGTTGCTATTGGATCGGTAGCGGGGGGGGGGGGGGGGCGCCAAGGGAACAAGCGGTTTGGGCGATCCGGCCTGAACCAGCTTGGGCCCACCCCGGTAAGAGATGTTATATGCACCTATAGTTACTGCACCACCCAGTGAAAACCTATGGGAAATTCATATTGCAATCCAGAGCAAATTGTTCTTACACCGGAGCAAGGACTCCCCGTAGTTACTCTGGATTGCAGCCTTTAAGTTGATTTCCCTTAAATTAAACATTGAGCTCTCTACATGCTGTTCTGTCACAAAGATGGAAGGATGATATTTCCATCTTAAGATGATATTTCCATCACTCAAGCCGCAGTCATCTACTCATGAGTAAAACGTGCACATGTGTCTTATAACACAATCCTAAATTGTGCTGTAACAGGAAGGATGTTCTGTGCCGTATTCAGCACAAGTACTGGGACTTCTGCTGTGCTACCATAGGAAAGGGGAGGCGCTTCCCTTTCCCTATAATAGCGGTATTTAAAGTGGGGGACGAGACCCCCTTGAGGGATCATGATCTTAGGTGAGGGGACTGTGAGAAAGTGGCCTTGGCCATCTTGGATTCTGGCACTGGACTTTCCTGCAAGTAAGTCTCATTGAACAGAATTGGACTGACTTTTGAGTAGACATGGAGAATTAAGGCAAATGCACCTACCCATGCATGTTCTTCCCCATTTCCATAGCACTCAAAACATTTTACTTGTCAGTTCTGCAACACACCCAAAAAGTTGTGACCCACTGGTGGGTTGTGACCCACAGTTTGAGAAGCACTGCCTCTGTATTCTTTGTGTGCCCAGTGGTCACCCACTGCTTAGTGCACAGGCACATCCATCATGTGGCGTTCCATTTCTCCATTACAGAGACAATAATCCTGTCCTATTTTATCATTCAGTTCCACTCATTAGAGGGGCTGTGTTCCTTATCTAAGGATTACAGGCATCCTCAGAGCCAGGGAACATGATGCGCGCGAGAGGAACAATTTCTCTATCACTTGTGCGTGCCCACACACACTCGTACCCCACCAGCCAGATAACGCCTTAATATGTTGACACCGACAGATTTCAATTCTCTGCTTCAAAAAGTGGGAGACAAAACACAGTGGGGCTCAATGGGGAGATTAGGCGCCGACACGCCCTTTCCAGCCTGGACCTCGACAAAGGAGATGAAAGCACAGCTTATGGCGCACTCTCATTACATGATGCCACAATGCGCAGGCACAGAGATTGCAGGGGATCATCCTTTCCTAAGGAACCTGTTGGAGTTGAACAGCCGCGCTGACTTCCGTCACAAGGGGTGCCGCAATCTCAGCGGTGCTATTTCCTCAATCCACCTGTGGCGCATCTCCAGATGAGCGTGGAATTGTCACCCAAACAGGAGTTGGGAATCACGTCATCCATCATGAGCCCCCTGGGAATCCCCCAGCAGGTGATGAAGGCATCTACTTCACCTGCAAATTAGTTTTCAGAGGGATCTGCCACCGATCCTGGCTGTAATGCCTAGACATCTATCCTTGAACTGGTTCAATCCATGAACTGGTTCAATGAACTGGTTCAATCCCTGGCTCAATCCATGAACTGGTTCAACGAACTGGTTCAATCCCTGGTTCAATCCATGAACTGGTTCAATCCCTGGCTCAATCCATGAACCGGTTCAATGAACTGGTTCAATCCCTGGCTCAATCCATGAACTGGTTCAACAAACTGGTTCAATCCCTGGTTCAATCCATGAACTGGTTCAATCCCTGGCTCAATCAGACAATTGCCTGGTTGACTGATTAATCAACTGGTTCAATAAAAAAGGTACAAACTGCAAGAAAAGAGATCCCAAATGGATATCAGGAAAAAATTCCACACGGTGAGGGTGGAATAGAATGACAAAGAAGTGGTGGGTGGACTGGATTGCCAAGGGAGGTAGTGGGCTCTCCCTTGCTGGGGATCTTCAAGGAGAAGTTCAACAAGCACCTGTCACAGATGATCTAGGACAATAAATGCTATATTCAATGTATGCATTGTGTATCTCCAGGGGAAGCAAATGGATCTTTCCTGCTACAGGCAGGGGGTTGGACTAGATGACCTATTAAGTCCCTTCCAACTCTAGGATCCTATGATCCCATGAAGACATCCAAGCAGTCATTACATCTGGTGGCCATGAATTCCACAGACGTGTTGCAAGAAGAAAGTTTGCCAATCCTAAATCTTTGCGAAGCAGTTCAGTTGGATGACCCCCATTTCCAGTGTTGTAAGGAAGGGAGAAATATGTATCTCTCTCCCTGGCATTATTTTACAAGGCTGATTTACAAGGCAGGATCACACCCCTTGTTGCCTTTTCTGAACCTCATGATGTTGGCTGCCATGTATTGCACTGTTTCCAGCTCAACCTGATCTTTCTTGTGGTGTGGGAAGCAGTAGCTGATGTGGCCAGCATTAGCACTGGCAGGGGAACAGACGAGCCTGCAAGCTCCTCATCTGGCCTATTTTTTTTGGGGGGGGGGGGGTCTAAGGGGCTAGAGGGGGATTTTGTACTGTGGTTTTGTCCCTGATTGTGATTCCATTGCAGGCTCCTGGAACTAAAACCATCATATGAGTTTTGCCTTCAGGGTCAAAACCGCAGCAGAGGCTAAGTAGTAAAGCCTGCTATCCTCCTGCCGCAGTTTGGATGCAACTCACAGCTTGCCCAGCACACAATTGATTCGTAAAACAATCCCACATTGGGCCACATTCCATGTTTACGGGTTCATTTATCATCAGCCAAAGAGAGAGGAGAGAAAGCCTTATACGGTACGTAGAACAACTAGAAGGAGAGACACAGAACCGGGGGGTGATCAAAGGAACATTATTGCCGGGAGGTTCTGGCCAGCCAGAAGGAAGGACTTTGGCTCCTGGCTGACCAAATATCTGCTGGTCGGCAGCCACTAGACATCATTAAAAAAGGGGATTGGACCAGATCATGGCAGAGACCTAGAACCATGCAAGAAAATGCAAGAAACCGTGTGACTAGATGGGGCCTTGGCATGATCCAACAGGGCTCTTCCTATGTTCTAAGCACCACATGTCAGAAACACATACTTGGGTCAAAATTTTACAAAGAACATTAATTAGATGTTATTTGCCCCATTTACCTTGACAGTCCCTTCCCTTGCCCACATAAGATCTTCCTCTGTGCAGATAGAAGGGCACCAGATGCACGGGAGCATACATGGGGAGGTTTGTTCTTCTCCATATTCACCCAGTTCATCTTTCACGGTGTATCCCATTTCCTCAGGTTGTCCTACCCCAGTCTATTTATGGATTTCCATACAGGCCTTGGTTCTTCCTGGCCAGGCGGTGGGTATGCAAACATTTGGCCTCATTCACTCGGCATCTCCCCACTCTCTTTCCGTAGGTCCATGGCAGTTGGACCTATGGCAGTTGGACCAACTGACAATGAAGAGGGGCCACAGTTCTAAGGAAAATATTGCTTGATCTCAAAAGGGCAGCAGTGGAAGATCCTATAAGCCTAAGACCAAGCTGCCTGTTCAGAGGTGGTCAAATTCAGCAGGGCTCTCTATACCATTGGAGGGTCCTGCAATTAAATATTTTGCAAACTCTGATTTATTGATTGATTGAATGAATGAAATCAATTCTCTGGGGGACTGTAAGTTACACTTATTCCTTCATATGATGACTGACCCTGCAGCCCAGCTCCCATCAGCACTCCAAGGTCTTCCCCATTCCTACTAGCGGAGAGTATTAACGGTGAGGGAGCGCAGGAACTTCTGCATTCAGTGCATGTATTGGGTATCTCTGGGGGAAACAAACAGATCTTTGCTTTGCTCTCTTCCATCACATCTAGATTTCAAAGTCAATTCTTCAGACTCCGACAACTGAACGAAAACCCCCTTGTTGGAGGAAGCTGCCCCTGGGATGTTGGAGGATCGGTGGTGACACACATTCAAGCCCAACAGACCCAATTATGCCACTGTGGATGTTGTGGAATTGGGGGGGGGGGGTTAAATGCACCCAATTACACCTCCGTGTAATGCCGTAAGCAGCTTCCATTATGTCTGATGCATTCCTGATGAACGCAGGTTGATTTGATGGCATCTGCTTAATTGTTTGTTTCTGATTAAGCGGGGCAATCTCCCCATTAGGAAGCAGGATGGCTGCCTGCCATGTTGGGTATGCAGAACGGGCTCTTACAAGACAGGACAGCTACCTTCCTGGCACTTATTTTGCATTCGGAAATGGGATCGACGCTCTGCGTTAGAAAAGGAAGCAACTGGTTTGGGATGGATACTTCTGAATGCAGTTCTTTAAAACATGCAGTCTTCCTGTGAATGGATGCCGTCCAAAAGATGGTGGGTCACAACCCTGGGTTCCCAATCATCAGGCTCTTGTGTTGTACCTCCTATATTACTGATCCTCTGTTTCCATGTGGCATGTACCGTCCAAGGGTTGCAGTCCTAGGCACAGAAGAGCCATAAACCACTTATAGGGTAGGCCACTGCACAGATATGAACCATCACCCCACACTATCATGGAAACAGGGAGATAGGTGAGTTATACCAGCCTAAATTGTTTAGGATTGCACCCTCATTCACTTGCTCAGCTGGTAGCAAGTGTGGATAGGATTGCAATCTTCGGCTAAGATTAGGCTTAGGCTTAGACTAATCCCTGGCACAAGTCCTGTGCTGACCTGGGGTGGCACAAAAGTGCTGTAAGAGGGGAGGTTAGGCCTCCTGGCGGGAGGTTAGGCCAAAGCACGGACATGCACTATCCTCTCAACATCACTATGGGTATGGGAAGACTGATCAGTTGTAACGATCAATCTTTTAAATAAATCAGTAGCAGGAAGAGTAGGCTGTTGATGCAGTGATTCCCAAACAATCTTTGTTCGTGGCACCCTTTGGGATCAGCCACCTTCACAGCCTCCCAACATTTCCTTTCCTGTCTTAGAGACATGCAGGCAAAACTTTTGGGAAACGTCTTGTGATGGGCACTATGATGTAGGGCACTGTGATGCAGTTTGGGAACTGCAGGTCCAGTTGCTGGGATCAGAGGTGGGTGTGATGGAGAAGATCCAGATCACTGATTTTCAACCTTTTTTATCTAATGGCACACTGAGAAAGGTTCTAAAATGGTCAAAGCACACCGTCCGTTTTTGACCATTGACAAGGCACACCATGCTGCTGATAGGGGGGTCAAATCCCCAATTTTCTTACATACTGGTTGAAAATCACTACCCTAAAGTATGCAGCTTTTGTAGACGCAGCCATTGTAATACTCCCAGCAGACCCCAGCCAAAGAACACTTTCACCGTCCACGCCACAGCAGAAAGAAAAATTCAGATTTACTGGAGAGTGTGCCAAGATGCAGAACCCAAACAAACCCCAAATCTTGCCCCAGAAAGAAAGCCGGAGACTCATTAAAGTTTCCATTGGCAGCTTCCTTCATTATGGGCTTTCAGTGCCAGGCAACGTATATATTATTAAGGAAGAGCCCGTCATCACTGAGCCTGCAATCCCAAATGTTTTGACATTCGTGGTAGATCTGGATGTGGGGGTGATGAGAGGGGGGCAGGCAGGTGTGCTTGGATGCTGAGATACCAAATGCCTCCGGAAAGCCCATTCTTCCCAAGGAAAGCTCTTCAGAAACTGTTTGCAGGAGGCTGGCAGGCAAACAACATGGGAGCTTAACCAAAAAACCCAGAATATTCTCTCCCCGGCATGGTAGCCACAGTTGCTGAGTTTCAAGCCACCCCAGTATAGGTGTTGTGAAAGGGGGCTGAGGCTTTGGGGGCCCTAGGCCCAGGTACCATGCTCCGGGAGGCAACATACCATAGGTGTGACCAAAATTGCTAAAATTGTGATCATTTGGAATAACCCCAACAGATCATATATTGTTGGATGCATAATTTCCAGTAGAATCCAGTGCAAAAAACAGCTTCGAAATATCTCATTCCTATCAAATGTTATGGCCAAAGACTAAAAATGCATGGAGCTCTATGGAATGAGAAACTGAGTCATACCCTACAATCCAGAGTAACTACAGGAGCACGCAAGAGACATTACTTGCACCCGTAGTTACTGCACCACCTAGTGAAAACGTATGGGAAATTCATATTGGAATCCAGAGTAAATTGTTCTTACACCAGAGCAAGGACTCCCCATCGTTACTCTGGATTGCACCCATAGTGTGCCTACATCCACTTCTCAGTGGTTGGCAGAAGATAGCTTGAGTAGGCAGAGGCCTGTCCAGAAGAGTCCCAGACTGTACACGAGTACCTCCTGCAAGTGCCAGGGTCTCTTGACCCAACTGAAACGCCAGCGGGGTTTGCTGTCAGATACTGCCTTCTGAATGGAATCTATAAGCAACAGGAGAGAGCAATGGATGGTGGAGGAACTCAGTGAAATTCTCAGATCTCCAACTTGGCAAAGTTGGCAGAAGTTTCTGGAGATCTGTGTGTGTGAAGTTTCTTCAACACCATGCTTGACATACATGATAAAGCACAATTTTGCTAAAAGAGACACTCAGAAACCAGTTGTCAAACCAGATCATGTTCTGATGGAACCCGTCACTCAAAAATCAAATCTCTTCATTCAACCGCTTGCAGATGGTACCATCCCTGCCTTTCAGGACATGACTTAACCACCCGAAGTCACTGTGAGCACTTAGGAGTAGCACAATATGATGGGATCAAGCTGTGGGGGCTATAAGGGGCTGACCGAGTGGATGATTGACAGGCTGGAAGAACCCTGGGGTGGCAAGTGACCTGTTCCATCCTGGTAGGTGCAACTGCCTGGGGTCATATGCGGTATGCCTTCCTTTCATGCAGTAGTCCTTCCCCACAGCTGACCCTGGGCTAATATTCCCACCGAAATAAATAAATAAATAAATAAATAAATAAATAAATAAATAAATAAATAAATAAATAAATAAATAAATAAATAAATTTTCCTGGTATATTCCTATTTTATTCCTACTACCTGGAACGGCTCAAAAGAGGAGCGAGATGCACACCTCTTGCTCCCTGCATAGACACAGTGCTTTGCACCCCCTTTAGCTATGCCACTGGATCACACATCATGGAATTTTTCTAGGACTGGTAGCAATTTTAATGAACTAACCAGATTTAACGACCGCTCATATTGATTGGATTAGCACAGGGATTTGTTTCTACTCTTCTCCGTATGGACGCCCTGCTTTCCAACCATAAGACTTTTACCAACAACCGTTTCCAAAATTCTAAAATCTGACACTGTCACATGCATCTCCTTGGACTACGAGGAACCTCCAGCCACTGGGAAACATAGTTGTTGTTTTAAGATGCGGAAAACGCTGCTTAAAGGCAACACAGGAACGAAAATAATGATGTTTCTTCGGGTGTTTACAATCATCGACGCACATTCCAGCATTTTATTATACAGTATTATTGCAGAGTCTCCAAATAACTGCAAACACGCCATAGATCATGCATTAATTACTGCATGGAAATCACTGCAGCAGTGTCTGTGCGGAGTCTGAAAACACAGGGGTTCAAACCAGAGAAGCAGCATCAATCATTACATTGGATGTCTATGAGAAAAGGGACTGGAAGGGAAACAGGACAGGGAGATTACACCAGTGGGTAACCTGGGGGGGGGGGCAGTGGTGTAACACACCATGTAACTGCTCCCTACCACTTGCTACCAACGCCATTCATTGTCGTCGCTGCCCAGAATGGCTTTGAAAGTGAGCGGAAGGGGGAGGGAACGTGGCACGTTGTGGCACTCGCAATATTTACCATGCTTCCCCCCATAGCTACACTGCCGGCTCCCACTGAAGATAGGAAGGTGGCCACATACCTGTTTTGTTGGAGAGCCTGAAGGATACCATTTTGTCGGAGATGTTGCACACGTTCCGGACTGAGGCGATGCAGCTGTAGTTGGCGTAGTCCTGAGGTCGAAGGTTCTTCAGCTTCAAGATCTTGGTCTCACCCTGCAGAGGAAGCAGAAGAAGCGATAGTGAAGTGATCGTCAGAAGAAGGTTGGAAAAGAAAACAGAAGGAAGGTCAAGAAAGACTTTTAGGGCTAAAAGGCCAGGCCAAAGAATTAAAGCAGGGATTTTCAACTGGCGTTTTGTGGCACATTGATGCATAGTGAGTGGTCTATAGGTGTATCACGAGAGCATATTTATTTATTTATTTATTTATTTATTTATTTATTTATTTATTTATTTATTTATTTATTTATTTATTTAGAAGCATAATGAATTTGCCATTACAGGAGTGAAATTTCCAGAATATTTGTGGGCTCTGTGCACAGGTGGGCACCAGAGGGCACAAGGTGGCGGGCACCAGCAGTCACTGGGCACCATATGCACTGATAGGAACCAGGGTACCTATCCAAAGGGTAGGTATCCAAAGGTGCACCGAAGGGTACCAGGGGGTAGAGCTTGGCAGCAGAGGGCACCAATGGGGACCAGGCATCCCTACTGGGGACCATTGGGCAGTGGGCACCAGCAGGCACCATTATGCAACGGGCAGCATGCACCAGTGGGCACTGGGCATCTCTAATGGGCTCCACCGGGCACCATTTGGCAGTGAGCAGAACAGTGCAGTGGGCAGCAGGGACCAGCAGGCAGTCCCTACTACTACTGAACACTGGGCATCACTACTGAGTACTGGGCATCACTGTACATTGGGCCCCACCAGGCACCATCGTGCAGTGGGAAGTGGGCACCACTGCTAAGTGGGAAGCAGGCAGCACCAGGCAGTGGCACTACCACCAGGCCCAGGGGTTGGGGCTGGATGTTAGTCTTCAGAGTTAGGACAAAAATGCATTAAAGCCCTTTTCACCCCCTTAGGGGCTCAATTTCTAAAAATCAGTTCTTAGTGGGTTCCTCCATCACAGAAAGAACACCCGCCCCAAATTTCACGCTTCTATGCCCAGCGATTTTGGCTGGGCATTGATGAGTCAATGAGTGAGTCAGTTAGTGAGTGAGTCAGTGACTTTTCAGTATTTGTTTGTTCATTAGTTAATAAACATACAAACAAACAAATAACTGAAAAGTCACTGACTGACCCACTCAACACCCAGTCAAAATTGCTGGATCTATTAAATAAATAAATAAATAAATAAATAAATAAATAAACAAACAAACAAACGAACGAACGAACGAACGAACGAACGAACAAACGAATGAATAAATAAATAGGGTTGTGCCAAAACATGGTGTCCCTTGTCAATTATCCAAAGATTGACGTTGTAAATCTTTGAGTATCCAAAGATTGACTAATTTAGCACCTGGTTTTTATGTCATAAGATGAAAAAGGATTGAAAAATCACAGAATTAAGGCATGAAATCATAAGTGGGGCCTTTTTTAAAAGATAAAGGCTGAAGAAACTGTGGGCAGATGCAGGTGATCTCTGCAGGCTTCAGAAAGCCCGTCAGTAGCAACAGGAGATCATCTCTGGTCTCGTTCAGAGGGTTCCAGTTGGCTCTGGTCTGTGTTGAGACAGACCTGTGGATGAATAACCTACGGATACCGAGGGGCTCCTCTAGACACTCGCCTCGCATGCTTTGGGTCACTGAGTAGTTTCCAATGAAATTTGAGGCTGTTGCACAACTGCTGGGCTAAGGCTACAATCCTGAACACACATTCT
The DNA here is from genome assembly GCA_030015325.1 of Cryptoblepharus egeriae. Lineage (NCBI taxonomy): Eukaryota > Metazoa > Chordata > Lepidosauria > Squamata > Scincidae > Cryptoblepharus > Cryptoblepharus egeriae. The sequence continues at coordinate 267,935,348 of JAREYC010000001.1, forward strand.
AGGGACGCAATAAGTAGTATCTCCTTTGGAGTCCACACGCAAAGAATTGTGGTGCTTTTCTGCTTGCAGCTGGCGGAGATGCTCTACAGGCAGGGGTTGGACTATTCGGTCCCTTCCAACTCTAGGATTCCATGAAATGGATCAGAGGATAAGAAGGGGCTTAGCACTTCTCTGAAATGGAAAGGAACAACTCATTGCACGCACACACGAGAATAAAGTATTAACGGGATGAAGAACAATATGGATTTATTGATCTGCCTGCTCAGAGTTAAAGGAAGCAATGGGGGAAAAAATCACATGCTTTGTAAGAATCCAACTCATAGTTGAATGAATTTGTTGCTCCAGATCATTAATTCCAAATTGTAAATCAGCAGACAAACTATAGGAGATCCTGTAAGACTGTGCGGCAGTGGATGATTCTATGGGAATCGGATTAGAGGATTCTATAGGAAAAATGGGAACAATTCTATAGATCTCACAATATTTCCTTTTCTGTTTGTACTTTCTCACAGCTCTGGTTGGGAACAACCACAGGTCCTCTCCGGAGAATCCCAAACCCTTTGTCTCTCAAATGAGAGCCCATTTGAATACACTGAGTTGACTTTAGACTCAGCCTGTGACATCCCCCCCTCTATATATATATATACTGGTATATATAAATAAAGGAAATAAAATGTCCCGGAGAAAAGGTCCCCGAGAAGCGCTGCTTCTGCAGGATTTGGGTTTCTCAACACAGTCTCTCATTGCACTCCTTCAGTTTTGGAAGTGCAGGATTCTCACAGCGGATTTAAGGGAACGCAAAAGAGAATTTTGCATTTAATTTTGCATTAATTTAATTTGCGTTTAAGTGGATTTAAGGGAATGCAAAAATATAGGAGCTCCTTCACTTCTGAGGTCCCTGTAATTCAAATGTGAAGTCCTGCCTGGAAGTCTGGAAGTCCTGGAAGTCTGTGTTTGAAGCAGCTTCTCCAGGACCAAGGAAAGGAGGTTGATGATGCACTTTCCATTGAAATTTGCAAGGAGAACATGGATCAATGGGCTGCCACAGGGTGACCAGATGACCGGAAAAACCCGGATTTGTCTGGATTTTTAGCCTCCTGTCCGGGTGTCCTACATTTTGGCATCATTGTCCTATATTTTCGGCAGTGGAAGAGATTGCCAAGGGAGGTGGTGGACTCTCCCTCACTGGGGGTCTTCAAGCAGAGGCTTGATGAGCATCTGTTGGGGATGATGTAGGAGGATTTCCTGCTGCAGGCAGGGGTTGGACTAGATGTACAGGGCAGTGTTGGGCTACTTGCACTAACAGGAAACACCCCCTTGGAAGTGATTAGCCCTACAATTCAGAGTAACTACGGGAGCACATATGAGACATTTATGTTGACATAGTTATGGCAAAAACTAGTGAAAACCTATGGGAAATTCATATTTCAATCCAGAGTAAAGTGTTCTTATGTCAGAGCAAGGACTCCCCCAAAGCTACTCTGGATTGCGCCCTGAGTTTCACAAAGCAATCAATTAAAAACATTTTGTTTAAGCAACTATCACCCATTGGGGCAACCCTCCCCCTGCTGGAAAAGTATAGGGTAGACCACCCAGTTTGAATTCACTACACACCATGGAAGTTTCAATCATTTGTCATAATATTTTTTCCAAGCCAATTTGTGTAATTAGACGTATTATATCTAATGACTTAATTAGTGTAAACACAGCAAATGCAATCTCAGAGTTGGGCTCTGCAATTATAATATATAACGATGATGAAAATGGTTGGGATGGGAGATCATGCAACATGAGGATCATGTGGAGAAGTCCCAGTCTTGCCCACCGCAGAGGACGTCAGACGCTGAAAGGACCACACGTGGTCTATAGGACCACACGTAATGAAAGGGCCAAGGGCATGTTCAGTTCAAATTGTGTGTCATCCAGAAGAAGCCGTGGATACAAAATTAATTATCAGTAGGGTAGCCGAAGAGGGGCAGCGCAATAAGCACTGCATGCACTGCACGCACCACTATAATGCACAATATAACACATCACTAAGTGTAAAATAAGAACAGCCCTGCTGGGTTTGACCCCCACCACCCAGAATGGCTTCAAATGATTCCAAAGAAGGAGGCGCTGCTTACATGATACCTTTAAGCACCTGCAAAACTTAGTGCTTTGCACCCCCCACAGCGATGCCACCGCAGTGCACTGTTAAGCAGCCCCTCTCAGTCACCACTGAAGCTCTTCAGGGGAACGATGGTAATGTGCAGGTGCTTGCCAAACCAGGTTACTCCCAGGTGTTACTCCCAGGAAAGTGTCTTTAGGATTGCAGCCTGAGAGTTGTTCCCACTTAACCATGGTAGGATCCGCTATTTGGCATATCTGCCACCATCTGGATCTATAAGGCATCCATAGAAATTGCATTCATGCATTTCATATCTTCCTCAATGCAGTCCATCCAGAGGTCTAGCTATTAGGGCCAAGACTCATGGTTGCTCTTATCACTGAGTCTGCTACCTGTGACATGTTCGCACCATCTTAACCTTCCTTCCAGTAATTTTGCCGTGATTGGTGTGGTTTCCAATGTTTGGTGGATTATTAGTACTGTTGTATTACTGTAAGTCATACCAAATATTAGCACTGGCTATGCAGGTGGTGGTTTGGGGAAGAATATAAAAATCCGGAGTTTTTTGTTACTTCTGCTGCTGCTGCCAGCAAAATTGGGAACTAATTCTAACTGGCTGAGAGGACTGAACCAAGAAGAAGGTGCAAACTATGGATCGCAGGATTCCCGGAGATAGTAAGTGCACTGAATGCCAGGATGAGCCTTGGCAACTTAGGGCGCAATCCAGAGTAACTATGGGGAGTCCTTGCTCCGGTGTAAGAACAATTTACTCTGGATTGCAATGTGAATTTCCCATAGGTTTTTACGAGGTGGTGCAGTAACAACGGGTGCACGTAATGTCTCTTATGTGCTCCCGCAGTTACTCTGGATTGTAGGGTAAGGCTGTTCTCCAAGGTCTCCTTCCCCCCAGTCCCACATAAGGGAAATCTGATAACTAGAATTGGGGGGCAGTGACTGTGGAGAACTGGATTGGAGAACTGGGGGGGAGGTGGTTTGGGGGATTTTGGACAATCCATTATGAAATCCATTATGTCCAGGCTATATTCTGGATATGTCCTGGATATCCCGGATTTGGACTTGTGTCCTGGAGGAAAACAAATAAACAAATAAACAAGTAAACAAGTAAACAAATAAACAAGTAAACAAGTAAACTAACTAACTAACTAACTAACTAACTTCAATTTCCTCATTTTCCTTCTAAGCAGGCAACATGTAGCCTTCTTGTAACTAATACATTTTACGTAAGTAGTGGAATTTGCCCACAGTTATGGGAGTAAAATTTCAAGAATATTTATGGACCCTGGGCACAATCAGGCACTGCTGGGCACCAGGCAGTAGCACCAGGTGACGGGCACCAGGCACCAGTGGGCACTGGGCATCAATAGAAACTGGGCACAGGATAGTATCAAGGGGTAGTGGTGGACACTAGCAGGACCAGGCATCCCTACTGGGCACCAGGCACCATCAAGCAGTGGTCACCACTGGGTTAGGCAATGGCACCAGGTGGCTGGCATCAGGCAGCAGTGGGCACTGGGTATCTATAGAAACTGGGCACTGGAGAGTATCAAGGGGTAGTGGTGGTCAGCAGCAGGCACTAGTAGGCACCAGGCATCCCTGCCGGGCACCAAGCACCATCAAGCAGCGGTCCCAACTGGGAATCACAGGGCAGCAGGCAGCAGTGGGCACCATCGGGCACCACTGGCCACCACCTCTTTTTGGTTAAGGTACACGATCACCCTGATTACATGTGTATAAAGTTATTAGATAAATTAATTTATTCTTTTTTTCATTTTCTTTGTAAATTGCTTTGTGAACTTCTCACGGTGACCATATGCCTTAACCAAAAAAGAGGACAAGTCCTCCAAAAATGTAGGACACCCAAGAAAAATGTAGGACTTGACAAACTAAAAGCTAGAAATACAAAATATATTGCTTTCATGTGTTTAATTTATCCATTATGTTACTTATTATTAAATTTAAATTTATATACATATAAATTATTTATTACAAGAAGACTACATGCTTTCCACTTACAAGGAAAAAGAGGATATTGAAGGACACAAGGCTGAAATCCAGGACTGTCAAGGTGGTCTCAGGCAAGAAGCCTCAGATCTTTGACTTGGAGAGGCTGCGACCTTGACTTGGAGAGATCTGGACCCAGATCTTCTGAATTAAAGCAAATCACAGGCACTAACCACTGAGCACTACGTGCCCCCACGAGGATCTGTGGTGGAGCTATTCATAATTCTTAAACTTTTAATTACATTTGGTTCTTTTCTAAGCATCTTTCCAATCTCGGAGTCACCCAAAGAGAGATACACTAATTCAGGCTGACCTCTGATAAATATAGAAAGGTTAGCGATAAGCCTTCAGTTATCATCACGGAAAACTTGATTTGTTCATTAAATTCAAGGCAGAAAATGAATCTCAGGCAGGGGCCTAAAAGTGAGCGCTCTCCAAAACGGAATCTAATTTAATGTGACATATCATATAACCCAGTAAGAACTTATCTAATAACGGAGATGATAATAAACATTTGCGTGTCACAGCATTAGGAGATGAGGAATCCCAACTCACAAGGAGCCCTTCGTTTTTAATTAGAGCCTCCAGGAGCCCCCGCTGGGATGCTCGTGCCCTCTTCTCCGACGACAAACCCCAATGTTTGCTCACACCAGAGAGGGGGGATGGAGGCTCAAGACCCCAAATTCCTTTCGATGCGGCCATCACACTGATGTGGCCACATTGATGTGGCCATCACACCGCCAAGTGGTTTGACCACATAGATGTCTCATCAGCGCTGTTGGTCCATCGCCCCCACCTCACCTTGCGCACTAGGCTGAGGGTTCCCTCTGATGGGAGGAGTTGTGCCAGGGGTGGGACCCATCTAAGTGTGCATTGTTTGTGGGTGTTTTGCCCAAATTATTATTTGCCCAATAATATGCCCATTATTATTTGTTGTAAATTCATCATAAAAGTGGCTCAGTTAAATCCCAAACCTAGTGTCTTACGGGTGGGTGCAGGATATGGTGCTGCACCATGAAGGCAGCCTGGCAAAGATCATCAGATTAAACCCTCAATCCTTTGGGTCTTGGTTTCTGAGGTCCCCCTCTCTGTCTGGGGTTGTGCTGCTATTGTGGACCTTACACCCCCATGACTCTGCCACCTGCATCTCCCAGGGTTAGTTCTTTGCCTGGTGATTATGGTCGCACTGGGAATGTATTAGCTCAGAATCATACAGTTGGAAGGTACCCAGTAGGTCATCTAGTCCAACCCCCTTCCTATAGCAGTTGCATAGCAATAATAGCAGTGAACTGAAATGGCCCTATATGTCCTGGAAAACCGGGATGGAAAACTGGGGGGGGGGAGCGCTGTCCTGGATTTGTGGAAGAGAATTACAGCAACCCTTTCAAACTAGTTCATCATTGCATTCCCAAGTATTTCAGAGTTTGCTGCTCACCCTGTTATCAGGGTGACCAGATCCTCAAAAGGAGGGCAAGATCTTGGATTCCTCTCAGCCTGGCCTTTACGGTGGACAATGGCACGTTTGCCTACTCATGAGTAAAGCTGCACAGTTGGGCACTTTCACTTTTCCATAGAGCTCAATGCATTGTTTTGATTTTTAGTTTTTTTGGCAATACCTGTGGTAGGAAGGAGATATTTCAAAACCAATTTTTGCATTGGATTCTGCTCTTCAATACAGATCCAACAACGTATGACATGATGGGGTAATGCACACCATTGGAAAGTTCCAAAATGAAGCCAAAATGGAGGACAATGAAGCCCTTTTGGAGGACACCCGGTTAAAAAAGAGGACAAAACCTGAAATTTCCAGTCATATGGTCACCCTGCCTCTTATTCCCTTTTCTCCCCAGCCAGGGAGTGCTGCATTCTTAACTCTGGTTTGCCACTGACGGCACCTGCTCGGATCAAGCCTCCCCCCTCCTGTTTGGGATTCCCAGAAAGTTTTGCCCCGAATCCTTCTTTATAATGAACACTGATTCATCTGGTGCTGGAAAGATGGATGTGGTGCACAAGATGTTCCTCCCAAATTCCTGGAGATGGTAAGAGGCATGAAATGCATGCACAGCATGAAAAGCACAGCATGAAATGCCGCCCAAGCCTCACCCATGAGGTTCTATTTCTCTGCAGGGTTTTGCCAGTGACTTTTAGCAACGTAAATCTGTCAAGTAGAATCAAGAGCAGAAACGATGGGCTTGCCAAACCATGACTTGTGAATTATCTGTGAAAGATGCAAGTCCTTCTGTGCCGGGATGCTGATTGTACACTCTGCATCTCATGTTTCCTTGGCCTGATCCCAGAGCTGCTGGATAGATGCAGAGTGCTGAGCGCAGTGCTCCTCGGCACGCTGGTGACGTGAGCCCAGCCGGGAACGTCATCTCAATGACATTTGCCAAATATAGCATGGTGGCTGTTTGCAAAGGAGTTCCAGGACTCGGCTGCTGATGCCTGATTTAGAGAGGTCAAACTCAGTAGCATAGTTAGAGCGGGTGCAAAGCACATGTTTTGCAAGTGCCTGAACATGCCATGCATCCCCCTCCCTTTCAGAGCCATTCCTAATAGGTCATTTTGTCCACACCTAGAGCATCTCCAACAAGAGCTTATCAAGCTTTTGATAGTCTAGTACAGCATTTCTCAAAGTGGGGGTCGGGACCCCTTTGGGGGTCGCCTGGCGCTTTCCTGGGGGTTGCCTAAAGACTCCTGGTGCAGGGGGCCAGGTGGGAAGACCTGGCAGAAACACTGGAGCCGCTGCGGCTGGAAGAAGCTGATAAACAGCTCAGAAGGAGCCTCTGAGCAGCTGTGAGACAATGTGGAGCGTTGGGGGCGGGGAGGATTGCAGCCTTAGAGCCCAGTTCTATGCATGTCTACTCAGAAGTCAGTCCCATGATAGTGAATGGGACTTACTCCTAGCAAACAGTGGCTGGCTCTGCTGCCTGAGATCCCAATCCTATTGAGGCCTCCTCTCACCCAGGTACTTACCTTCCCATTCCTCCCTTCCCTCCCTCCTCTCTCCCTCCCTCCCTTCCTTCCCAGTCACCCCCTCTTAGCTATGCCACATCTATCTATCTATCTATCTATCTATCTATCTATCTATCTATCTATCTATCTATCTATCTATCTATCATTACGTATTGTTTTTATGATTAATCCCTATTGCTTTAATTACGTTCAATTTGTAACAATGAAAATACATCCTGCATATCAGATATTTGCATTACTATTCATAACAGTAGCAAAATTACAGTTATGAAGTAGCAACGAAAATAATTTTATGGTTGGGGGTCCCCACAACATGAGGAACTGTATTAAGGGGTCACAGCATTAGGAAGTTTGAGAACCACTGGTCTAGTAGATAATGGCTGATCTAAGTTCTGGGGGTATGACAGCACAATCCTATTGGGGGGGGGCAGTTTTATTGTTCTATTTTATATTATTGTTTTTAACAAATGTATTTTAGTCTGTTATAATTGTTCTTAGTTTTTTTAAATCTAATTGTATTTTAATTATGTTTTCATCTCTATTTATGATCATTTTAATGGTGTTTTATTATGATTGATGTTAGCTGCCTTGAGCTCCCTCTTGCAGGTGAAGAAAAGCGGGATATAAATAAATAAACAAACAAACAAACAAATAAATAAATAAATAAAAATCATCATCATCATCATCATCATCATCATCATCATCATCATCATCTTGGGAAGGGTCCGACTGCTGATGTGAATGAAACTAGCACGAAATTGTTCGCTGTGTATTTATGGATGATGATGATGATAATAATAACAACAGCAACAACAACAACAACAACAACAACAACAACAACAACAACCACCACCTCTGGTTAAACCAGCACAAGTCCTAGCTCAAGTCCCATCCTGGCCTAAAGGGATGTAAAAAAATGCATAAGGCACTTCTGCACTGACATACGCTGGTCTCTCCATGTCACCGCAGGAATGGGGAGAATTCTGGGTGAGTTGTGGTGGCCTAAATTGGTTAAGATTGTCCCCCCACAATTTGGGGGAACACAGACTGTGACACCAGAGGCTTGTTGGTGGGATGATAAAACTCGGGAAGGGAGGTCCAGGCTTGAGCATCTCACTGGAGAAAATTATCAGCTGAACCTGGAAAAATTCTGGTCACAAATGGAAATATTTCAGAACAGAAACACTGTTCTGGACACCCTGAGATGAGCAAAACAGCACAACATAGAAACAGCCGCTGAAATTATACTGGGAAGGAATAAGAAAAGAGATGGATGTACCTTGATTCCTACCTGGGTAAAGAAGGGCTCGTAAATCTCCACCCCCTTGTCGGATCCTTGTAGCAGCACCTCTTGACCTCGTCGCCAGCTATACCGAACGGGTGGGTTGGAATTGGCCACACACCTGAGAAACACGGTCCTTTCGTAGTAAAACTGTTCCTTTGCTTCTCCGATGCTCTGGTGGACGGTCACAATCGGATCGTCCAGATCTGAAAGTGCAAGGAAAGAAAGGGTGTCAATCAACAAGCAACAGAAGCTGGTATGTGATACAGTCGGCCCATGTCTCATGGGTTCTGAAGTCAGCACATACAGCACATACATTTGGGAGCACAGCAGAGATGCGCCCAGCCCACGCCAACAACCGGTTCACCGGATGTTGGGGGGTGGGGGCGGGGTCAGGGGCAGGGTGTGCCCCAACCACGGTGCACTGCGCATGTGCCAACCCCAGACAAGCACCGGGGTTTGCACATGCGCATGCGGCTGGAGGAGACAATCTGTGAATGTGCCGAGGCCGCTCTGCCTCTCCTCTCTTCCCCACCAGGAGGAGATGCACTGTGCATGCACCGAGGTCGGTGCACACGCAGTGTGTCTCCTCCCCCAGTGTCCGAACCACTACGCTGGCTTTTCAGGCAACCCCACTGCTACTGGTTCGGTAGCGGCAGGGTCCTGGGAACAACTGGATCGGGCGATCCGGCCCGAACCGGCTTGGGCCCATGCCTGGAGCACAGCATGTAGCTGAAACTATGTTAAATCAGAAAAAAATAGGTACGTCTAATGAGAATCACATAGTGAGAGATGGGCAGGAATTGAGACGATAGAGGGAACAGCAGCTGCATTCTCCCTTTTCAGGCTTGATCTGGAGCATAAAGTGGATCTGGGCAGGTGGAGTTGCCTGCACTGTAAATTTATTATTTTATTTAATAAATTTATATTATCTTTATCTCCCCAAAAGGCAATCAAAGTGGCTTACAATAAATATCATAGTAAAAAAATGTAAACATTACAAATCTACTTAAGGTGTGCAATCCTAACCATGTCTTCTTAGAGGTAAGCCTCATTGTGCTCAATAGGTCCTACTCCCAGAAAAGTGTGTTTAGGATTGCAAAAGCAAGGAGTATTAAATACGGAATACCACATGGCCGCAAACCCATGTGCTGCAAGGGACATTTGCAGTGACTTGAGAGTTGGGGGAGGATGGTACAAGGAGTTGCGCTGGTGTCCCCATGTCACATCCAGGCACAGTGGAGAAAGTTTGTGTTGGTCAAGCTTTGCCAGTGCAGAGGATCTGGGAAGGGGGGCATGGGGATGCCAGGATAAGGGAAAAATTTCCCCTAGCCTCAGGCTGAAACACGGTCAGCCCCAAAATTGTGCTGGAAACATAACGAGCATACCTACAGTGCAATCCTGACCATGTCTACTCACAAGTAAGCCCCATTGTGTTCAATTGGTCTTACTCTCAGGAAAGTGTATTTAGGATTTCAGCCTTTTTACATAACTACATATCATGCATACATAACTAGAAACAAAAATTATAAACTAGCAGTAATTGGTAAGAGTAACAAACCCATTTGCACTGTTGTTGCACATTCACCTGTATGTGCACAAGTAAGGTGTGCCATTCCCCCACTGCGCAACAACCCTCCCTTCACAACAACCCGCATGTGCTTCATCCCCCCCATGCACAACACCACCCCATGTGCACCACTCCCAAGTGCCCCATCCCTCATGTGCAACATTCCCCATGTGCAACACCTATGCACAAACCCCCCTGCGCAACACCCCTTTTGCACAACACCCCCATACAACATCCCCAATGCACATCACCACCCCATGTACACCACTCCCATGCACACCATCCTCCATGCGCAACCACCTCCATGCGCAACCACCCATGTGCATTTTCCCCCCATGCACAACAACCCTCCATGTGCAACACCCTCCTGCGCATCAACACCCCCAATGTGCAACATCAACACCCATGCACAACACCCCTGCTGTGCAACACCCCTATACGCAACATCCCCCATGCACATCAACACCCACGTGCATCAATCTCCCATGCGCATCACTCCTCCATCCCACCATGTGCGTCAACCCCCCATGTGCATCATGCATGACATGACATGCACACCTGACATGCACACCAACCCCTCATACGCACCACCCCCATGTGTATCTTCCTTCCCAGTGCATCAGGCACCAAATTGCTGGATGTTAATCAATCTTGAATGTTAAGTATGGGACAAAAACATGTTGCGCCCCTTTTCAGCCCCTTAAGGGTTAAATTTCTTGACATTATTTCTTGGTTGGTGTTCATATGGCTTAAGGAACCCCCTCCCTGAATTTTGTGGGATTCTTGCCCAAGGTCAAAGAAAAGAATGGGTGACTGCTTTGGATGGCACTCCGTGCAGGAGTTCCAGCCAGGATTCCTGTCCACCCCAACACTGTGCAAATTATTTTTTCCTCTTGTGGAAGACTTGCCATTTCTTTTGAGGGTCTGGGTTGGGTAGGATCCCACTTTCTTGCATAGTGTCCAAGAGTGGAAGAAAGAAAGGGGATGGGAAACAGGGAATTTTCTGGTGAGAGCACTTTGGAGAGAAGATGCCAGGGAAAATAGGAGTTCTCATAAAGTTCTCCAACCCACAAGATCCTCTAATTGAGGTCCCACTAGATCATCTAATTGATCCTCCCTTGCCTGTAGCAGGGAATCCTCTTAAAGCCAGGTGACCACAAGGCTGGAAATTTCCAGATTTGTCCTCTTTTTTAACCTTCTGTCTGGGTGTCCTCCAAAAGGGCTTCACTGTCCCCCATTTTGGCTTCATTTTGGAACTTTGCAGTGGTGTGCAGTACCCATCATGTCGTATGTCCTTGGATTTGTATTGAAGAGCAGAATCCAAGGCAAAAATTGGTTTCGAAATATCTCCTTCCTATCAAACGTTATGGCCAAAAAATTAAAAAATCAAAAATATGCATTGAACACCACAAAAAAGTGAAAGTGCCCAATATTGCTGCTTTACTTGTGAGTAGGCAAATGTGCCACTCTCTGCCAGAAAGGCCAGGCTAAGAGGAATCCAAGACCTTGTCCTCCTTTTGAGGTTTGGTCATCTGGTCTCCCTGCTTAGAGCATCTCCAGGAGGTGCCTGTAAATGAGATGTCCGGGGACTGACGTCCAACTTCCTCCCTGCTCCTTCTGTCCTCCTTTCAGTTTCTGCTTCACCTTGTAACTTTTGGTTACTGGGCATCCACACATGACCCAAAATACACTTTCACTTTTTTTTACTTGGGTCCAGCTCAGCCTCCCCCACAAATGCAAACTTCTATGCACTCCATGAAGGATGCCACAGGTGGAGAAATAGGCAATTAGCTCTTTCTAAGAATAAAGCATGTACTCCTGAGTTGCTTCCAAATGAAGCACCTGCTTTGACTCTCCGGGTTCACTTTTGGATGTCTCCTGCACACTTTCTCTCTGGCACAGGTGGGCCTGAGCCGGTTCGGGCCGGATCGCCCGAACCACTTGTCCCCAAATCCCTGCCGCTACCGATCCGGTAGCGGCGGGGAGGGGCCAGAAAACCCAGTGTGCCGGTTTGGCACACCGGGAGGACAAGACGTACTGCGCGGGTGCTGACCTCTGCACGCGTGCAGTGCGTCTCCTCCTGTTGGAGCTGCTCCTGCTCCTCCAGCTGGAGGAGACGCACTGCACATGCACCAGGGGTTGACGCATGCGCAGTGCGCCGGGGTTGGGGCCCACCCCTTGCCCTGCCTACCCGCAGCTGCAGCGCACTGGGTGGGTGGCATGCCCTCCCCGGCCCCGCCCCTGACCTGCCCCCTGCCCTGCCCCCTGACTCTGGCCCTGGCCCCGGCCCGCCCGCTTCCGGCGAACCAGATGTTGGGCCAGGCTGGGCCCATCTCTGCTCTCCTGTAATGACCAGGCAGGGGCTGGAGAAGCCTTGACCACTGCATGGTGACAGTCAGAGGAGACAACACAGACTAGACGTGCAGTGGTCTTAAGTCAATTTCATAAGTTATTTAAAGAGGTTGTCCCTCCATTGGATTTAGGTACACCCTAAGTACATGTATTTGTATTATATTACAGTATTGTAACCATTTTTATATGAATATTTTTGGGCTATGAAGTAAATTGTCTGAGTTTCCATGATTTCTGATGGAAAAATTTGCTTTGATATACAAGCATTTTGGATAACAAGTAGGCTTCTAAAACAAATTATGCTTGTAAACCAAGGTACCACTGTAATGTACTGGGACTTCAACTGATATTCAGCTTCTTATATTGAATCTGTGTTAGTGTCATGGCTTCTCCCCACATATATCCATCCATCCGTTTGTCTGTCCATCTGCCTGCCTGCCTGCCTGCCTGCCTGCCTGCCTATCTACCTACCTATCTACCTATCTACCTATCTATCTATCTATCTATCTATCTATCTATACATCCATCCATCCATCCATCCATCCATCCATCCATCCATCCATCCATCGCTGGGGAACTGATGCTTCAAGATAATCCACAGCCTGATCTGACACAGAAGTCCATATTGAGCCCAGGGGGAAACTTAGCTGGAAGTCTTACCAGTGGACTGCACTGGCTTGTTCATGATGGCAACTGCAGAGATAAAAAAGATATAAATTAATGGGCCGGAGAGCTCATTTGCATTTTGTCTCCATTTGGAAAGGAACTAATTAATATGTTTTATTGAGCTAATTGCTGTGCCACCAGCCTTTGAAACAAAAAAAGTTCTCAGGAATGCACATCCAGAAAGGGGAAAAAATCTCTCTGCTAACATGCATGACTAATAGTGGATGTAGCTCTGTTAAAAATTAACAGCACTTTAATTAAATGAGCACTGCAATGATACCAGAGCAGGCATTTCATATTTCATGTCCTCCAAGCCCAGATTGCTATTTGCTATGTGATGTGAGATGCACAGCCCTTGTTCTTCCATGTGCTGCAGTGATCGGCATGCGGTCAGTGTTGGGGCTCTGATTTGGAGGGGCAACTGAGACTCTGACATGGAATGGCTGGCCTTGTTAGGGGTGGCTGACGTCAGCTAGATCTGGGTTGCAAAGTTTAGCTGGAGGCTTCCAGAACCCCACAGATCGAGACCCTTGAGTGAGGACCCCAGAGAATGGACCTCTCCAGCCAGATCCCAAGATTGGCTTTCTCCACTAAGCCTCAATGAGCCAGGAGTGCATCCATCATCATGGTGATAGAGCAATGGGCTCCAGGCCAGAGAACCTTCTGATCCACCCTCAGCCATTGCTCAGAGGAGACCATGGCCTTCTTTGCTCATAAACTCTGTTTCCCGAGACACAGCACCAGACGTGTGGCCTGAAGGATGATCCCATGCTAACAGGCACACTGCAGCCCTATGTTCAGTGTTTGCCAGCAGCAGCAAACATGTAACAGATACCTTGGGGAGCACAAATGACACCTAAATCCAGGTGCCCCCTGCACCTCTATCTTGGAGGTTGTCCATATCTATACATACCCCTCGTGGCTTGTAACCTGTGATTCCACCTCTAGGAATATGTTCAACCCTTTTTTAAAGGCACTGAGGCTAGAAGAGACCCTAGATGCCATCACCATATCTTGTGGCAGGGAGTTCCACTGATGAATTACATGCTTTTCCTCTCTAGGTCTGGGCTGGTTCATCAGTTATCAAATTAGCCTTTGCACAGCTCTGGTGTGAGACATCAGACCGTGGATCCAGTACGGTCTTGTCCAAGTACAGTCTCCTTGACCTGGCGGCAGCTCTCCAATGTTCCAGGAAGGGGACAGGAAGAGATGGAAGTTCCCTTTCTCCTGGAATAGACATTCCAGCCCCTTCCTCTCCCTGCTCTAAATGGAGTCAAGGAAAGCCCAGCACCATCATCTCCCCAAAGAAGGCCTGGGGAATTCTAAGTGTCATTGCCGGAAGGATGCCTGGCTGCCTTCAGAGGGACCCAGGAAAGCTCAGCTCAGAAAGGTAGCAGGGAAATTAATGAGGCAGCTGAACTACATTTCCAGCCCCTGAATTGGGCCTTAATTGCATCAGCCAGGAGAACGTTCGAATCCTCTGCCGGGGAATTTGCTGGAAGGAGGCTGCTGGTGATGATGCGGGGCAGGGGGGGAGTGGGGGTGTGAAGCACAGGAAGGGAATTGAGTCCATCTCTCTGCCGTCGTTGCATTAAAGACGTACAACAGATTTACTGAGATCTGTGGGTCCCCAAGCTCAACGGAACCTGCTTCCGAGCAAGTGGAGTGGAAATTGGATGGTAGTCCCATGATGTTACTTCTTCTTCTTCTTCAGGATCCAAAGGTCTGTGACTGATGCAGGGAGTCTTGAACGGCAAACTCTGAGTTGAGCTGTTTGGGGAAGTATGGGGATCCCATCAATGATACTGACTGAATTAAGCCTTTGTTGCAAGGCAGGAACTCACATACCAACAAGGCTGTGCACACCCCACTCAGCCTTCTTTTCCCACAGTCGATGTCAGGATTGGGACCACTAGGATTGGCCATGAGTTTGAAAAGCAAATTCACATCTCATCTTGCATATGCCTCTGGGCATGTGTGCTGGACACTGGCACAGTCAGTCAGCTCTGCACCAAAAAGGTGCTCCTCTTTGGAGCAGGACTGACTGAACATGCCAGTGCCCAGCATGCATGCCCAGAGCTCAGGGCATGTGCTCTGGGCGCTCCTGGCCCAAAATGCATGCATGCTGGACATCACCGACATCAGCTGGCTCTGCTCCGAAAAGGATCATGTTGCTGCTCTTTGGAGCAGAGCTGACAAAGTGCACTGGTGCCCAGTGTGCATGCCCAGACCTCAGGGCATGTGCCCTGGGCTCAGGGCGCTCCAGGACCAATGTGCATGCCTGGAGTTCTGGGCATGCACATTGGGCACGGGCATTGTCAGCCTGCTCCTCTTTGGAGCAATGCTGGGACATTGGGAGGACAACTTGGCTTGCATGCCAAAGGGGAGGCCTCTGTGTGCCCACTGTGGCACGTGTGCCATAGGTTCGCCACCACTGTCCTACAGCATCTCCTATAGCTTTGCCACCACTGTCCTAGAGCATCTCCTATAGGTGCTTGTTGAGCCTCTGCTTGAAGATCCCCAGGAAAGGAGAGTCCACCACCTCCCTTGGCAATCTTGTTCACTACTGAACATTGGGAATGGGCCAGAGAGATGCACTGTGGTGTTAAACGCAGACGATGTTGACAGCAGAAGAAAATGCACACCGTCACAGGTCTTGCGCAGAAAGGTGCGGGAGCAACTGAACATGGCTCTTTTCCAATGCAAAGTGTTGAGTCTCCAAGGAAGAAGGAAACCAAGAGGAACAGAAATCCTACTGCAGGCTGAGAACAGTTTTCTGGGATTTAATTCATTAACGGCATCAGATATGTTTCCACATTTCCCCACCTTGATTTGTGCAGTGGGTGGAAAATCTGGGGTACATTTGAACTGTGGCATGTGGAGTCTCTGGAAATGAGTCATTTGCATTAATGTTGCATGTGGTGCACGGGGATGTCTGTGTGTCTGTGTGTATCTGTCATCAGTCCTTCAACCAAATCGTGCAAGAGCTTTTCCTCTGGCAACACTGGAAAATTAATTCTGATTGATGTGACATTTTATGGCTGATGTGCCAGATGTGCTGGCAGTTAACCAATCAAGCAGGGATGTCCACTGGGTGATGGGAGGCGGGTGGGCTGATTTCGCCCAGGAGGGGGGCATTGGTGGTGCCCTATCCAAACTCCCTTCCCAGGTATGATCTACCTGCGTAGATCACTAGGGATAGGACGGAGACCCAAAAATGGAGAACCTCCCGGAGTTGTCCGCACTAAAGAGTGGAACTGAAGCAGGATTCAGAACTCAACACCAAGACACAGACCCGAAAGTATTTCAGCTGCCCTTGTGGGGTTTGCAGGGGACCCCATGCAGTGACAGCAGCAGAAAACCCCATTTGCGGCCAGCTGACATTCTCCATGAAAGGATTAACATGCATGGTGGCATTTGGGCTTGTTTTGCTTCTGGCTCCCTTCTAGAAATATCCACCTCCATTTTGCCCTTCCCACCCCCTGGGCTTGTTATCATTCCTGCCCTCTCCCCCCCAAAGATTTTGCATTCAGGAATAGGCTGTGCCGGTGAACCATCTCTTTGTGGTCCGAGACAGAAACAGGTACGCAGGAGCAGGAGCTGCCAATCAATTCATCTCCACCAAGGGACGCGGAGGCGACCTTTGCGATGAAAGGGTCACTCACATGCTCGGAATATCGAGTGCTCAAATTGCGCAGCCTGGAGCCACTTTCCAGCCTGGGAGCGAAGCAGCCGCTCTCATGTGCATTCTTGTAAACATCATGTGCCCGCTTTTTTAATGCCAACTCTGTGCCACTTGGATACTGTAATCAGACAGTTCTCCAGGCCTTTGCGCCTCCAGAAAGGTCTTGCTCCTGCTTGTCCTTCCTTTCATACGGATGGACCTGGAGGTCCTGCAACGACGCAAAAGAAAGTTTCTTGCAACATTTGCCCTTACCAAATTTCTCCCTAGATCTTAAATTTCCAATGATCTTAAGCCTGATCTTAAAATCTTGACAATGTCTTTAAATGCAAGGGGAAGAAAGAGAAAGAAAGGAAGAGAAAAGTCTGGAAAGAAAAGTGTTCAGTCCTGCACATTCGCTACAACATGAAATGGTACATCTTGGGCAGAAGTTGCCTGGATCGAGCAGGATGAGGCCCTTTTCATCCCACCTTTTGTACCAAAGAGTGCATGATTCCTGGCCTCTGGGATCAGCAGCAAAGGAAGATTAAGACAATATATTCCCCATGGATCTGTTAAGACTTCTCTTGTTCAAAATCCAGTTAAGTTCTTTTTTTTCAAACAGGGACTAAAGCTATGATGAAAATCTCTTATTAGAAAAAGTAAGACCCCCTTTGTTATTCCATAAGCTCCTCTTGCTTCATAGAATAATTTTGCTCACCAATAAAAGTACAAAGGAGGTTTTCTTATTAAATAGGGAGGGTGAGAGAGAGAGAGAGAGAGAGAGAGAGAGAGAGAGAGAGAGAGAGAGAGAGAGAGAGCAGTGTGATCCCATCACATGCTAGAAATGAAAAAGGTGGACAGATGTGAATCCCAGGGCAGGGTCAGAAGTTGGCCAGGTCAGCACTGACCATGGACCCATGTTCTCCAGAGTGCAATGTTGTAGGAGCTCTGATGATCTTCACCCATAGGTTGTGGCAGCACCTCCAGGCCCATTACAAAAAGCCCAAGGTGTATATGACTCTTGACTTTGATCAGTCTATCATAAGTCTATATTATAAAATATAGTTCAAAACACACTCTAGACCAGCCATTTTCCACCTTTTTCATTTCAGGACACACTGACATGGTGGTAAAACTGCCAAGGGATAACATCATCTTTTTGATAATTGACAAAGTACACCATGTGCTGTTGGGGGGCACATATCCCTCAAGGGCCCGAACAATATCCAGCTCTTCCCAGATCCCCACGGCTCACCTCCACACCATTCACGGCACACCAGTGTGTCATGGCTCACTGGTTGAAAATCCCTTCTCTGGACTTTCAACATGAAATTATGAAGCAGCCACCTGAGCATAATCTGGTGCTGACCTGGGGGTGACACAAATGTGCTGTAAGGCACATCTGCCCCACTCCTGGGTGGGGGGGTGTTGAGATCAAATCACTGGGATACACCAAACTCCCCACACCATCATGGAAAGAAAGGCCAGGTGAATAAGGTCAGCCTAAAATTCTGCCTACCAAATCGAAAATCTACCAAATGTATGCTGCAATCCTAGACACTTTCCTGGATGTAAGACCATTCAACACAATGGGGCTTAGTTTTGAGTAGATACAGTTAGGATTTATTAATTCCAAGAAGACTACATGGTGCCTGTTCACAAGGAAAAGGAGGACAATGATGGTTTTTTTGCAGGACACAAGGCTAAAAAAGAGGACATGTCCTGGAAAAACTGGTCATATGGTCACCCTGATCACGTCTAGTTGCTGATGCCAGAAGACTGGAATTCTGCAACAATAAAGCCAAAGGAAATAGAGGAGCCGTTTACTTACAGTATACATCTACTCGTATTGACTTGATTGCGGGCGAGCCGAGGCCGTTCTCAGCCTTGCAGTAGTAGCGGCCCCCTTGATGTCGCTGGATGTTCACGATCCGCAACGTCTCGTTGAAGACACTCGAGTCTTGGAATCGGTCAGAGGCACTTCCTGCTGTTTTGGTCCACCTGATCTGAGCAAGCATCGAAAAGAAACTGTTACTTTCATTGACGGGGCGACTCGTGAAATAATTGCATTTATACACTTTTTATTTACAATACTGACAGCAGGTGCACAAGCGGCGCAGATGGAGTTGTCACATTAAGAGACAAACAAAAAAGAGGATTGTGACTGAGGAATGTGTTGCCGGAAAATCAGTACATGGTCTCTCCGCACACTCCATGGTCCACAGACTCACTGCATCGTTGATGCGCACTCAGTGGTAGTAGGTGCCCTCTTTCCTATCCATGAAAGGGCAACTCCTCATCCCATGTGTACAGTTTTGCCTTACAGCATGATACAGATTGGGGGGCATCTAACTGGGATGCAACCAACTGTATGGCTGACATGGAACTTCAGCCCATCTTGGCGTCTCATAGGAATGGTCCATGAAGGTGGTCCATCCATGCATTCCCAAGTACGTGGCTGCTTCCCGCATGCACTGCCTTTTGCGTTACAGGCCTAAAGATGAGCAGAATGAGTCACCCTGAGCTGCCCCCTCCTCGCAATCGCTTTCAATTAAAGAAGCGAGGAATAGTTTCGATGAAAATGTACGTTCAAGATGAGCCATTCCGGCATCAGCGCATCTCAGCCGATGTTCTTCCACAGAGCTGGTTAGTGCCGATGGGGAAGAATCAACAAATAAAAATGCAAACGTGGTATGCCTGAATCGAAGCCTTATTTCCAACAGATGGGACCGTTTTGGTGTGTAAACATTTCACGGGGCAGAAAAGCCTTTAACAGTCCAAGAACTTCTGCGGCAACACATCAGATTGTGGGTTGATCTTAAGGTTCAAAAACTGTTATGAAACAGGGCACTATCCTCCTGTGGTGGAGTAAGAGGGTACAAAGCACCAAGGCTGCAATCCTGAACCCCAGAAGTCCCAGCACAAGTCCCGTGCTGGCCTGGGGGTGTTGCAAAAGTGCCTTAAGGCATTTCTGTGCCACTCCTGGGGAGTTCTGCCAGTGCACTAACACACACCTGCCTCCTCACACCACCAGGGGAATGGGGAGTGGGTGAGTTATGGTGGCCTAAATTGGTTAGGATTGCACCCTAACCAGTGGTGGGCACCAGCAGGTTCGCACCTACTCTATAGAACCGGTTGTTAACAAGAGATAGTACATATAAAGTTTAAAAATAGCCATTTAAAAGTGGCTGCCAGATGGGCAGAGAACCGGTTCTTAATTTCTTAGAAGCCCCTCACTGACCCTAACGTTTTATGGGGTGTCTCACCATAGTATGTAAGTGGCCCCTCTCCCTTCCCTTTGAAGGTGGACCCCAATGGCACATGATCTGCAATGGTAGCTCTCGATAAAGCTGGCAGATCTGGGGGACCCAATTGCTGCAATGCCAGCCAACACCAGCTTGGAAGTTGGGCTGCCCACTGATCCATATTCCCGTAGATGTGTCCTACCAAGAGGACTAAGCGCGCCAGTGGAACAGCCAGCCTTCACTCCGATATATTTCCCCATCTCAGACTGTCAGCAGCTGACTATTATTAAACTCCTGGCTACAAGGAGCTTTAAATCATCAGTACAAGGAAAATGCCGCAGGATAGATGTTTGATAGGATGTCAAATTGATTGTTTTCTTCCCCCACCCCTTTCACTTCAGAACATGCGCCCTCCATTACATTTATTACTCGGGAATCAGAACCCGCAATAATCACCGGGTTCCTCAGATTAGCAGGAACAGGAGGAGGAAGCAATTCATGAAGCGTTGGCTTAAAAAAAATCAAATTTCTGAATGGAATAAAAGAGACATACAATCCAACCCTGTTTGCTGCCAGACAGAAAATGCATTTTGCATTGACAAGGGAGATTTATGGCACGATGAACAGCCATCATTGGAGGTCGGCTACTGGACAGAAGAGGTGCCCTGCCGGATCAAGCCTAGGGTATCAGATCTGGTCCTTGGATCATTGATGCACACCCACATCCAGACCCACTGGATCATTGGTGTGCACCCAGTGGTAGTAGGTTCCCTGTTTCTTATCCATGAAAGGGCACCTCCTCACCCCATGTGTGCAGTTTTGCCTTATAGCATGATCCAAATTTGGTGGCATCACCATTTTTCACAAAATATTCCCCATCAGGCTGGCCAATGTAGCTGATCCTTTTGGCCCCACCATTTCTCCCGCTACTGATATCAGTGTGACTATGCATGCTACGTTGCATGTGGAGAGCAATCAGGAGCTTTGCCAAAGGCATGCATCCTTGTGGCGGATGCAGTGACGCATTGGAGATGTGCGCCATATCTCTTGCCTTTGGCAGTCACATGACAGCAGCCTGGGTATCACACCACCGTAAGGTGATTGGAGCTGCTGGCATGTATAGGATAGGATTGAGAGGCCAATTCTACCTGTGTCTACTCAGAAGTAAGTCCTATTTTATTCAGTGGGACTTAATCCCAGGAAAGCGTGGACAGGGTTGGAGCCTTCATCACTTAGTCATTCAACCACTGCAATGAAGTTTGATATTTACGCAAATCTAACGCTCACCCATTTCAGCTGAATTCAGTCTCCAAAATCAGAGCATGCATCAGATTTGATGCTTAATTAGATTTGAATAAATGCGGTATTTTGATTAGGAGTATAGGGTGCGCATTAGATTCGATGGCACATTAGATGCGATGGCACATTACATGCGAGTAAATGCGGTATTTCCTATTATAACAAAGATACCATTTCTGTTCGAAAACATGCAACGAGGAAAGTGAAATATTGCCGTTTTCCCACTGAACTTTCACAGTCTGTTGTTCCCCAAATCCTGAATAAATCACGGCCGACGGTTTCATTTCAAAGATGCACCCAGCATATTTTGTTTGGAAATTAGGGGATTGTTAGCTAATCCTTGTCAACGTATCCCGCAGTGGAGTGGACAATTTACATCTGATTTACCATAAGTCGCCGTGTTGTATGCCATACGCCAAATAAATATCCCCCAATGAACAGAGAAGGAGAATATCTTGGAAGCAAAGGTGAGCCAACGCACTTTTTCATGGTGGCAAATTGCAGGATTCATCCCCCCCCCCAAATTGGTGAATAGCTGTAGAAAATGGAAGAAATGTTTATGCAGATTGCCCAGCAGGACAGTCTGGGCTGCCCACTGAGATCAGCAGAGCCACAAGTCTCTCCTCACGAGGAGCACACCTGGGTGATGAATATGCAAGTACGGTATGGAAATCGATCTAGCCTGGTAACGGCTGTGCCTAATCCTATGGGCACGGTGTAGTGACAGATCTCATAATCTGGAGGATTATTATTATTATTTACCTGGATGATTATTAGGGCTGCAGCTGCTCTGCTATTCTATGCAGAGCCACCACGCATGACTCAGTGGTGACACCATTAAAGTTGTAGTGTGTATCAGAACAGATCTCGGAGGGGGCTGGGGAGGCTCAGGGTGACCAGATGCCCAAACCTCAAGAGGAGAACAAGGTCTTGGCTTCCTCTCAGCCTTTCTGGAGGAAAACAGCATGTTTGCCTACTCATGAGTAAAGCTGAGATATTGGGCACGTTCACTTTCCCATAGAGCTCAATGAGTATTTTTTATTTTTCGTTTTTGGCCATAACTTTTGATAGGAAGGAGATGTTTCAAAAACAATTTTTGCGTTGGATTCTGTTCTTCAATACGAATCCAACGACATGTGACACAACAGGGTTCCAAAATGAAGAACAAAGAAGCCCTTTTGGAGGACACCCAGACAGGAGGCTAAAAAAGAGGACAAATCCAGAAATTTCCAGTATATGGTCACCCTGGGTATGCCGGGGGTAGCTCTCACTGGCACTAATGCACATTGGACCTTATGCTTCCTTCCCAGCCTGGACAAACTTTCAGAGGCTCATCAGACTTACATCAACCAAAGAGCTGGGGTAAGTCTGAGTAGACCCATTAGAGCCAGGCAGCCTACAGAGAAGTAAGTAGAATGCTACCTGGTCAACTCATGCATGCATGCTGTGGGCTGGCCCTGGATAGGATCAGGCCACTGATGTCCAACATTTTAAACTGCTACGCAAGCAAAAGCGATGTTAGTCATAGAGTTGGAAGTTACCCAGTTGGTTATCTAGTCTGACCACCTACCTATAGCAAGAAATCCTCTTAGAAAGGAACACGTAGTTGGCAGGATTCAGACCTGCACAGGGAGACACCAATAGATTTCTAGTCCATTGCTTAGTCCACTTAGACTACCTTTGAGCACAAGCCTAACCATGTCTACTCCAAAGTAAGCCCCATTATGTTCAATGGGACTTACTCCCAGGAAAGAGTTTTTATATCATTTATATCATGATTCTTTAAATGCTTTAAGAAAGAGATTCCAAACGTGTCTCCCATGTTGCTGCATCTGCTATAGTGTTTCCAACCCCAAAATCTACAGTGATCTTCAAAGTGGGGGTCGGGACCCCGTTGGGGGTGGGTTCATGACCATTCCAGGGGGGTCGTGAAAAACTGGATGTAGCCACTTTGGAATCTGGCACTGAGAACCTTTACTGTCACTTCCAGCCATGACATCCCAGACAGATTGTTATTCTCAAGTCACTGAAAAGTGACTGACGGACAGACGGACTCACTCACTCATCAACACCCAGCCAAAACTGCCCGCCCAGAAGTGTAAAATTTGGGGAGGGTGTTTCTTCCATGATGGAGGCACCCACTAAGAACCAGTTTTCGGAAATTCCCACTGGAAGAGGGTGAAAAGGTGCACAATGTGTTTTCCACACTATACCGGTACATTGAGAATCCCTGACTCATCACTGCTCTGCCCCAACCCCCAGACCTAGAAGCATGAAATTTGGGGAGGGTGTTCGTTCTGTGACATCAACACCCATCAAGAACCGATGTTGAGAAATTTAACCCTTAAGGGGGTGAAAAGGGGTGCAATGTCCTATACTTAACATTGAAGACTCTGATGAACACCCAGCCAATATGGTGCCTGATGCATGATGCACTGGGAGGGATGTTAAGCTTATGGGGGTGGGATTGTGCATGGCAGGGGCATTGTGCACATGGGGGGTCATGCACACGGGGGAGGTTTTGCACAGGGGGGTGATGCACACATGGGGTGTATTGCACGCATGGGGATGCTGTGTGCATGGGGGTGTTGAGCACATGGGGGTGTTGCACATATGGGGTATTGCACACATGGGGGTGTTGCGAGCATGGGGGTGTTGCATATATGTGGATTTTGCGTGCATGGGAGTGTTGCGCATATGGGCGGTTTTTGCACATATGGGGGGTGTTGTGCATGGGTATTTTACTCCTGCAGCGCGGGAACATTTTGCTAGTAAATAAATACAAATAAAAAGCAAAGTGGCAATTCAGAAGATCCTGATTTGACAAGATTGCATCCCCCTCTCCACAGAGATGGCCATGTTTGTGAGAATAAAAGGGGAGGTTTGATGTACTACCGTACTTAGACTCACATATGGAATATCTCTTGGAAAACTCCTCTTGCCTACTGACAATTTAACTGCTGTGAAACAGATTGGACCAAGCAAGTGGTGAGAATCCAAAGGGGAACATCTGCAGAGGGTGAAGACATTAGACCAAGTCATCCATCACGGAGGGGACAGAGGACGCTCCTTGCTGCACGCCAGACTCCTGAGACCCCAAGTCCTGCCCTGGGCCAGGCTCATTAGCAGCGATTAGGGAGTGCTTGTTCTCATCTACCCCAAGAGGATTGCCCTGCACCATGTTGTTCAACATATGATTCCCAAGCAGGTGATCCCATTAATCTGGCTAGTTGTGCGTATTTTAGTCATATGAGAAAGTGTGAAATGGAGAATTTCCCGAGAAACCTTCCAGCGAGGCCTGAAGATATTTCCTTTTTGAGAAGCCTTCTGAGTTCCTGGCCTTTTTTGGAACTTGGGATTTTATAAGATGCTGATGCTCTTTTTTACTGCATTAATATTAGATTTGATGATATTTTTAACTGTGACACTATTTTTGTAATATGTTTTCAGTGGTGTTTTGAATGGCAATATTGAAAGAAATTGGCAGGCATGGCTAGGAAACATCAGTTGGAACAGAGGACTTTTAACTATCCAGATATATTTGTTGTGAGACTATGAGCACAATCCTAAACATGTCTACTCAAAAGTAAGCCTCATTGTGTTCAGCAGTTCTTTACACACTTTCCTGTAAGTCCCATAGGGTGCTTTTCAATGGGGTCAACCTGGGTTTCTTGGGCCCAGTTCTCTTTAATATCTTCATCAGTAACTTAGATGAAGGGATAAAAGGCAGTCTCATCAAATCTATCCCTGATCCAGCATAGAATCATAGAATCATAGAGTTGGAAGGGACCTAGTAGGTCATCTAGTCCAACCCCCTGCCTGCAGCAGGAAATCCCCCTAGAGCATCCCCGACAGGTGCTGGTGGAGCCTCTGCTTGAAGATCCCCAGTGGGGGAGAGTCCACCACCTCCCTTGGCAATCTCTTCCACTGCCGAACCGCCCAAACCCTCAGGAATTTTTTCCGGATATCCAACCGGAATAGGTTCTTCTTATGTTCTTAAACAGGAATACAACGGGAGATACTGGGTTTGGGAGTGTGAGTGTGATCTTGGAGTTTCCATGGATCACAAGATGAACATGGAACAAGATGAACATGGAACAAGATGAACACGCCAGCAGCGTGATGCATCTGCAAAGAAGGCAAATGCAATTAGTAGAAGGGATGCATTTGTTCTCAGCTGTCTCTGAAAGCAGACCTGGAACCAATGGGTACAAACTGCAAGAAAGGAGATTTCATCCGGATATCAGGACAAAATTCCTACTGGTGAGGGCAGTTTGGCAGTGGGCTAGATTGCCAAGGGAGGTGGTGGTCTCTCCTTCCGTGGGGATCTTCAAGCAGCGGTGATGCTCCAAGGGCAGCAGGGCACAGACACTGTGGCTCTCAATTTGGATCCGCACATAGCTCTGTCCAGCTTGATCATTGGAATCGCAAAGGCTTTGATATGTCTGGCTGGTCTTCATTGCTCTTTCTCTCTCCTTGTTTCGGAGAGGTGAACTGAGCCTGCCTGGGGCCAGCAGAAATTTATTGCCGTGCCCCACACAATTGCTTTGCAGGTCTCTCCGGCAAACAACACCGTGGCATATTGAGTTGTAAGGAGGACTGAGCAGGAACTTGCAAA
This sequence comes from Cryptoblepharus egeriae, assembly GCA_030015325.1. Lineage (NCBI taxonomy): Eukaryota > Metazoa > Chordata > Lepidosauria > Squamata > Scincidae > Cryptoblepharus > Cryptoblepharus egeriae. The sequence goes on from JAREYC010000001.1 coordinate 267,961,152, forward strand.
AAAAAAAAAAAAATCCCAAGCAGCAGATATTAAATGTTGAAGTTTTAGATTGTGCAACCCAGAAGATTTAGAGTAGGATATGAAAGAGAGACGTCTGTCAGGGAAAAATCTCAACCTGCAGCCTCTGAGAAGCCAGAGTCAGAAGCACGTGGCTTGTGTTTCACTTAACACAATCCCAACCATGTCTACTCAAAAGTAAGCTCCATTGTGTTCAACAGATCTTACTTCCAGGAAAGTGTCTTTAGGATTGCAGCCTTAATCCAGAAGCCTCCTTCTTTGTTCTAGGTCCTAAAAGGGATCCTAAACCAAACCTGGTCAGAACGTGAGGGTTACAAGAAGAGGTTGTAAATTTTCTGAATGAGCAACGTTAAGGGGGTGTGACTCCTCCCATGCTGTCAGTGCTCCTCATGGGACGACTGCTTGCGTCTCATTTTGTCATGGGTCCAGGTCTTCAGGAAAAAGAAATCGGCCCAGATCAGCCCTCTTTCCCCCATCATAAGATGTTCCGGGAGAAGCAATCTCATAGCATCCATTTCCTGGTTGGGAGATGGAGACGGACTGGCATGTTTGAAATACTGTTGATTTACAAATATACAAATTTTAGGGGGGATGTGGGTATAAACAGACTCCTACAGCAGGCAGCGTAACCAACTGCTGATCCTGCCTCGGAGTTCTGCCTGGCAGCCTCCAACCCTGGCAAGGTCTCATGTGTGTTTGTCTGCCAGGATCAGAATGACGCCTGCCTTCCCCCCCCCCCCCCCACATCATATACATGAACACTTGGGCGCATATGTGCAGGGAGGACACAGATCTCCAACTCCACCCTGCACTGCAATTTTCTTTCCTGGAAAAATGGCGAGGATCTCCCTGGCTTCCTCCTTTGGTTACTCTATGGTGGGCCCAGGCCGGTTTGGTCCGGTTCTGGGGGACTGGATCTTCCAATCCCCCTGCTGCTGGCAATCCGGCAGCAGCAGGGGGCCCCCAGAACCATGTGGACCGGTTCGGCCACCACCGCGCTCTCCCAGTCTCTTCCGGCCGGCCGGGGAGGCTGGGAGGGACCTGCGCAGCACCACCACGCTCTCCAAGCCTCTCCTGGCCGGCCGGGGAGGCTGAGAGGGACCAGTGCGGTGCCACCACGCTCTCCCACCGTCTCCTGGCCCATCCTATGCAGTCTACTCAGAAGTGAGTCCCATGACAGTCAATGGGACTTACTCCCAGGCCAGTGTGGAGAGGACTGCAACCTCAGAGCCCCATCCTATGCAGGTCTACTCAGAAGTAAGTAATTTTATTTTTTTATTTTTAAATGTAAAACCTCCCTGGCCCCGCCCACTTCCAGAGAACCGGTTCTTGGGCCAGGCTGGGCCCCTCCTAAATCCTCTTTTAATTAGGAGGGTTTCTCTATTTCCGTTTACTTGCAACTGTTCCCCACTCTGTGTTACTACTGATGCAGGTAGGAATAATGATGATACACGGCCATAAAAATCCTTGATGGGATTGGCAAGACCTGAATAAACTAAAGGCATTGAAAGCTAAAGCATAATAACAAAGAAATGAATAAACTAAAGGCACTGAAAACTAAAGCTAACGGAAATCATGCGCAGGTCAGGGGGAAAAATAAAGTGGTGGAAGATACCTGATGCATGGGCTCTGCTTTCAGCATTTATTATTATTATTTATGATATTTGTACTTGCCTTTCTCCCAGAAGGAAACCCAAGGCGGCCAACTACCATTACATAAAATACAATTAAAATATCAAAATGTAGAAATCCAAAATGTAGAAAGAAATCTGCTTGGGGGGAAAAAAAATCCTGAGCCATCCCTTCCAACCACTAGTTTCAAGGAATGAATGTCGGTGAAGCATCCCTGGCTGTCTACCTTAACCCTCCAGTGTGATGCTCCAGGAGCATTTGAAACCCTATTTTCTCCAGTGAAATCCTCAAAAGTACGGATGATGCAGAAGGATCATGAAGCAAAGATGAACCATTGACCTGCATGACAACTTTGTGATTCAAAGATTCTCAGTGATGGAAGATGCCTGAGAATCCCTCACCATGGAGGTATCTCAGCCATTCACTCAACAGCAGACTTGACACCTATTTCTGGCCACTTCTGCCCTGCTTCAGATTAAATCCAGCTAACTGAGCAGCCCAGAAGGGTCGGTTTAAATGCCTTCTTTTTTCCACTTCATTGTCCTCCGTAAAGAGCACACAGAGCATATTGATTTCTTGAAATACAATAGCTGCAGGTTTACTTAAAGCAGCTCCCCTGATGCAAACTTCACATTTGTTAAAAAGAAAAAAAGATGTTGCATTAGTGGGGGTGATGATCACAGTCCCTGGGTTGCAAGAAGCACATATGCACATGTATGAATTGCAAGGCATGTATAATTTCAACAGGGGGAAGTGCAAGGTTCTGCACTAATGCTAAAACCACAGGTATAAAATGGGGGCTACTTGGCTTGGCAGCACAACATGTGAGGGGGATCTTGGAGTCACAAGTGGATCACAAGCTGAACATGAGTTCAGTGATGTGTCTGCAAAGAAGGCAAATGCCATTTTAGATTGCATTAAGAGGACTGGAGCTTCCAAGTCACGAGAAGTTCTAGTTCCTCTTTACTCAGCATTGGTGAGACTCACCTGGAGTCCTGTGTTCAGTTCTGGGCTCCTCACTTAAAGAAAGATGCAGCCAAACTGGAGCAAGTCCAGAGGAGAGCGACAAGAAGGATCAGTGGGATGGAAGGGAAGCCCTACCAGGAAAGGTTGGGGGAACTTGGGATGGAGAAGAGGAGGCTGAGGGGAGACCTGATTGCCCTCTTCAGATACCTGAAGGGCTGCCATATGGAGGAAGGGGCTCATTTGTTCTTAGCTGCCTCTGAAAGCAGAACTAGAACCAATGGGGACAAACTGCAAGAAAGGAGATTCCGGCTGGAAATCCGGAAAAAATTCCTGAGGGTGAGGGCGGTTCGGCAGTGGAAGAGATTGCCAAGGGAGGTGGTGGACTCTCCCTCACTGGGGGTCTTCAAGCAGAGGCTCGACGAGCACCTGTTGGGGATGCTCTAGGGGGATTTCCTGCTGCAGGCAGGGGTTGGACTAGATGACCTACAAGGTCCCTTTCAACTCTAGGATTCTAGGATTCTATATTCTGTAGAAGGATACAGCAACTTGTATACCGGAATTTATTTCCAACAACCTTCAAATACATGCTAATTTCCATTGCATGCGGCAATGAGAGTCCTTCCAAGACTGCCTCCTCCACCCCCATTAGCTATGCCACCACCTGGATATGGATGCTTATGCCCCATATTTTATTTAAAGATAAAAATGAAAAGGGGACCGCTTGCACTTCGACCTTTTCTACGAGTATTTACTAGGTGAATCCTGATTTTCTTGCTGCTAGGAAATGAAGTTAAATCACTGGAGGGGATGGCACAGTATATGGGCAGCCTTAAGTAGGGATTGCTAACTTTTGAATGGTTCCTTCCAGCTGTGCTTGTTAAGCAACAACGAGGCGATCACAGTGATCTCCATGAGTTCTGGTCAAAAAGTTGCCAACCCAAATAAAGCATGCCCAGCTTCCAGTTGCAACATGACCACTGCGCATGACCACTGCGCATGACCACTGGCTGGACAATAGGGGCACACGTGATATGTACAGGATAGAACTCCTCTTTCGATCTGCCTAGGGTCAGAGGACATGCTCTGCCCTCCATGTCACAGTCCTTACGTTGGATTCCTTAGGGAGGTAGAATCATAGAATCCTCGAGTTGAAAGGGACCTAGTAGGTCATCTAGTCCAGCCCCCTGCCTGCAGCAGGAAATCCTCCTAGGTATTCAGGATGCTTTTTAAAAGGGTATCTTCATGAGCACTGCATGCATCTGGATCAGTGATTTTCAACCATTTCCGTCTCCTGGCACACCGACAAAGTGCTAAAATTGCCAAGCCACATCAGAATGGCAAAGGACCACTGATAAGGCACACCAGGCACACCTCTCATCTTTCCCCCAAATTCTGTTGCACACCTGCAGACCACTTGTGGCACCCCAGTGCGCCATGGAACACTGCTTGAAAATCATGGATCTAGATCCTTCTGTGTCTAGACAAGGTAGAACTGGATCTTTATCAATGGTGTTGAAGAGGGAATTTTGTCAGGTGGACGTTGGCCAACCTGAAATGTTGGCCATCCTAGCCTAGAATTTAAATCAACGGAAGGGACAGGGAGGGAATGTACTGCATGCTTGAAGTTGATGCACATGTGTGAGCTCTGAGATGCCATGTTCTGCACTGCTGGGCGTTCCACAGCCTTGGGGCACGGAGGTTCATATTGAAATTGGTGCATGTCGGAGAGCAATTAATTTGCAAGCAGAGGCTTTCTGGCTTAATTCCTGACAGTTCGGGCGGTTTGGCAGTGGAACAGACTGCCAAGGGAGGTGGTGGACTCTCCCTCACTAGGGATCTTCAAGCAGAGGCTCCACCAGCACCTGTTGGGGATGCTCTAGGGGGATTTCCTGCTGCAGGCAGGGGGTTGGACTAGATGACCTCCAGGACCCCTTCCAACTCTAGGATTCTAGGATTCTATGAACTTCCACAGAAGTGCCTAAAGCAGGCTTGCAGGCAAATAATTAAAACATTGTAAAATGCTGCAGATAAAATGTAATACAGCCGCAATATAATGGTCATTGAAGAGTTAAACCCTAGAAAAACCTCTAAGGTCATAGGATGCAAACTCCTACTGCATCTCTGAATTCCAGGCTCAACCAGACATCAGGACTTCAGGAAAAGGTCAGTCCCGCAAAGATGCTGACAACACCCTGGTTTGAGGTTCGATGTTGTCAGAACTTCAAACTTTCAGTTTGTGGTTTGTGCCAATTTCCTTGAGTTTTTTGACATGCTTTCCTCTTAAGGGTTGTGTTTATCTCAGCTTAATTATCCTCAATTATGCAATTAGTGTTCATATGTGCAATCATTTGAACATGTCATTATGCCTAATTATGCCATTTAAAAAGGTGTGAGCCGCAAGCCTTCTCCTGAGATTGACATGTGCATGGATGGGGTAAGGCACACATGGAGAGGAGGACGGGCCGTGGTCTTTCAGGTTATTTTTACAGCCCGTACAGAGGAGGATGGCGTGGAGAACGGCATCAGAGAGAAGCCGCAACTAGACAACTCGAGGTGGGAGAAGGTGTCAGGAGACCAGGAGCAGGTCAGGCATATACTCTCTAAATGGTGAAGAGATGGCAACTATTTCCTAAAAGTTGTCAGCTAGGGACCCAGGTCAGTGCAGATGACATGTTTTCCAATATCTGGGTGAAACCCCAGCAGGGTGACCTTACTACTGGCCAAAATTTTGGAAACTTTAAAAAATTTGTATTTATGAATAATACCATCATGTTATATATCATTTGATGCACTGGAATACAGAAACTGTATTCCAATATCTGTATTCCATCAAACATTATAGGGCACAATCCAGAGTAACTATGGGCAGTCCTTTCTCTGGTGTAAGAACAATTTGCTCTGGATTGCAATATGAATTTCCCATCGGTTTTCACTAGGTGGTGCCGTAACTACGGGTGCACGTAATGTCTCTTACGTGCTCCTGTAGTTACTCTGGATTGTAGGGATAGTCAAATAATCAGATATGAAAAAATACAACTGCATTATATAACAAAAAGTGGATTTCTGTAATGCAAAACTGACCAAAGAGTGTCAAGCGGTATATAAATACTGTAGATAGATAGATAGATAGATAGATAGATAGATAGATAGATAGATAGATAGATAGATAGATAGACAGATAGATAGTTCTAAAGTGCTTCTTAAATGTTCTCCAATGCCAGTAGACCATTGCCAGAAGTATGGCACTATCAGGGAGATCATTTGTCCAGAAATTTCCAGATTTGTCCTCTTTTTTAGTTTCTGGTCGAGTGTCCTCCAAAAGGGCTTCATTGTCCTCCGTTTTGGCTTCCTTTTGAAACTTTGCAATGGTGTGCAGAACCCCATCGTGTCATATGTCGTTGGATTCGTATTGAAGAGCAGAATCCAATCCAAAAATCGGTTTTGAAATAACACCTTCCTATCAAACGTTACGGCTGAAAAACTAAAAATAATAAATATGCATTGAGCTCAGTGGGAAAGTGAATGTGCCCGATATCGTGGCTTTACTTGTGAGTAGGCAAATGTGCCATTTTCTGCTAGAAAGGCCAGGCTGAGAGGAATCCAAGAACTTGTCCTCCTTTTGAGGTTTGGGCATCTGGTCACCCTGGGTACCATGGGGAAGATGCCAGACATGGATCAAGGGAGCCTTGGGTTTAAATTCCACCCGCTGCTGTCACGACTCACACTGGACCATCAGGTACTCTCAGGGCTCAATCCTATTCAGTTTTCAAGTGGCAGTGGAGCTGTGCCAAGGGGGCATGCATGGGAGGCAGACACAGAGGCCTCCTTACGATATGGGAACTGGTGTTGGAAAACTGGATAGGATTGGGTCCAAAGTCTCTCTTGTGATGTCTCAAAAAAAATCCTAGCATATCAGAAAGGAAATGCAGTCAAGGGGTGGGAGAGCCCAGGCAGAGGTGATCACGACAACCTTCTGTGTATGAGAGCAGCTGCTACGCCAAACCGGGCAAGAGGACACAAACATGAGCAACATTGGGTGTCAGTCCACTCTGGGTAAAAAAAACAGAAAGTGCCACTTAATGAGCCAGATTTGCAACAACAACACAAGCAAAGTCCCCCTTTAACCTCCCATTTGCAGCTTCCTTTGATCACAATTAAGTGCAACATAAAAGGCTCCTTTCAAGTCTGAGGACTGCAGGACCTGCAAGCGCAGCTTTAATTGACAGAGATGCTGATGAAACTTCATTACGGCCTACAAGAGGAGTCTGGATTTGCTTACTCTGAATCCGTGCCCACTTGGGGTGCCGCTAAGCGCCAGGCCTGAAGTCACTGGCACTGGCAGGACAGCAATGATGCTGAATGCTCTCTGACCGTGCCAAGTGTTGCTGATCCTGGAAGGCGAGTAAGTTATTATTACCTATCACATTATTATTACCCTTTTGCAGATGGGGAGACTGAGAGCACAATCCTAACCATGTGTACGCAAATGTAAGCCCCATTGTGTTCAATGGATCTTACTCCCAGGAACGTGTTTTTAGGATTACAGCGTTTGAGTGGTTAGCCAGTGGCTACCATGTGAGTTTAGGGCACAGAAAGGGTTCAGACTTGGGAGATCTGGATGCCAACCAAGCCTCTTAGCTGCTGTGTAACATCAAGGCCACAGTTTGCAATAAAAAGTACTTTAGGTGCCCTTCAGGGAGAGAGGTGGAGTACAAATCCAATCCATCCATCCATCCATCCATCCATCCATCCATCCATCCAACCAACCAACCAACCAACCAACCAACCAACCAACCAACCAACCAACAAACAAACAAACAAACAAACAAACAGATGGGCTTTTGTAGAGCAAGGGATGCAACAGGGCAAAGCCCACCTGGGACACGGCATGTGCAGTTTGACCTAAGACTTTGCTGATGGATCTGCCAAGAACCTGTCAATAGATCTTGGGATTTCTGAAATTCCAGTCTTCGCAAATCCTGCAACCATTGTGAGTGTTGCTATTTCTATTGGAACAGACCATCTATCTGGGTGCAAGGCTTTGGCAAGTATGTACTTAGGGTTGCCATATGTCCCCCAAAATAGTCTTCATTTGGGGGGATTGTGTTCATATACTGGCAAAAGGGCCAGAGGTCCTATCTTGGTTTTGTGGAAGAAAATTATGGCAACCCTATATGTGCTGTGCACCTGTTCACCCACGGCATCATTGGTTTTGTAATTATCAACTGTGCACCTTCACTATTCTGATGCATGCCTGAGAAGGAGGGAGGCTGCACACAAATGGGCTGAAAGATTGCAGGGCCAGGTAATGGTTCTCTCAGGTGTGAGTTTTGGTGGAGAGAAGGAAGGCAGCTCAGCGTGAACAGGAACATTTTCCAAAAGAATGCAGGTCTCCGAAAGAGATGGGGCTCTTTCATCCAGAAAAGAGGGGCCTGAGAGGGGACACGATGGAGATGTACAAAATTATGCAAAAGCTGAATACCCTTTTCTGTCTCACACATGAATCCTAGAGTTGGAAGTTACAGAAGAGGTCATCTAGTCCAACCCCTGCCTATTGCAGGAAATGCTCCTCGAGTATCTCCGGCAGGTGCACGTCCAGCCCCTGCTTGAAGATCCCCAGTGAGAGAGGGAAAGTCCACCCTTTTTCATCCAACCCTTTCTTTTGGGAGCTTGCATTAGCAGACAGGGTCATTCTGTGCAATTTAGGGCTGACTGGAGACTAGAACCTGAGTCTCAACATGCATAGTTCCACATACTACCCATTACCAGTTCATACATGTGCATACACTGGTACATATGCAGACGTTGTATTTACTTTGTTATGCATTGTTGCAGCTGATTTGGTTCACCACCTGGGATACTTGGAAGACAAAAGCAAGATCAAAAGATTGTCTGTGAATGAATGAATGAATGAATGAATGAATGAATGAATGAATGAATGAATGAAAGAAGGGGTGTGAAACAATATGATGCAGTGTCAAAGGCAGGCTGCTTCAGGTTATCTATGTGCAAAGATGTGCATGGGAGCAGGAGCCAGACAAAGATGCTGACATGCTGCAGGAAGAGAACAGCCTTTCCTCGATTCCCAGCAGCAGCCGAAAAGAGGACTATATTTAGCCCGGCCGTTCCTGCTGACAAACAGGGCTGGTTAGCAACAAGCGGCACTGAGCAAGTCGGAAGCCTGGTGTACACTAACACTGTCCCAAGGGTCTCGCCGCATGGATGGAGTCACCCATGCAAGGAAGGGCTCGGGGGCAGCTTGCTGGCCAGTGGGGAGAGGAGGAACTCCACGCTGGGCCTTCTGGCTACCAGCTGAAGCCTCCTCCTTCTGCTTCATATTCTGTAGGGAAAAACAGATGGGCAGGCAGGTCGGTGGAACAGGCACGGCCAAGCCGGCGACAAAGATCCCAGGGATTCTCTCCTCTCTGTGCCTGCCTTGTCCTGTCCCTGAACCTCCGCCAGGGAATTCTGGTTCAGATGCAGGACATGCCAACCCCTGCCTCACCTGACGATGCGTGTCCCACATGCACAGGTTGTTCCGTCTCTGGGAAACCCAGAAGCCATCACGTTGCAGAGAGGGATGCAGCGGCAAAAGCCCGTCTCTCCTGGCATCTCAGGCTTGGTTCAGTTGCAATCTCTTCAATTCAAACCTTTGCTGTGACTTTTAACATGTAAGCGCATTTCATGGGATGTTGAATGTCATCCTGGGTTGGGTGGTCCCCATGCTAGAACATTAATACACCCCAGAAAAATTTACATCTCGAGAAGAACATCAGAAGAGCCTCCACTGGATCAGGCCAAGGGCTCATCTGCTCCAGCTTCCCATATCTCATTGTGGTCCATCAACTGCTTCAGGGAGCACACAAGGTGGGAGGCTAGAGAGAGGTGAAGACATCTCTCAAATCTCCCAGACAGGTAAAATAGAAATCAGGATTAGGATTGCCATAATTCTTTTCCACAAAATTGGGATCCCCAAAATCAAGATTGTCCCTGTTTTTCAGGAAATATGGCAACCCCAACTGGGACATATAAATGGAAGGGGCTTCTAAGGGGAGGAAGAGGATGGATCTCACTGGCACGAAAACATGCTGGATCCTAACTCTTGTTTTCCCCGCAAAACACACCCTCTGCTCCCTTTGGACTTGCACCAGAAAAATAGACCTGGGTGGATCCAGGAGGATCCAATGATCAGGAAAGACATCCCAAAATGTAGGATATTCCGCCCAAAATAGGACAAAGCAAAATAAAAGCTAAAACACACATATTGATTTTTATGTGTTTAAACACAATACAATTTTTAAATTTTTTGAATCACAGTAATTTTAAACAATCACAATTTAAAAACAAAAAAGCTAAACATCAAGCTAAACAACCAGAATTTCAGTGATGTCTTCCAGAATGATGACACTACCAGACCCTGCAAAAGTTTGTCCCTTTTATAAGTTCTTGAAGGGGGGACAGGATGGAGACGTACAAAATTATACAAGGGATGACACATCCTTTTCACATAACACCAGAACTAGGGAACAGCCACTCAAACTGAATGTCGCAACGGTTAGGACAGGCAAGAGAAAATATTTCTTTACCCAGCATAAGAATGGTCTGTGGAACTCCTTGCCACAGGATGTGGTGGTAGCATCTGGCCTCAATGCCTTTAAGAAGGGAGTGGACAAATTCCTAGAGGAAAGGAGGGAACTGATCTGCAGATCAATCACAAAGACATACCCTACAATCCAGAGTAACTATGGGAGCACGTAAGAGACATAACGTGCACCCATAGTTAAGGCAGGCCTCCATCAGTCTTGGAAGACTATGGTATCGTGCTCAGCGCTGCATACGCTGCATGCGAAGCACAAAAGCCTGGGTTGGATTGTTATGGAGGATAGGCTGTTACCCAAGCAGCAAATCCTCCCTCTCCACACCACTGAATTAGTCCAATGGAAAGGCAGAGCCGATACGATTGGATCCAGCTGGCGTCGCAGAGCTGGGCTAAGGACAGGAGCTCACCCTGTCTTGCGGGGCCAACCCGGGTCTCGAACCCTGGCCTGCTGGTTAACAAGCACAGTATCTTAGCCACTTGCACCACCCACAGCCCTAATTAGTTAAAACACATTAGTTAAATAGTTAAAACACATTAACCCTAAATAGTTAAAACACATTAACCCACAGCCCACCTAGTGAAAACCTATGGGAAATTCATATTGCAATCCAGAGTAAATTGTTCTTACACTGGAGCAAGGACTCCCCGTAGTTACTCTGGATTGCGCCCATATTTTGTCTGCTCTGACTCCATCATCTGTCAATATTTGTGGATGGGCCCTGGTTCTTGTGTTGTGCACAATGAAAAGCTTTCCTTTAGGAGTTCTGGTAAAGAACTAATCTAGTAGAGAACTGTTAGTAGTAAAGAGTAGGAGTAGAGTAGTAGTGTAATAGGAAATTTCTTTTTCCTTTTGCACAACTAGGACAACTAGAACGAGAAAATGGCTAGAACCAGGAGTTCTGGTAGTAAGAGAGAGGGCAAAAAATCAGTGTCAGAAAAATCCTAAATCCCAGTGAAATCATAGAATCCTAGAGTTGGAAGGGACCTAGTAGGTCATCTAGTCCAACCCCTGCCTGCAGCAGGAAATCCTCCTAGAGCAGTGTTTCTCAAAGTGGGGGTCGGGACCCCTTTGGGGGTCGCCTAGAGCTTTCCTGGGGGTCACCTAAAGACTCCTGGTGCAGGGGGCCAGGTCAGGCTTGCCAGACATCTGGCTGTAGCTGCGCTCACAGGGGCTGACTGACAGCCTCAGGGCCCAATCCTATGCATGCCTACTCTGAAATAAATCCCATTATAGTCAGGGGGAACTTTACTCCCATGTAAAAGTGGATAGGATTACAGCCTCAGGGCCCAATCCTATGCATGCCTACTCTGAAATAAATCCCATTGTGCTCAGTGTGTGCATAGAATACACATTTCATTTGTAACAATGAAAATACATCCTGCATATCGGATATTTACATTACAATTCATAACGGTAGCCAAATTACAGTTATAAAGTAGCAACGAAAATAATTTTATGGTTGGGGGTCCCCACAACATGAGGAACTTATAAAGGGATCACTGTGTTGGGAAGATTGAGAACCACTGTCCTGGAGCATCTCCAACAGGTGCTGGTGGAGCCTCTGCTTGAAGATCTCCAGTGGGGAGAGTCCACCACCTCCCTTGGCAATCTCTTCCACTGTGAGGCTGACATAAATCCCTAGCGGGGTGTTGCAAAAGTGTTGTAAGGTGGGGGGGTGGTTAGGCCAATGCACAGACATGTGCCGGTCTCTCAACACCACCACAGGAACGGGGGATCAGGTGAGTTGCGTGGATTTAAATTCAACATGTCCACACCATGCACAGCGGGGCTTCTGCGGACCTAGCAGGTATGGTTTTATGATCATGCTAGAGGCGTCTTGCTGATCAGTGTGGAGGAACCCAAGCAAACTTTGATACACGCGAGCCCCGTGTTTGCTTTTCCCCCACATAGTTAATCATGCCTGACTCTCTGCTTTGCGCCGTGGACTGAACTAACAAGGTTTGCCGTGTTGTTATTCTCCAAATGCCATTTGGGAGCCTGTCTTTTATAGATCTCATTTTTATTACATGCGCCACTAATGAAGGCATAATGTGATTATGATGGAGCAAGTCGAAGGGAAATTGTTGTCAATTGGGTTTGGCACCAAATAATAAATTGCCTTTGGATTGAATGGTCGGTTTGGGGAATAAAAGAGGGTCCCTTTTAAACACCCAAAGTAAGGTCTGGTTCGAAGTGAAAACAAGGAAATGAGATTTAACGGAGCCGATCATTTTGTGGCATGAACTAATATAATGCGGTTATAGAAGCCGAGACTCCGAAGAGGGGAAATCTCTGCAGTGTTGTATTTGGAAAGGAAATTTTGTGAAACAAATGAGTTCTTTCTTCCCTTCTTGGAATATTGCTCTATTTCTTTTTGTTTGGTTATTTTGCAAGTGAGCAATTAGTTTGCCTGATAATTGCTTTTCCCAAAAAAAGTCTGGATGAGCAGATTGCTCGGTGGGGGGAGCTGCTGTGGGGTTTCTCTTCCCCCTACTAAAAAAATGGGGGTGTCTCTTGTTCTAAGCTGGAAGAGTCGGCAGCACTGAGCAAGTAAAGGAAGAGTCAAGTCCATAATAGGATTTGGATGATTGGTGGGTGTCCAGCCCTATGGACTCCATACAACGGGGATACTTCTGTTCCCCTATTGTAAATGGTATGGTGCCACTGCATGCGCACCACTGATGGACCCAGCACACACCGGAACAGGTGAGGTGGCAATGTGGGCAGGCCATGGGGGTTTGAAGGAGGTTCAGAGAGCGTAGTATGGTGGCTATGTGGGGTGGCAATATGTGCTATAGTTTTCCTCCTCCCTTCACTTGTTTCAATTCTCTCCTCTCCATCCGAGTTTCTGATGGCCATCATTGGACATGAAGTTCAAATAGCCAAATCATAGTTTCCACAAACAGTAGTTTGCCTCCAAACCAAAAATAGAAACCAACTTCAAACCATGGCTGCGGATGTTGTTTTGGCAGCAAATCAGAATGAGCCAAAACCATAATTTGCCACATTTAGATATTGGGGCAAACTATGGTTCCCATATACCATGCAGTACAGAGAAGAATCAGATTGAAAGGAGAATATATAGGAACTGATGGACAAATTAGGGGTTGTGTTATTGGAAAGCTGGGAAGGGTCCAGAGCCATGAAACGGACCTACTGATGCTTCCCAGAATCCTCTTTGTGTGGTTGGAGCAGAGCAACTCTTTGGATCACACACCAGTGGGAGGTATCCCTTGAAGGGCTGCTTGATAAGGGCCTCCTGTTATCATTGGCATTGACCATGCATGAAACCACACTTTGGTTGTGGCATCAGACTGGAGCCATTATCAGTTGCTGATGAAGAGTGTGGTAGACTCTACACATGGTGACTCTACAAGGTCATCTACAAGGCAACCTTATAAAGTCATCTAGTCTGAACTGCTGCCTGTGGTAGGAGTTGAGCAGTAGGGTTGAGCAGGCAGGGTGCCAGCTGAGGGTGCCACGCAGGGTGCCACCAGACAGCCTCTCTGTGTGGGTTGTATCCTCTCAATACTGCTGGCAATGGAGACCCGAGTCAGCCAAGTGACTGGCATGGCTACAGGTTTGGGCACCCCCAGTTACACTAGAAATCTTTGGGTGATTAAGGGCTTCTAGGGGATCCCCTGGAGCAGCCAAGAAGGGGCATCCAGCATCACCAAGGGACTATTCTTTGATGAATGAAGGTGGGATATGGCGTTTGCTCCACAGGGGCAAGGGGAATAAGGTGCTGCTAAGCCACCCATTTCACCCACTGGTGGGGGGCAGCTGTTCATAACTGGGGAGGCTGATGGGTCCCCAGGCCCTCAGCACTTGAGATGCACATTTGATTTTAAAATTCAGTGTCACCCGATACAGTGGGCACTACTGTGTCTTGAGTAGCGAGCTCCATATCCCGATCATGGGAGGTGAGAAGAACCGGTTGTTGATGGTCTTTCACTCTTCCCAGCCCATTTCTCGGAGAGACTAAAGTCACCAACCTTGCCAAAGTTGACCTACCACACCAGTCTTGGTCAACTCTATATGATTCCAACTCTGAACGGGATCTGAACCCAACATGAATGTCTGTCGGGACTCAGTGTTGCAGTGGGGTTTTGCATCTACCCCGCACTGTGAGTGTGGTGCTCCTCAACAAAATATTCATCCCATTGTGGCCCAGTGTCTGATTTTTTTCCCCAGTATAGACCACTCTGAACGACTGAGTGGACTGGACATTCACATCTGATTCACCATCAGTACAAATACCCATGTATTTGCCATACGCTAAATAAAATAAACTTTCTCTCTCTAGTAAGACTCTCCATTGATAGATATGTCATTATAAAGATGAATCCGAGGGTGAAATCCAGAGTAACTACAGGGAGTCCTTGCTCCGGAGTGAGCACAAGTTACTCTGGATTGCAATATGAATTTCCCATAGGTTTTCATTAGGTGGTGCAATAACTATGGGTGCACATAATGTCTCTTACGGGCTCCCGTAGTTACTCTGGATTGTGCCCAGATGCTGCCAACTGGCAGCCCCCATGACCTATCCTCCCCCACAGTGCACTCTGTTCCATGGGGCCATGGTGGGATTGGGATCTTCTTTGGTGTTGCAATACTGAACCCTTTGGTGCATGATTTGAATTCCTCCTTTGCAGCATCACTTCCATGCGCCGTGCCAGGCGGGATGCTAATTTTATCCATTAAGTGGTCCATTAGTTGCCATGGAAACAGTTTTTTAAAAATTACTCCGGCATTAATACGGTGTTGGTATCTCTGCCAGGCAAGTTCCAGCTGAGACCGGAGTGCCCGCCTCGCAGAAGTCCTGCCTTCCCTCCGCAGAGTGGCAAATTCCAGGGGCTGGAAAGTGGGCACGCACATGGGTCATGCACATGCGCAACTGTGGAAGGCTGTGTTGAGAAAACAAATCTCCCTTACAGGGAAAAAGAGGAGCAAACCCCTAGAAATGGACTAGAAATGGTGGTGGACTCTCCACAGGGTGACCAGATGCCAATCTAAAATTCCTGAACCCCAAGGCCAAAATTCCTACCCACTGAAAAAATTACCAATAAATGTATTTATTTTTGTTTTTATAGTTTTTATTTTTTGGTTTTTTGACCATAACTTGTGATAGGAAGGAGATATCGCAAATCTGATTTTTGCATTGGATTCTGCTCTTCAGTGCGAATCCAATGACGTATAGCAAGATGGGGTACTGAGCACTACCGCAAAGTTTCAAAATGAAGCCAAAATGTAGGACACCCGGACAGGAGAATCCAGACAAATCCGGGGTTTTCCAGTCTTATTTATTTATTTATTTATTTATTTATTTATTTATTTATTTATTTATTTATGGTCACCCTGATTCTCCCTCACTGGAGATCTTCAAGCAGGGGCTCGACGAGCACCTGTCAGGGATGCTCTAGGAGGATTTCCTGCTGCAGGCAGGGGGTTGGACTAGATGACCTACTGGGTCCCTTCCAACTCTAGGATTCTCATATTCTATGACTCCCATTGTCACTTCTTTTCTAGTTGGGTTTCATGACCCATAGGATTTGTACACCACCACTACATCCACCTTTAGGCCCACCTGTGGGATTTCTGCCTGCCACACAGCTGCTAACAGTACCGGGACTCCACTGGTCAATCTTCTCCTGCCAGACCAGCAGTAACAATAGCATTTGAATAAAGTCTATTTTATTTATTCTATTTATATCCTGCCTTTCTTCCTAAAGGAAAGATATCCAAGGTGGCTATGATGGAAAAGATCAATGGAAAGCAAACAGAAGGAGCCATTTAAAGAGCTGATTCCTATGCTGAAGATTCCTGAGTGCGTCAAGATCTTTGCCATAAGGAGGACAAGTGGTGCACCAAGTCTCAGGATCAGTGCCAGGGGCCTGAGTTTGCCTTATGAGCATGTGCATCCCTATCCCTCACCACCACACATGTCATGCAGGCTGAGAGAGAGGCATGAGATAGTGTTCAGAACATCTATGGTCATCCATAACTAGAGGTCTTTGAAAATGTTATTGATTTTACTCATAAGTAATTCCACTGTGTTCACTAACACTTGAGTAAAGCCTAGCTTATTCACCAGAAACAAGTACCTCTATCTATAAAGCCTACATTTTCTGAAGTGGATCACGAGGCTTATGATTTATGATTGCACCACAGTCATGGTGCAAGGCCGCTGGGAACCATGCTCAGACAGATGAACATGGTCTTGGAAATCCCAGTGGATACTAAGTTAGCATACACCGAATCATACAGTCTATGGGGAAAAAATAGGGTGATGTTCCATGGGACCCTCTTCACCATATGCCTTATGAGCTTTATGACCTTGACCCCTAACTTGAAGCCAAAGGGGCTTGGTGACAGCCAGAGGGGGCATCAAAATCTCCAACACTGATGCTATCCCTGGCATCAACATCTCCAACCACTCCATGCTATCCCTGGACTCATTGAGGGTTGCTAACCCAACAACGAGGTCTCAAGAGTTCAGTAGTGGGGAAGGGGTGGCTTCACCTGTCCTCCTCCTTCTCCACCTTTCTTTTGGCTCCTTCTCTGCCCCAGTGCGATCTTCAGGTAACCGATCAGAGACCTCTCATCATCAGTTTCCTTCAACACCAGAGTGGTGAAGGTTCAGCTGGAGTCTCCAAGATAATGCCCAAGTCTGGACAAATATATTTGATTCCCCATATGCCAACCCAGTGCCCAAAAATTGGGGAGTGCAGGCCTTTGTGATGGTTTATTTTCTGACAGTCCCTCTCTTTCAACAACTTTTTCAACACCTCTTTCAACCCCTCAATTATATCCAGAACTCATTCATTCAACACATGCTTCACTCCTTGGCTGCATCTTTCTTCAAGTGAGGTGCCCAGAATTGAACACAGTACTTCCAGTCCTCTTAATGCAGCCTAAAATGGCATTTGCCTTCTTTGCAGACACATCACACTGCTGACCATGTTCAGCTTGTGATCGGCGGCTACTCCAAGGTCCCGCTCACATGCTGTGCTGCCAAGCCAAGTATCCCCCATTTTATACCTGTGTTTTGGGTTTTTCTTGCCCAACTGCAGAACCTTCCACTTCTCCCTGTAGAAGTTCATTCTATTTGTTCCAGCCCAGGATTCCAGTTTATCCAGATCCTCCTGGAGGTTTCTCCTTCTTCTGATGTGTTTGCTACTCCTCCCAGCTTGGTGTCATCTGCAAATTTGATCAGGCTCCCCCGTATCCCTTCCTCCAAGTCATTGATGAAAAGGTTAAAGAGAACCGGTCCCAAGACAGAGCCCTGGGGCACCCCACTTGAAACCCACTTCCACCCATGTTGTGAAAGAGTGCATGCATCCTCATGTTGCTGCAAGTTCGAAGGAGAGAGATACAGAGCGTGGGAGGGAGGGATGGAGTGATCAAAGTGTGAGATGGAGCGAGAGAGAGGGAGAGAGAGAGAGAGAGAGAGAGCCATAAACTCATAAGATGAACTGAAATCAATTTTCCATCCAAGGTCTGAGATGAGAAAATGAAGACGTGAAGAGAGGAAGCACATCAATCCACGTGGCCTGCTGGAACCGCGATAAGCTCGTTTTGCCAACGAGTTTTGTTGCTCCGGCAGCATCATGATCTGGGGCTGCTGAAAATAGTCCCTCTCTAGACAACCATATCAAATGCTTCCTGGCATTCACTCCGACTCAGTGTGGCGGATCTGAACTGGAGCGGATTGGAAAGCAAGGACTGTTTCTCCCTGGATCACCCACACTGCTGCATCCTTGTGGGTGAGAGCTGAGTGCATGGACCTTCTCCATCAGGATAGGGACACTCCGCTGAAAATGGGCACACACCTGCAGGCACAGCACAGGCACCCTCTTTTTCACAAACAGTTACACTCACAGCAACCAGCAGACATCAAACCAATAAGCCAATTGCACCATTTGACCATGAAAAAGAATAAAAAATCAAGATATTGCAGCCGTCATGCCTGACTCACAATGCCAGGGAGCAAGTTCTCCCATTCTGCGTATGGCTCTGTTTAGGTTCCCCCTTGCAATGGCTCCACAGGGGTGAAGCTCCCTCCGAGGCTTGACTGCTTCACCCCTCTAGTTATGCTGCTAATTCTAAAGAATGATAGATACCATCACCTGAATCTAACACCACCTGGATCTATAGGTGATGTAACATCACCTGGATCGGGAGCGAACATCACATGGATCTATAGATGATGTTACTCCCTTTACTTCCCCCAATTTGATTTTTTTTCTCTCTCCCATAAGGTAAAGGCACATCCCTTTGGACAAGTATGTGCACAATCCTAATCATGTCTTCGCAAAAGTGAGCCCTATTGTGTTCAGTGGGTCTTACTCCCACGAAAGTGTGTTTAATATTGCTGCCTATGTCTAATGAACTCTTCTTGGACAACCTCCCAGTTTCCACTGCCCTTACGCACACAATAAGCATCTTCAGGTTGCACTCTATATTCCTCCAGTAGAACATTTCCGTCAATTGGTAGATGCTGAACCTACAGGTATTCCCACTTCGTGACAGTTAGGGCAGTGATTTTCAATCAGTACACTTGGCAATGGGCACCACTGGGCAATGGGCACTGCTGGACACCTACAAAACCTCTGGGCTGTCATGATCTTCACTGTCATGATCTTCACTCTCCACTTCACTTCCCAACACCACATTTATCTCATCCTGTTTATCAGCCATTCTGCCTCTTCACTCAACTCTCCGGATAAAAGACTCAGACGGGTAAGTTTATAATAAGACAACTTAGTTTACTTTTCAACTTTTCTCCAAGGAGGCGCAAACGCTTAGTGGTTACTGGTAGTTGTCTCTTCTTTGTTACAGATAACCAGGAACAACCATCAGCCCTCTCTCTTTGGACCCTCTTCTTAACAGGTAAGTAACAAAGGTAAGTATAACTATGAATCCCCAATACTAACTCTTGTTTTTTGTCTCTTTCAGGCAGAACTTCACTTAGCCCGAACCTCGGGTCCCCAAGGTTTGGCTCCTTTCTCTTTGTCGCATAATCACACCAATCAGTCTCTCTTTATCCTCCGCGTCCTCCATTCTGCCTGCTGCTGTTCCCTCCCCTCCTTAAGTACCTTGATCGTCTCTCCTCCCCATCCGTGCTCTTCCCTCCAGTCTGCGTCGTCCTAGAGCACGGGAAGAGCTTGGATTGGGACGGGCAGAAATTGGTCTCCCAGGGTACATCCCCGTTCTTTTATTCATGTACAAACGCAAAAGATCCCAGTATGAGTCAGACCACACTTCTCTGTCCTTTTCTCTCCTCCTCATGGGCTCTCCTGTCATGCTCTCCAGCACCTTGGGGTCCTCACCACAGGCACCTACAAACTCTGGGCACCAGATGGTATTGGGGGTAAAAGAAGGCAGCAGTGGTTCTTAATTCTTAGAAGGCAAAAATTGGTTTTTAGTGGGTGGCTACATCATGGAAGAAATAAAAAGCAGGCCTCCGTCAGTCTTGGAAGACTATGGTATCGTGCTTGGCACTGCATACGCTGCATGCGAAGCACGAAAGCCTGGGTTGGATTGTTATGGAGGAGAGGCTGTTCCCCAAGCAGCAAATCCCCCCTCTCCACACCACTGAATTAGTCCAATGGAAAGGCAGAGCCGATACGACTGGATCCAGCTGCGTCGCAGAGCTGGGCTAAGGACAGGAGCTCACCCTGTCTTGTGGGGCTGACCCAGGTCTCGAACCCTGGCCTGCTGGTTAACAGGCACAGTGTCTTAACCGCTTGCGCCACCCCAGCCCCAAAGGAATACCCTCCCTGAATTTCATGCTTCTACGTCCAGGGGTTTGTACTGGGTGTTGATGAATCTTCAATGTTTCCTTAATGTGATTCTTCAAGGTTTAGTACAGTATATGAACCAATACACATTGTATTGCTTTTCATCCCCTTTTAGTTTGAATTTTCAAAAATTGGTTCTTAGAGGGTGCCTACATCATGGAAGGAACACCCATCTCAAACCATCCCAACCATGCTTCTGCGTCTGGAGGTTTGGGCTTTGAAATCATAGAATCCTAGAGTTGGAAGGGACCCAGGAGGTCATCTAGTCCAACCCCCTGCCTGCAGCAGGAAATCCTCCTAGAGCATCCTCAACAGGTGTTGGTGGAGCCTCTCCTTGAAGATCCCCAGTGATCTCCTTGAAGATCCCCAGATTGCCACCACCTCCCTTGGCAATCTGTTCCTCTGCCGAACCGCCCAAACCAGCAGGAATTTTTTCCTGATATCCAACCGGAATCTCCTTGGCATTGATGAGTGAGTGAGTGAGTGAGTGAGTGAGTGAGTGAGTGAGTGAGTGAGTGAGTGACCTTTCAATTTTAATAGGATTATTGCGGAACTGAACCTCCCTCCAGCAGCACGGTATGCTCTGTCAACTGTACAAAGATTAGTGGTGTGCCATGGCCATTTTAGCACCTGGCCAGTGCACCATGAGATGAGAAAGGTTGAAAATCACTGGGTTAGGGATTGGAGCTGTGGTGAAAAGCCAAAATGGTTGAAAAGCGGAACCTGTTCCTTTTTTAGTTTACAAATCTTAATTCTAACGTTATTTTTTTAAAAAATAACAAGTTTCAAATGCCCTTCTTATTTTGCAAATTGCTGCTGTCACACAAACATTTCTGCAAATGGGTTCTCATTAATTCTTTCAGGAATAAGAACGGACCAGGAAATAGACCAGGCAATGGGAATAGCCTCAAACGCATACACTTGCACCAAAACAATTGGTATTAACACCATGTCATTGGCAAATCAACATGGAGGAGGGATATTTCAGTCTTTAGAATAGCAAAGTGAGGTTGAAAGAGTGGAACATGATCAAAAGATGTTGAAAGAGTGGATCATCAGAAAACAAACCGTCAGAAAGTGGGGGAGACTTGTAGTTCACTGCCAACCCTATCCTCACTGATGGCTCCACCCGCAGAGTGTGCATCCTGCCAGCACAAGTGACACGGTGATGGTCTACACAACAAGGCTGCCAGCGCACATGGCTGGCTGCTGCGGACACAAGACAACAAAGGCACCACTGACCGCATCGCCAAAATATGTGATCCAGTGCCAAAATAGGGCTCCATCAGAAACATGCTATGCCACTGAGCTCAACCCATAGAGCTCAACCCAGCCATTCACCAGCCAGGTGAGTGGCCCAGATCAGTCCCTCTGACGTCTCAACATCAGGCTGATCTAGTACACACTATAGTATACAATCATATATTGGTATTATTAAAGTGCTGCTTTGCAGACTCACATCCCACTCCATCGCTCAGCCAGTGCTTGCCAAATGGCTGGGACTGCTTTGTCTACAGAACCAGGACAGACAGCAGACTCATTCAGAGAGGAATGCCTGGGAGTGGGGCATGCACATCACAGCATGGGGCTCACCTGTGGCCGCGGGTGGCCCGTCACCAGACACATCAGCTCCAGCGTCTCCCCTTCGCGGATGGTGTACACTCGCTCCGAGTAGCGCTCCTCCTCAATGTTGCAGGCCAAGCCCGAATGGTTAATCCTCACTGTGGGTGGGGCTGTGGAAGCAACCAGAAGGAATGGATCAAGAAATGGACAGATCAAGGGAGACCAAGAGGGACATCGGCATCTCTGACACCCCAGGACCTGCTAATGCAAAGACACAGGTGACAAGACAGGTTTTTTACTGTGATGGGAAGGAGATGGTGGTCCAAGAGAGAGTATTGTTCAGCCACTGGGGAAACAGAGTCACCGGCATGTCCGTGAACCTACAGCCTACGTGGGAACCCATTCCCTATCATTAAGGGGGGTTGATCCTAATTGCATGCACAGGCTCAGCTCTTTCATTAAAAGTACAATTCGAACCATGTCTACCCAAAAGTAAGCCCCATTGTGTTTCAAAGGAAAGCGTCATAAGGATTGCAACATAAAGTGACCAGGGAAGCCCCTACCAGTGGAAAGTTTCTGGACACATCAGCGTTTCCACGAGTGCCAGGAAGGAGCAATCAGGGCACATCTATCATCATTGGTATTTAATCACTGGGAACCCCTTCAAGGGGATTTTACTTTCTTAATTTGAGCTAAAGATATTTGGGGCTTAATTTCCCAAAATTAGCTTTCCATTAATGTTATTTTTATGGCATATAAGCCTGGAAATGGAGGATCTTACTCCTTACACAAACGAATCACTTTAATGAGGGCCATAAACGGAAGTGGTTGGCAGGTGGGGACCAATCCCAGCCACTCCTCACACTACTAATCTTGGAAACCGACAGTTACGGCACTTGGGGCTTTTTTTGCTTGGCAATTAAGGGGGGCATGACCAGGACATAAAAATGATGCCTGGAGTGAGAGAAGTTCCCCTTCTGTTCTCTCGCTGCGAGAAGCAGGTGGTAATTCAATGAAACTGATGCTCCAATCCTAACCAATGACTGATGCACTCATGCAACCTATGATCCCAGGCCAGGTCCCTTCCTCTTGCCTGGAGCTGGCACAAACCAATTGGCACCAAATCGAGAGTTCAGTAGGATAGGAATAGATGGTTATTAAGAATTTTACAGATCTTGCAGCCTCCGTCAGTCTTGAGAAACTATGGTATCGTGCTCTGCGCTGCATACGCTGCATGCGAAGCACGAAAGCCTGGGTTAGATTGTTATGGAGGATAGGCTGTTACCCAAGCAGCAAATCCCCCTCTCCACGCCACTGAATTAGTCCAATGGAAAGGCAGAGCCGATACGATTGGATCCAGCTGGCGTTGCAGAGCTGGGCTAAGGACAGGAGCCCACCCTGTCTTATGGGGCCGACCCGGGTCTTGAACCCTGGCCTGCTGGTTAACAGGCACAGTGTCTTAACTGCTTGTGCCACCCACAGCAAGCAGAGTATTTTAAATCCTTGTTAACTGCTCACTATTTCCCAAGGATTTTTTTTAATCCATGGGAATGCAAGTGTAACTTATGCCATGCCATTCACTGGTTATTATTGATTATATTATTATATTATTATATTATTATTATTGATTATATTATATTATTACTGATTATCAGTTATCCTCAGCAGCCATTTGCCTGCCAGAATCTATGGCCGGCATTTTGAAGCCATCCGAATGAAACTCTCTGACCAGGTTAGCTACCCCTCCCTCAATATGTCTCCATCGGAGTCCTGATCAGACTCGTCATGCCCAACAAGGATGCCAATTTTATTTTGCCCCTTGCCACCTGGATCAGAGAGTGGATAGGTACTCAGTATCTGATGGATTTTTTAGGAACCTAACGCATGATCACAGTCCCCATATCAAAAAGGGATGCAAATTTTATTTCCCCCCTTGCCACATCTTCCCATGGGGTCAATGGTTCCATAATGATTCTTGGATGGGTTTTCCAAGAATCTAACTCATGATCGGAGTCACCATATCAAAAAGGGATGCAAATTTTATTTTCCCTCTTGCCACATCTTCCCATGGGGTCAATGGTTCAGTATCCACTGACTTTTTTCCCCACCTTGCCACATTTTCCATAGTGTCAGTGGTTTGGTATCCACTGATGGGTTTTCCAGGAACCTACCATGACTTATGATCAGAGTCATCAAGTCAAAAAGGGATACCAATTTTATTTTCCCTCTTGCCACATCTTCCCATGAGGTTAATGGTACCATAACCACTGATTTGGTAACCAATGGGTTTTCCAAGAACCTAACCCATGATCAGAGTCATCATGTCAAAAAGGGGTGCCAATTGTATTTTCCCTCTTACCACATCTTCCCCATGGGGATAATGGTTTGATAACCATTGATTTGGTATTTGATGGGTTTTCCAGGAACCTAACTTATGATCAGAGTCATCGAGTCAAAAAGGGTTGTCAATTTTGTTTCCACCTTGCCACATTTTCCCATAGGGACAGTAGTTTGGTATCCACTGATGAGTTTTCCAGGAATCAGAGACATCACATCAAAAAGGGATTCCAATTTTATTTCCCCTCTTGCCACATCTTCCCATACGAGATCCCAAGGGGGTCAATGGTTCAGCACCCAGCTATTTGGTAGCCGATGGGTTTTCTAGGAACCCAACTCCAGAAGAAAATGCGAATTGGGGCGCAATCCAGAGTAACTACGGGGAGTCCTTGCTCTGGTGTAAGAACCATTTGCTCTGGATTGCAATATGTATTTCCCATAGGTTTTCACTAGGTGGTGCAGTAACTATGGGTGCACATAATGTCTCTTATATGCTCCCGTAGTTACTCTGGATTGTAGGGTTGGCTGCACTTAGCATCACAGGAGAATCCTTTGCTCACCCTACAATCCAGAGTAACTACGGGAGCACGTAAGAGACATTACGTGCACCCGTAGTTACTGCACTACCTAGTGAAAACCTATGGGAAATTCATATTGCAATCCAGAGTAAATTGTTCTTACACCGGAGCAAGGACTCTCCGTAGTTACTCTGGATTGCGCCCTCAGAGGCAGAACACTTGTTTAGACTACCCCAAGTCCTGGGTTCATCCCCAGCATCGCTGTTGACAAGGATCAGGTAGCAAATGATGGGGAAAGCCTCTCCTCTCCTGAGATCCTGGAGATCCACTGGACACTGGCTCAACTCAGAATCGGGCCCAACAACCAAGTCTTTCTATTCTCACCTGACAAAGACTTCACACCTTCCCCTCCCTCTCTCCCTCCTTTCCTTTCCCCCTCCTTCAGTTATTTTTCCAGAGATAAATTCTTCTTGACATTTAACCTAAATCTTGCTTCCTGCAATTTAAAACTATATAGAACAATCGCTCGAGACAAACGGTTTTGTCGGAAGGCAGGAAAGAGCCCGTTCAGACACCGCAATCAAGAATCCTGCGTTGTGTTGTGGCGGCTGCTGTGCTTTTAACTCTTGCTTTGAATGGGGCAGGAGACCTCGCAACCCGGGAAAGTATCACACCCTCACCTTTGCAAATACCCACCATTGCAGATCTAGCCAGAAAGCAACGCTGGGCAAGACTCGAAACTAATGGAGGACCTGGCATTTCTGCTGCTAGAAGGCATTTTAAAATAATTCTTATTTATTTATTTGTTTGTTTGTTTGTTTGTACTCCGCCTTTCTCCCCAAAGGGCACCCAACGCGGCAAACAATCGTTACATAAAATACAATGTAAATATTACAATTAAAACATCAACATTCATCCTTGCATTCTACCCAGTAAAATGGCATGGAAGGAACTATGAGGTCCCCGTCCTTTAGGAATAAATATACTGTACTTTTTTGGACGATCAAGACAAACACAATAAGATCCTCAATCTGCCAGAACCAGTTTCTTTCTTTCTTTCTTTCTTTCTTTCTTTCTTTCTTTCTTTCTTTCTTTCTTTCTTTCTTTCCACAATATTTATATACTGCAATTCAATTAAAAAGTTCACAAAGTGGTTTACAATGAAATGAAAAAAATTAATGTCTAATGGATTATGAGTCTGGCTTTAGACTTTGGGTTTGAATCTTTTGAGTCTGTCAATGTGGTGACACAACAGCTTGGGAAGTGCTCCCATTATGACTTTTTGTAGCCAAGTCACAGGGGTTGGTGACTCTAGACCAGTGATTTTCAATCTTTTCCATCTCATGGCATACTGACAAAGCACTAAAATTGTCCAGGCGCACCATCAGTCCTTTGACAATTGACACGGCACACCACACTGCTGGTGGAGGCTTCACATCCCTTAATGGCCCTATTAATAAACGATATTATCTAATAAATAAATTTTCCAAACCCCTATGGCACACCTGTGGACCAGTGATGGGCTTCAAAGAAATTAACAACCGGTTCTCTGCCCATCCGGCAGCCACTTTTAAATGGATATTTTTAAACTTTATATGTCCTATCTCTTGTTAACAACCGGTTCTATAGAGTAGGTGCGAACCTGCTGGAGCCCACCACTGCTATGGACCACTCATGGCACACCAGTGCACTATGGCCAGGGGTGGGTGGGCCCAAGCCGGTTCGGGCCTGATCACCCGAACCGGTTGTTCCCGCAACCCCGCAGCTACCGAACCGGTAGCAGCGGGGTGGCAAGAAACCCCAACGTACCGGTTCGGTACATTTCCTCCAGCTGGAGGAGACACTCTCTGAGCTCAGCGCAGGCACTGTGCGTCTCCTCCAGCTGGAGGAGACGCACAGTGCATGCACCAATCCCCACGTGCATGCGCAGGAGACGCACTGTGTGTATGCCGGGGGTTGGCGCATGTGCAGTGCGCCAGGTGGGGGGGTCTGCCCCTAGCCCCACCGCTGACCCCGGCCCTGCCCCCTGACCCCGGCCCCACCCCAACTTCCGGTGAACTGGTTGTTGGACAAGGCGGGGCCCACCACTGACTATGGCACACTGGTTGAAAATCACTGCTCTAGACTCGTGTCAAACCATCCCTGGGGCAGAGCTTGCTATTAGCCCTGTGGGAAGAGATGGGGCAGGGTCCAGAACGGTTTGACAGCATAGCAGTTGAATAATATAATAGTTTAATAGTTTCTACCTCCATTTGCCCCTTGCCCTGAATAGATCTGAAGGGGGGGAGGGGACGGGGTCATGTGTGCTGAATGCTTTGCATTCCCTATAGCTACACCACTGAAACCGGCTGCCGTATCCTCAACAGGATAGAAGGACAAGGCAAAATCCTTTAGGGATCCCTGGCTAGCAAGAGAGTGCAGCACCTTGGGCAATAGCAGCTTGCAATCCCTTTCCCTTTCCAGATTCTCCATCCAGTTTTCCAGCAAAGCCAGCAGAGAGAGGTCAGCCAACCTTCTTGAGATGCTTTCCTCAAGCACACCTTCTTTGTCCAGTCTGTCTCAGGTCTCATCTAGACTACTACTATCCCCCTGCCTCTCCCGGCTATGCTACTGGTCAGTAACATTAAAGCTCATGCGGGCCAAGTGAGGTTGTGAGTACACTGAAGTGTCCAACCGAGGTTGTATCACTTGGTGTGAAGGCTCAGTAGATCAAGACAAACAGAAATTTGTAGATCAAGACAAACAGAAATTTGTAGATCAAGACAAACAGAAATTTGTAGATCAAGACAAACAGAAATTTGCCACCCCAGATCCAGCAGAAGAGATCCAAACATCTCCATTTTATATGCAGAATTACATATATCTCTCCTCTGAACTGTCACATTATTTTTTTTTCTTGCTAAGTCAACAGTGGGCCCCATATGCTGGAGACCAACAGTTATTGATTCTCACAAAACCCATGTGTACGAGGACATTTAACCTCTTTCCCAAACCAGAGTGGTTTTCTCCTAACTTAATATATGGTCTCCAGATAAGCTTTGCAGTGTGCAGATCTGATTACTCTGCACTAGGAGTGCTGGGGATGCAGGCCGGGGATCTAATTAGTTCTTTGCTTCCTTACGCTTTCTCGGTTAATTAGAGATGCTTGCACGGCTCCGGAAATGTGCTTTGAGGTCAGCACTGGCTGCACAGGGAGCTGAGCATGTGCAAATGTTTGGCAGGAGATGGGGATGATGAAAGGGTCCCCCCATGGCCAGGGTGATCATATAACCAGAAATTTCTGGATTTGTCCTCTTTTTTAGTCTTCTGTCCTCCAAAAGGGTTTCATTGTCCCCTGTTTTGGCTTCATTTTGGAACTTTGCAATGGTGTTGTATTGAAGAGCAAATGCAATTTTATCCAAGGGCAGATTTTATCCAATACAAAAATTGGTTTTGAAATATCTGCTTCCTTTCAAACGTTATGGCCAAAATGCTAAAAATTAAAAAATGTGCAAGGAGCTCTATGGAAAAGTGCCCGATATCGCAGCTTTACTCGTGAGTAGGCAAACAGGCCACTGTCCTCCAGAAAGGCCAGGCTGAGAGGAATCCAAGATCTTGTCCTCCTTTTGAAGTTTGGGCATCTGGTCACTATGCCCCTGGCCTGCTTGCCACAGAAGAAAGAAAATCCAGGGTATAGAATCCTAGAGTTGGAAGGGACCTCGTAGGTCATCTAGTCCAACCCTGTGCTTGTAGTAGGAAATCCCCCTGAAGCATACCTGAGAAGTGCTTGTCGAGCCTCTGCTCAAGCCAAGGGCAGACCCAACTGGGTCAACAGAGCTCACCTGAGCAAGTCCTCCATCTTTCTCCAGCATGCTCTTGCTCACCTAACACATCCCAGCAAAAATGTCAAATGAACCCTTTGGAAAATGTGATGGACCTCAAGCCACATGCCTAAGATGACTCCCCTTCAGGTCACGTGGAATATCATTAGTCACACTAGCTATGGGGTGGCTCCTCGTTCAGAGGCAGGTCACATCTGGGCACCAGCTTGCAGGGATCCTTGATCTCTTCCCCAGGGGGACACTCCATATCCAAATGGGTGGACTTGGTTGTTCTTTGGTCCTACTAAAATCACCATGTCCATCTGTGCTGGGGGTGCCAGGTGTGGCTGCACCCCGTCCGCATGGGTGCGCTCTTGGGGGCCACTGATCGAAGAAGGGATGCTGCAATTGCGGCAGAAAGAAAGAGCGCTGAAAGTATCGACTGAGTGTGCAAAGCAGACTCAAATCTGTGTTTGGGCTAATTAGGGAAAGGCTTGAAAATAGAACTGCTGGCACCAGATGCTACCACGCAAACCCGTTGTCCAACCAGACGTGGAGCGCTGGGGGCATGTCTGCACTTCCCATCTCACAAATGGTATGGGAGAGCTGGAAGAGGAGCCAAAGTGGGGCTGGGTGGGGGGCAGGGGGACCAGATATCCTATCCACAAAGGAGAACAAAGCCACCCCAATGTAGGACACACAAGAAAAATGTAGGACACTCATATATATGTAAGAACACTCATATATATGTATATATATATAAATAGATATAGATAGATTGATTGATTGATTGATTGATTTAATATGGTTAATTTAAACACTATTAATTACACTATTAATTTAAAGCTAGTACCTATAATTAATGAATTTCAAGAAGGCTCCATGTTGCTTGCTCATAAGGAAATGGAGGAAAATGGAGATTTTTTTTCCAGGACACAAGGTTAAAAAAAGAGGACATGTCCTGGGCAAAGAGGATATCTGGTCACCGTGGGTGGGGAACCTCCTTGAATTTGCTTTAAAGGTACAAGTGTTTTAATTTGTTGGAAAGGTACAAGTATTTGAAATGGTCTCTGTTGTCTCGTGACCGTTTTATCGGTTTTTGGGTCTCCCATCCAAGAATTATCCATGTCGCTAGGTTTTGCATGAAACCTTTCTGCGGCTTACAAGCAGATCCTCCTTCAGTGCCTGCTGCCTTGAGTCCCCCAAGGAAAAGGTGAGATGTAAATATTAAATTTTATGTACTGTATTTACTCGAATTTAACGCTCACCTTTTCCAGCCAAATTTAGGGCAAAATCCAGAGTAACTACGGGGAATCCTTGCTCCGGTATAGGAACAACTTACTCTGGATTCCCATATGAATTTCCTATGGGTTTTCAGTAGGTGGTGCCGTAACGACGTCAATGTAAATGTCTCTTACGTGCTCCTGTAGTTACTCTGGATTGTAGGGTTAGTGCCTTGCCCCCCTTTTAGCTACGCCACTGCCCAGAGGCCACTGTATGGAGCACAGCAGAGCTCCTCAGAAACTCCGCATGCCACATCCACGGGGCTGCAGCAGGCAGAGCAGGGCTGGCTTCTTGGTATTCAGGAGACCCCCTCTTGCCACTGGGAGAATCTGCATTCCTGTAAAACAGCCGCTCAGGAGTGATCCGTTTCCAGCCAGTCACAGGTAATATCAAGCACACTCCCTTTCTCAGCCAAAATACCAGAAAAGCATCTGCTTTGATATTTATGAATCAGAGCCTTCTGTCATTGAAAGGAATCTGCGACACATTAGAAGCGCATCAAATCAAGAGCCGCTTCTCCAGAAAGCAAAGGGGAACAGTAGCTACAAAGCGATGGAAACCTCAAAGAAAGCCAAGCTCCCACAACCTGGGCTTTCATCCAGTAGATCCTCGCTCACAGACGTCCCCGCACATTCCAGGTGTGCAGACTGCGCAGGAGATGCGCAGGCAGCAGGTCATCAGAGCCTGCTTTGCACAAGGAGGGCACAGAAGCGGTATGTGGGTTGAAATACATACATACCTACATACCTACATACATACATACATACATACATACATACATACATACATACAGGGCCAACCTTGTTATGATGGATTTTTTATACACAGATGTGACCCAACACAAATGGCCACTGCAAATCACATCTATAAAAACTGCTTTTCTACTATTATAGAGAAGCAGTATCACTCCATTTTTTCTGTCCCTGAATCAAATCCCTGAAGATATTGAAGCACTACGTACGCTGAATCCTAACCACACTTTCCTGGGAGTAAGGCTGCAATCCTAAAGACTGCAATCCTAAAGACGCTTTCCTGCGAGTAAGACCCACTGAACACAATGAGACTAGGGGTGAAATCCAGAGTAACTGTGGGGAGTCCTTGCTCCGGAGTAAGAACAAGTTACTCTGGATTGCAATATGAACTTCCCATAGGTTTTCACTAAGTGGTGCAGTAACTACGGGTGCACGTAATGTCTCTTACGTGCTCCTGTAGTTGCTCTGGATTGTGCCCTTACTGTTTTGTAGACATGGTTAGGATCGTGCTCTATGTCCTATTGAACACAATGGGACTTATTTCTGAGTAGACATGATTAGCATTGCTTTTGGTGCAACAGAGGAACAAGAAACCTAGAAGTGGTTTCTTGGAAAACCTATTTTCCCCATCTTTTTTCTTTATCCATTGATTTTAATCCACAGTGGTGGGCTTCAGGGGGTTCTCACAGGTTCTATAGAACCCTTTGCTAATGAGCACCCATTAGAACCGGTTACTAATGGGACATAGAACCTGTTGTTAATTTAGTTTATTAGGATATAGAACCTGTGGTTATTTGAATCCCATCAGTGACTGGAACCCTAGTGAATACTGAAGGACACCTGTACACACTTGTGGCTTGAAGAGGCTCTGGTGGGGAGGGGGGCTGCTTGCTCACTGCAGTGAGGCTCTTGGCCAAATTTAGTGCTTTGCACCCCCTCTAGCTATGCCACTGGGTGTGACTTTTTATCAACTCTGGATAGACTTGGCTTTATTATTTTATCGACCTGTCTCATTCCATTGCTTAAAATAAATAGTTCCCCTTTGAGCATTTGGGGGAAAAAATTCCCCCTGCATATTTAAAAGAAGAAACCAGTTCAAGAGGTTACAGCCAGATGCCAAGTTCAGCTCTGGAATCCAATTAGCAAGTCCATTTCGTGTCGATAAGTCAGGGAAGGTGAGGAGAGCAGCTCACCTGGGAAGCCCGACCAAAACTGGGACTTTCTAAGTGTCCCCATATATCAGAGGAAAAAGGATGGCCAGGAATTCTCTTGGGCGCCTTCTGAAGCCAGGAGTCTCATGTGGGTCTTGATTTACATAATGCACATTTAAGCAGAACGTAATGAAGGACTCGCGGCATTTCTTTCCGGAGACCTTTGCAGCGCAAAGTCCTAACAACGCCACCACAAATGTCAACACAGGCACACACTCGGTTCCAACAACGCCATTCTCTTCTTCGGAGACCGATCAATGTTCCCTTGTACGGTTTGGCACCCAAATAATGCGCAGCTCAGGGGAATAGAATGGATTCATCTGATTTCTTTCCCTTTCCTAAGCAACGTTGGAAGGTAAACAGGACAAGCGAATAAAGGGAGACATTCAAGCATTAAATGCAATCTGGGTGTTTTCAGACAACGCAAATGGGGACCGAGAGGCCTGTGTTTGAAATGTGTTGATGTCAAAACCACCTACATGAAACTGCTGAGCTGGGGTGACCTAGTGGCCCAGTGGGAGAGATGAGAGCCACCAAGTCGTGCAGGTCCCAGAGCGGAAGGACATCCTCTGGAGAGGATGCGTCACCTGCAAACTTGATCTGGTTACATAAAATCCAGCTCAATCATCTTGGGGTGGCCCAATGCAAAGCTTTCCATAGAATCCTAGAACTGGAAGGGATCTATTAGGTCATCTAGTCGAACCCCCTGCCTGTAGCAGGAAATCCTCCTTGATCATCTCCAACAGGTGCTGGTCGAGCCTCTGCTTGAAGATCCCCAGTGAAGTGAAG
Source organism: Cryptoblepharus egeriae (assembly GCA_030015325.1). Classification (NCBI taxonomy): domain Eukaryota; kingdom Metazoa; phylum Chordata; class Lepidosauria; order Squamata; family Scincidae; genus Cryptoblepharus; species Cryptoblepharus egeriae. Next base: position 267,993,426 of record JAREYC010000001.1, read on the forward strand.
GGATTACCTCCTTTGGCAGTCTAGCCCACTGTCGACTGCTCTGACCAAGGACACTTTTTGTCCTGATATCATGATATTTTGAATGGACCACCCAAACCCTCCCACCCCCCATCCAGTGGCCTCCCCAATTCACCAAGCACTGATGGTGCAGTGTACAAAGTGCAGCATCCTGAAATACTATATTTACTCAAATCTCACACTCACCTTTTCTAGCCGAATCTAGTCTCCTAAAACAGGGTGCGCATTAGAGTTGATGGTTAGTTAGATTAGAGTAAATGTGGTGTTTCAATTATAAGTATAGGATGTGCATCAGATTCGATGGCTGTTAGTTTCGAGTAAATACGGTAGTCGGCAGTGATGTGGGGACCTCACAGCCAACATTTTCCAGGATGGCCATTTCAGGACATACAGATCTGGAGGGGTAGGAGGGATGGATTCACTAGATGGACCTCAGCATGATTCCATGATGTGGTGGTGGGAGTGGGGGGGGGGTTTTCCAAATTGTGGGGTCACAACACACCTTTTCCTTGCTCCTGCTAGCACCAGAATAACATCAAATAAATAGTGCCAATGAGCACAGGCATCACTAGGGTAGTGCGGTGGTGCAGTCCACACCGGGGGTTGACACGCACTGGGTGTGCAACTTTGTGATGGTGCCTCAAACCCCATCATGTCATATACCGTTGGATTTGTATTGGAGAGCAGAATCCAATGCAAAAATCCGTTTTGAAATAGCACCTTTCTATCAAATGTTATGGCCAAAAAACTAAAGTATGCATTGAGCACTATGGAAAGTGAAAGTGACCCATATTGCGGCTTTACTTGTGACTAGGACTTTATTGGCATATAAACCCAACTACACACATAAAATGTCCAGAACATGCCAGAGTTCATTGGAAAGGGCAGTCTGGGGGGAATCTAAGGACACCAGAATTGTCCTGATCCAATGAACACAGCCCCCACAATGTATGGGGGTAATGCGCTGGCCCCCACGCCAGGTGACGCTAACCCTAGTGATGCCCCAGCCAACGAGTCACCCTCCCAGCAGAACCCTGGATGAACTGAGCACCCATTTCAAATGAGGCTCATGCAGATGATGCCGTCCTCTGGTCCCAAAGGATCCGTTTCATTATCTTCGGGGCTTTTCATTATTCTTTGGATTTTTAAATTCCACCATAAGATCAACAAATCAATAAAAAAATGAATGGGGACAATTCTCGCCTCTCGGTTCCAGTTTCGGGAACACATAAAGATGACGGATTGGGGACTCGACAATATCTGGTCCTCTTCAAGCTGTTGTCTGACATTTTCAGTTTAATTAACACCATACAATTAGCCATTAACTTTCATTATGGCGCTGCTCTTTTTGTGGAACTGGAGCTAGCCAGTTACAGCTCAAGGGAAAGGAAATCTTGGGGGAGAGTCACTGAAAGGGCAACGGCTTCTGTGTGATGGGTCTGAAGTCATGATGGGGGATCATCCCCGGGATGGACTTGGGGGGGGGTAGCCTAAAAAGGCCCCATTTGGGTTCAAAGCAAATTGGGTTCCAATTAACCTGTTCCAGGGCTTAGAATAAAGCTCCAACCTGGTTATACGTGGATTTCTTAATGCAACATGAATGACCCCTGCAAATCACAGTTTAAAAACAGCTTTTCGTCCTGTTGTAGAGAGGCAGTTATGTAAGCAATCATTCCATTCTTTAGCTGAGCTAGGCAAAGAAAAGGAAGGGGTCCTTTGCAGTTCTAATTTGGGCTGCCTCTCTACAACAGTAAGAAAAACTGTTTTTTCAACAATTAAAAAAGAGATGCACTATTCATTTTTAAAACTGCATTTAGTTAACATATTAGATGTATCAGCAGGGACTCTCAGAATCAAACCCCTGTGGATACTGAGGCACAACCTTATTCCATTAGGCTCAATAGAGGAGCAAGAAATCTGAAAGTGGGTCTTTAAGTCTATTTTTCCACTAATTTTATCCACTGATTTTTTTATCCACTGATTTTTTAAAATCCAGAATGGAACCCAGGTAGATAACAAGGAACACCTGTACGTCCAGAGAGGGTACTGACAACCCCTTGAGTTTTGGAGGATTCCACAACCCCTTTCTGAGCTCATCCACTTCCTTTTGACTCTCCTAACCATGTCTACTCAAAAGTAAGCTCCATTGTGGTCAAGGGTTCTTACTCCCAGGAAAGTGTCTTTAGGATTGCAGCTGTAGTCAACCCACTGGTGACAAACTCTCACTGCAGGCATATTTGAACAGGATCAAGGATGATGACCCTAGGGATGCCATAATTCTCTTCCACAAAATCGGGACACAACCCTCTGTTTAATTCCGTTCCCAAATTGGGAAAGGACCCACACAGTGCCCCCAAATCAGGATTTTGGGGGACATATGGCAACCCTAGGTGACTCCCCTGGATCAAGTGGGAATATTCTGGAGGACGCGTGAAGGAAACAGAAGCATCTTTGGTAGGAAAAAGCTGTGCTTGAAACTTAACACATCTCCTTCATGGTCTGCAATCCTGTACACCCTTTCCTGGGAGGAAGTCCCCTGGAAATCAATGAAACTTACTTTTGAGTAGACATGCATAGGATTGGGCTAATAGATTTCTGCATACATTTCCTTTATTTTGCAAGGCAGGTGTGAGATCCACAGACCCACCACATGGGTGGATCCTTTCCATCCATTCCTTACTGATCTGTTTGAAACGCCATAATTAGAAGGGTCCTAAGTTAATTTCTGTTTTCAGCTGATCAATTTTAAATTGTTGAGGCTTTGAAGCCACATCCTCAAGAGATCCAACTCCCTGTCACATTACTTAAGGGAGGCAGGAAGAAAACTGCCAAAGGTGCCTTCCAGGCTGGGAAGATGTGGTGCCAGTGGCATAGCTAGAGGGGGTTCACAGCGCTAAGTCTTGCAGGTTGCCTCACGTGGCATGCAAAGGCCCTCCCCTTCTCCTTTGGAGTCATTCCAAACAGTGGGAGCAAAAGTTAAGCACTATGTGAGACTTAGTGCTTTGCATCCCCCCAGTGCTTTGATTCCCCCCCCCCCCGAGACACGACTGCCTTGTGTTGCACAGAGGCCTTGGACAGTACCAGGCATGCACAGTACTTTCTGTGCCTTTTATCTGGCAGTATTTCCTGGACTGGCTCGATTATGTAACCAGGAGAAAAAAAAGAACACAAAAATGGATGAACGAAAGAATGAACAAACGAACAAACGAACAAACGAACTGTAAAGTAGCTTCCCAGAAAAGCAAGGGTACAGGAATTAAGTGGAACTTAGGCTGCAATCCGAAAGACACTTTCCTGGGACTAAGAGCAATTGAATAAAATGGGGCTTACTTTTGAGTAGACATGGTTAGGATGGTGCTCTAAGTCCAAATAAAATTAGGTGGTGTCTCTTAAGAACCCATTGGAGATCCTAAACCAGCATTTCTCAAAGTGGGGGTCGGGACCCCATTGGGGGTCGCCTAGAGCTTTCCTAAAGACCCCTGGTGCAGGGGCCAGGTCAGGCTTGCCAGACCTCTGGCTGTAGCTGCATGCGCACTGGGGCTGACTGATAGCCTCAGGGCCCAATCCTATGCGTGTCTACTCTGAAATAAATCCCATTATAGCCAGGGGGGCCTTTACTCCCATGCAAATGTGGATAGGATTGCAGCCTCAGGGCCCAATCTATGCATGCCTACTCTGAAATAAATCCCACTGTGTTCAGTGTGAACACACTGAACACACATTTCATTTGTAACGATGAAAATACATCCTGCATATCGGATATTTACATTACGAATCATAACTGTAGCAAAATTACAGTTATAAAGTAGCAACGAAAATAATTTAATGGTTGGGGGTCCCCACAACATGAGGAACTTATAAAGGGGTCACGGCGTTGGGAAGATTGAGAACCACTGTCCTGAACCATATTTCCTGTAGCAAACGATGATCCACAAAAGGTATTGTGTTGTCGGTGAAATACGTTTGCACCTTTTGATGCTGCATCTATGTTTTTCTGACTAAGCATAGCAGACTCTGCTTCATGCTCTTCATTGTTCTTATGTAGGGTTGCCATATGTCCCGAAAACCAGGGAAAATCTCAATTTGGGGAGATTGTATTCATACGCTGGCCAATGGGTCAGACGGTCCTGTCCCGATTTGGGGCAAGAGAATTATGGCAACCTTATTCTTAGGAGTAGAGCCACTTTGAATATGGATGGGCACATGGAGGCAGGGCAAGCTTCTTCCCATCACTGGGAGGCAGGTAGCTTGTTCTGGATATACATTCCTCGCTGTTTATTTTTCTGTAAACCACTTTGTGAACTTTTAATTGAAAAGTGGTATATACTATATATACTCGCGTATAAGCCTAGTTTTTTGGGCCCCAAAAATGAGCCCCAAAACCCACCTCGGCTTATACGCGGGTCAGTAAAAAAATTAAGAAAAATGGAGGGCGTGACCTCCAGCCTCTGCAGCCTCTCCAGCTACTGGCACTGGATCTCCAGGCTGCGGAGGAGGCGCGCGGCAGCAAGACATGGAGCCCACTGCAGCCAAGCCCCTCCTCAGACTCAGGTACTTCTTTGTGGGCCTTACTTCTGAGTAGACATGCCCAGGATTGGGCCCTGAGGCTAAAAGGCCAGCCACACTTTCCTCCCGTTGCTGCATTTTCCCCCCTTGGCTTATACTTGGGTCAATAAGTTTTTCCAGTATTTGTGGGAAAATTAGGTGCCTCGGCTGATACGCGGGTCGGCTTATACACGAGTATATGCGGTAAATACTATTGGTTGACTGATTCAATCAACCAATCAATCATATTTATATACCTTTTTCTAACAAAGAAGTTCAGAAAGTGATTTGCAAAGAAAATGAAATAATTGATTGATTGATTGATTGATTGATTGATTGATTGATTGATTCCAAGCCAGGTTGAACCAAATGCCTTCGGAGAGTCTGTCCGTGCGGCAACTTCCATCGCAGCTGCCAAGAGGGAAGAACCGCACAGAATGTTTGAAGGCCAATCATCTCATGTTCCAGCCCAAATATTTACCAGCCTGGAGTCTGTGCTGAGCAGCTGGTCTATTCATAACTTTTTTTAATCAAGAGAGACTCGTGGAACGTCAGCAAAACAACCCATTGGTCATGCAGACAAGCCGATCGGTGAATCTTTATCCATTGATTTATTATCAGCTAATCCAAATCCCAAACGAGACCTGATTGTTACGCCTTTCGATCCGATGCACTTAGCACAGCTTGCTAGGCAATTCCATGTGCAGCGCAACTATTGATCATTGGTACGATTACAAGTAAAGGGTTTCCAGAAGTGGTTTGCAAAGATATGTTCCGGAAATATGTAAAATTAAAGAAACCATAAAATAGGTTTGCAAGGAGCCAGCTTTTTTTATTTCCAGATGGCAAATTCACATGTTGGGTTGGCACTTATTGTGCGCATATTTCATATTTCAGAAAATCTCATGTGATTCGAGCAAACACTTTTTCTAGTAGGGGGCTTGATTTTACTCCAAAGTAGCAGCCATGCTGGATTGGGGATACAGCATAGAAGAAATATTTAACTCTTTCGTAAGAAATATCTATCTATCTATCTATCTATCTATCTATCTATCTATCTATCTATCTATCTATCTATCTATCTATCTATCTATCTATCTATCTCTCTCTCTCTCTCTCTCTCTCTCTCTCTCTCTCTCTCTCTCTCTCTCTCTCTCTCTCTATCTATCTATCTATCTATCTATCTCCTTCCACACTGTTTTCTCATCAAAGTTCACTTGCTCACAATCAGCCTTGATATCCAGACCTTGAGTATCCAGAGTCTCTGCTATCCTTGGTATCTGCTAAACAGAATTGGTGCTTAAACACTTTTTATTTTTTATTAAAATAATATTTTTTATAATCCATTTCATTGGATTGCTTTAGACAAAATCTGTGAACGTTGCCAAGTATTCCTATGAGCTGTGCAAGAACGTTTCACCGCGTGAAATTATTTGGCGACAGTATGCACTGCATACGGTATGCACCACACATGGTATTCTTGCTCCCCAGTTCCCACTACATTCCCTTTTGCCTCCCAGCAGATCCCAGTTGAAGAAGGGGCCTTGATACAGACCAGTGATTTTCAAACACAAGGATAGTTTGAGCCCAACACCTGGAGCATGACGTGCCCTGTCAATGGCCAAAGAGCTGATGATGTGCCTTGACAATTTTTGGGCCTTGTCAGTGTGCCATGAAATGAAATCGACAGAAAATTTCTGTTATTGACCTTGATGATGATGGTCAGCCCTATATTATCTTGGGAATGAGTATTTCAGAAGCTAATTATTGAAACGGGCTATGGGTGGTGCAAGCGGTTAAGACGCTGTGCCTGTTAACCAGCAGGCCAGGGTTCGAGACCCAGGTCAGCCCCACAAGACAGGGTGAGCTCCTGTCCTTAGCCCAGCTCTGCGACGCCAGCTGGATCCAATTGTATCAGCTCTGCCTTTCCATTGGACTAATTCAGTGGCGTGGAGAGGGGGGATTTGCTGCTTGGGTAACAGCCTATCCTCCATATCAATCTACCCAGGCCTTTGTGGTTTGCATGCAGCGTATGCAGCGCTGAGCACGATACTACAGTCTTTCAAGACTGACGGAGGCCTGCTTATTTATTGGAACATGCAGGGAAGACATTCTGCTGCACGAGGCAAAGCATGAGATGTGAGGCTGTGCCTGCTGAACTTCTTTTTCTATATAGTTGTCAAAGGTCCAAGAGCCCTAACATGGCGCAATCTGCCCACCCCCGTACCTTGAAGGAATCCTATACCTGCAAGGACCCTACTTGTAAAGATAAGGGGTTGCGCTTCCCTTGAAGGAGCAGGTTTGTAGCTTGGGGTCCATCTGGATTCACAGATGTTTCTTGATTTCCAGGTACCAGGTGTGGCCAGAGGTGCCTTCGCCCCATTTTGGTTGGCGTGCCAGTGACGGCCGTACTTGATCTGACCATGGTGCTCCATGCCACAGTGATATCAAGGCTGGACTATTGTAATGCACTCTGTGTGGGGCTTGCTTGCCCTTGAAAATGGTTCAGAATCTGAAATTAGTACCAAACCCAGCAGCCTATGTGGTTGCTGGATGGAGGTGGTGTGACTCTGCACCGGTTGCCCATGAGTAGAATATCAGAGGGGGAAGAAAGGGACGCCCCACACAATGATGGAATGATCTCCAACTGCCTGTGAAGACCAGCATTGACGTTCCTGGCGGGGCAGCTGCACACCCATCATAGGGGTGGGTAATGGGCTGCTATTGAGGCACATGGAAGATGAGAATCACCTACCATTATGAGTCAAATGGAGAAATGTGGGGAGGAGAACAAGCAACCGGGAAGGCGCAAGGGATGATCAGATTTGAAACTTCCTGATCAGGAACATGCAGGTCTCCACGATCGTGAGTCTGACAATATTAATTATTTATTTAGCATACGGCAATTATGCACCTGACATTATCTATCTATCTATCTATCTATCTATCTATCTATCTATCTATCTATCTATCTATCTATCTATCTATCTATCTAGCATATGGTACCGTAATTAGTTGTGAGGCTAGTTCTCCTCCAATCGGCACCCTGGATAGCTCGAAAGTGTGAACTAAACGAGTAGCGACAGTTGGCAGCCAGACTACATTGAAGAATTGATAGTTGGCGACAGTTGGCAGCCAGACATCCACGTGGCTCTAAATTCCTGGCCATGGAGGAGTCGGACCTTTTGAGCTGAAAGTCCTTGGGAATGTTCAGCTCAACCGTTGCGTCCCCTCTATTTGCTCGGCCTCCCCAAACGTCTCTGTCACAATGTTATACCTAATATTTCAAGGTTTGGAAGCAGAAACACCCCCAGAGAAGTGGCATTTGGATCGTAAGCACCTGAAGCCATGCAAAACAGCCTGCGCAGCTAGAAGTGGGTCAGATATAATCCGGGGATTAAATTATCAGCAAAAGGACATGATTTTTTTCTCCCGACTTGAAAGCAAAAAATTGGTAGCTTTTTCCCCCTGATCAGCAACTGCGAAGAAATTGATGGGTAAATAAAATGTTTGAGGACCTCAACTATTCATGCTTCTGTGTCCTGCTCAGTCACTGTGAGGACAAACAGCCGTGCCGAGCACAGCAGGAAAAAGCCAGAAGGTTCTCTCCTATATGGAACTGGAGAATCAAGTATTGACCCCCAAATTAATCACAGAGCAGATTCAAAAAGCTTCCACTTTTTCAAAGAGGATTTTATATATGTATTATTTAAATCTATGAGTAAAGTTATTCTCATTTGGTCATGGCCCTTCCTTGCTTTTACTCTCTGTTGCCCCCAAGTTGCCCTCCATGATGCCACTACGCAGCTGAAACCCTCAAAGGCCACAGTAAGGCCTTTCTGGAATCCCCCATTATTTCCCTGTGATTCACTGCAATCCTAAGCATCCCTTCTCAGAAGTAAGTCCTACTGGATTCAATAAGGCCTACTCCCAGGAAAGTGGGTTTAGGATTGCAGCCCTTGTGATTTTAAAGCCCAATCCTATGCCTCTCTACTCAGACGAACATCTCATTAAGTCACTGGGGCTTACTCCCAGGTAAGTGTGATAGGACTGCACCCTTACCAAGTCACCCCGAGATGCTGCTTCTTCACATCATTCATGTTTCGCTCAACCACAATCTGACAAATGGCAATTTTATTCAATCCACCATTTTCCTGCTTATATCTATCATCCCCCCCCCCCATGGATGTCCAGGCACTGGACTGATGAGTTTAAGGAGATGGAGATCCCAGAGGTTGACAGTTCTTGGTTGCATGCACCATGCGCACTGCCTGAATGACCATCCCATCTGGGACCTCTTTGGCCAGAAATGCATTTTTCTCCCTTTCTCTGGATACCAGGACTCAAGATCTTCCAACGGAGCCACATGCCACAAGATTTGGGACTGACAAGAGAAAGTCCTTCAAGCAGCATATCAAAAAATGGGTACCTGTGATGGGTACTTGCTCCAGGTGATGGGTACCTACTCCAGGAGGAGTGATGGGTATAGTGATGGGTACCTGCTCCAGAAGGGTCAGGCTCATTTCTGGAGATGGAGGTCTATGAACAGCTATTAGTGGTCACACCTCCAGAAACCTCCTTGTTTAATGTCACAGTTGGCCACAGTATGGAGCCATTCAGGCTGGGGAGCCACATGAAATGCAGGGGAGCAGTCGAGGGAGAGTGCTGGGTGTCCACACGACAAGATCCCATCCAGATTCCCAGTGACGTCTGGGGGACCAATGAAGAAAACCGAGTTCAGGACTAGAGGGGCCTTTGGTCTGAGCGAAAAGAGCCCTCCTTGCAGTCCATCACAGGCTTTGTTTTATTTGATGGGGTGGAAGCCGCAGGTGGGCCATGCGCTTCTGTGAACTTTTGTGTGGGTTTTGTCACTATTCGGAGAAGTCACGGCCAATTCTGGATGTTCTTCTCCTGTGAAAGTAATGAAAAGCAACATCTCTATTTTTAGCCCTGCTCTGTAGGTACAATAAGTGTCTCCCAGAAGACGTATGCATTGTGACACTGCTGGGGGGCCGCAGGGCGCTGATCTGTGTGCCCATTTCAATCCCAGTGTCTCAGACTATAAGGTATTAAAAATAGCCTGCTTTTCCGTTGAGAGAGGAGCGCGCCAGATAACTTAGGCAAATTTAAGGTCTGCAGGACTGCCCCACATTCATCATTTTGGTGCGGTTTACACATACACACACATCTACATACATACCTACACTCACACACAATCACTTCCCCATCCCCCATCTGAGCAGGAGACCGCATGTCATATGTCATAATCACATGTCATATGTCATATATTAAGTCATAATCACGTCATATGTCATAACCACATGTCATATGTCACATATCGTAAGTCATAATCACATGTCATATGTCATAACCACATGTGACCATATGTTACAAACACAAAAGAAGACGAGACACATCCGTCTAGTCCAGCTTCCTGGATCTTCCTGGATCCTGGATCTGGTGGTCCACCAGACGGTCCATCAGCAGCCAGGTACCCTCGCATCAGACATTCTGAGGTAGACTACAGGAGCAATCCAGAGTAACTACGGGGAGTCCTTGCTCCGATGTAAGAACAATTTACTCTGGATTGCAGTATGAATTTCCCATAGGTTTTCACTAGGTGGTGCAGTAACTACTGGGGCACGTAATGTCTCTTATGTGCTCCCGTAGTTACTATGGATTGTAGGGTACATCTAAAAAAAGAGATGGCACATACTCATCATGGCTTGAGACCTGTGATGGACTTTTCTGCCAGAATTTTGTTCTAACCTAGGCTTGATCTAGGCTAGAGACCATACTGTGGCAAGGAGTTCCATAGACTAGGAACTACTTGATGGGTAAAGAAACCATTTCCAGACCTACAACTGAAAGTTCCATAAATGGACTTGATGGGGATTGAACTTGCATGCCTAGCATGCATGATGGGGGTCCTTTGCATGCCTAGCAAGTGGGCTGAGACCCTGTTGCAGATTCCCTTCTTTTGGAGCTGCCGATTCATGCAGCCGATACCATGTCAGAACAACTAAAGATAGTTTTTTGGTAGCAGACAGGTTAAAAAAATAAGTTTGCAGTGGATCGGCTTAGTATAGCGTTTCTCTAAGTGGGGGTCGGGACCCCTTTCGGGGGTCGCCTAGAGCTTTCCTGGGGTCGCCTAAAGACCCCTGGTGCAGGGGGCCAGGTCAGGCTTGCCAGACCTCCGGCTGTAGCTGCACGCACACTGGGGCTGACTGACAGCCCCAGAGCCCAATCCTCTGCATGCCTACTCTGAAATAAATCCCATTATAGTCAGGGGGGCCTTTATTCCCATGTAAATGTGGACAGGATTTCAGCCTCAGGGCCCAATCCTCTGCATGCCTACTCTGAAATAAATCCCATTGTGTTCAGTGTGTGCAAATGAAACACACATTTCATTTGTAACAATGAAAATACATCCTGCATATCGGATATTTACATTACGATTCATAACAGTAGCAAAATTACAGTTATAAAGTAGCAATGAAAATAATGTTATGGTTGGGGGTCCCCACAACATGAGGAACTTATAAAGGGGTCATGGCGTTAGGAAGATTGAGAACCACTGGCTTAGTATCTACGTGCAGCCATACAAAGAAGGGATGTGGTCCTCCATGTCCTACCAACATCTGGCTGCTGTAGACTGCCAGGACCTTTCGCTTAATGCAGTTCTGCTGCTTCCATATTAGCACAATCAAAAGAATCCCTGAGGTTTGCAGCCAGGCATTGAATTCCACCCTGTGGTCCGATAGTTGAACATGATACTGAAGCATGGGGGGGGGGGAACACCCAGGAGATGTACCACCGCCTTGGCAACATGCTCTGTTTACCATTGAAAGCATCACACTTGCATTTGGGGAATGGATTGATTTCAGGGGGTGATCATCAGAGGCACTGAAACAAAATGGGTTCTTCCACAACTCATCAAGATCTCGGTCCCAAGGACCGTCAACGGTGTCTACCAAGACCAGCAACTGGAGCCCTCTCCATCAGTGGCCACCTCCAGATCTTTGCTCTCCAAATTATTTTCCCCTTTCTTTGTCAGGCTCCAGTAAACCTAGAAATTAGATCTCCACATTGGTTGTAACCAGCAACTACATGTATGGAGCTACATGTATCGAGTTACACATCCTGTGCAGCATGTCCTGTAACCAGCAACTACACGGATGGAGTAACCAGCAACTACATGTATGGAGCTACATGTATGGAGCTATATGTCATGTGCAGCTACATGTCCATGTTTATGGAGCTACATGTCCTGCAGCAATTATCACCACCACCTGTGTAACAAGAAGCCTATAGGTCAGCATTTCTCAAAGTGGGGGTCTGGATTCCTTTGGGGGTCGCCTGGAGTTTTCCTGGGGGTCGCTTAAAGACCCCTGGTGCAGGGGCCAGGTGGGAAGACTTTGCAGAAACGCTGGAGCCGCTGCGGCTGGAAGAAGCCGCTGAGAAGCAGCTCAAAAGGAGCCTCTGAGCTGTTGTGAGACCAATGTGGAACCTTGGGGGTGGGAAAGCACCCGACACACTCACCACAGATGGCAGCCTCCTCCTTCCCCCACCCCGCAGATCCTTACTGCGCCTGCCAGCTGAGAGTGTTAAGCGCGCTGATGTGGCAGCGTGGTGTGAGCGTGGTGTCAGAGCTCTGGTAGGTGGGCTGTCTGGTGGGCGCCCCGCTTGTGCACCGGCCGTTGTGCCCTGCTCCTTGTGCTCTACTCAAAAGTAAGCCCCCTCAATGTTGTTGTTATTCATGATAAGTGAATGGGACTTACTCCCAGGAAAGTGCTAGGATTGCAGCCTTAGAACCCAGTTCTATGCATGTTTACTAAAAAATCAGTCCCACGATAGTGAAAGGGCTACTCCCAGGAATGTGCTAGGATTGCAGCCTTAGAGCCCAATTCTATGCATGTGTACACAGAAGTCATTCCCATTGAGTTCAGTGATGTTTACTCCCAGGAAAGTGTGCACAGCACTGCAGCAGTAGCAACAAAAATAATTTTATGGTTGGGGGTCCCCACAGCATGAGGAACTTATAAAGGGGTCACGGGATTAAAAAGATTGAGAACCACTACTATAGGTGGATGGACACTATGGTCCCCATAAATATGCTGCCAACTATGACTACCTTGTGGATTTGTTGGAATGGTGTTATATATAGAAGTGCTGCCTGGAGTGACCATTGATATTTGCAGACTATTGGACTGGACTTATTGACGTTGCTTTGGACTCTTGTTTGACTTGTACGTCTTTGACCTTGGACTGTGTACCTGACTTGGGCTTTGCTCAACCCTTCTCAGTACAGTTTGCTTGATCTCACAGTGCCTCGTGTGCGTTCTCAGCTCACTCAGCTGCGCTACTGTTTGCTACATAGGCAGTGCATACTCTTCCCCCCCCCCCCAATTTTTATAGGATTTTTATTTATTTCAGATACAGGAAAAGGACAAAAGGAACACAAAGAGAGAAGGGATGCATCAGGATACACACCTTCGAAACTCCTGTGTACAACCCTTATTATCTTCTATTTATCCGAAAACATCTTTTTAATCTTTTAATCTACGTATCATCCATTTAAGCTCGTTGTAATATCTATATATTTTGCACTTCTTACATTTCACACCCAACACCTTAATAAATACCTTCTTATCGTCATATAACTATTGATAAAAATCTATGTAACTTTATTCATCTCTTTGGTACTATCTTTCATCAACATATTTTATCATCTATTGGGATTAACCATTATCATTTTTCAACCATGCAGTGCATACTCTGTTGTGCCAGTGTTGGGGCTCAACCTATTAGGCATTCTTCCCCGAAGAACTCTTCCCCAGCTGAGCTGTGCCCTCTTTCCAGGTGACTGATTTCACCTGGGGTCCCCTTTTCACAACCCAGCAAGTTCCCCAAATGTCTTGAAGTGGGGTGATGATGATGATGGTCCCTTTTCTGGTATGTTTGCAAGGCAGCTGGAATAACCAGAAAATGGACACAGACAGTCATCATCATGAACATTTTCTTCTTTGATTTTCAACCAGTGTGAATGGTCTGTAGTCTAACACTAGGATTTGGGGGAAGGCTATTAGGGCTATTAGGGGATGTGAGCCCCCCATCAGTGCATGCTGCACCTTGTCAATTATCAAAACATTTGTGGTGTGTCTTGACAATTATGACACCTTATCAGTGTGTCCCGAGATGAAAATTGCTGGGCCGCATATTAGCAGCCCTGCGGTCAGTGTCTTGCCTCAATTTCAGGATCAATGTTGGGACAGTTAAGGTTGCAAGATATGGTTGAAGGTACCATATGTGGTGGGTCACTAGAGGCTCATGGTGCATAACTAGGGCCATCATTAGGTGCCAAAGGAAACCTTGAGAAGTACAATCGCAGGTTCCAGCATTTGGCGGAACATCTAAACCCCAAAACAATCAAAAGCAGATGGGACCCTACAATCCAGAGTTACTATGGGAAGAGGTAGGCACTTACTCTGAATTGCTCCATGCATTTCCCATAGGTTTCCCATAGGTGGCACCGTAACTGGAAAAGGTCCCGAAGCCTAAGAGAACAACCCTAACCAAGTCTACTCAGAAGATCCACTGTGCTCAGTGGGTCTTACTCCCAGGAAAGCATGTTTAAGGCTTCTTAGCCTTAGTTTAAGGCTACTAAACTTAGTTTAAGGCTACTCCCAGGAAAGCATGCAGCCTAAGGCTTCCCAAGGAATGCACACTTGCACAATCTAGTCAGGCCCCCGTGGCCAGCTTCTTTTCATGAAGAACGGGCACGGGTGAAAACATTAAATGAAACTTTATGAATTCCAACTCAATCCCTTCCCCACATGCACCCCCAATGGAGCTGTGTCAACGGAACATGTGCTGCATCCAGGGGGGCTTGTGCCAGTTGGACCATTGTGTGAGTTGCAGGAAGCTGGACTTGGTGGGTCTTTGGTCTGATCCGGTTGGACTCTTATGTTCTTCTGCATGTATTACAACTGTTTGTCCCCTAGTAAATGTCAAGGCTTTTAACAGTGATTTGATTCTCTCCGACACATCTTAAACCCTGCAACATCCCAGATGCAACAGACCAGATGTGACCAACACATGGGAACAACATGAAATCTGACATAATAGATGTTTTTACTATTCAGCCACATCCACCACTGGGTGGATCCGAGGCTCTGAAGCTGTCAGAAGAGGGAGGATGAAAGATACCACCAGGCATGAACCCGCCGTAAATATTTTTGCAGTTCTAAACTAGTCCAGCTCCCAATTTTTAGATGTTGGGGCTGGCATTTGAAGAAGGTCCTTCAGAAGGAAGAAGTCCTCATGATAAAAACAAATGATGCTCTTCAAAGCAAAAGGTCTATCACCAAATGCAACACAATGGTTAACTTTTTCTCGGTTGCAAAGTATTCTAGCTCTTCAGCAATACTTTGTGTCGTCTAATTGCGCCACAGTGAAATTCAGATTGATGCAAACGGGAAAAAAAATCCATGCATATGTAACTATGCAAATCTAAATGCAAATTGGATGCTGCCCTCAGGTCCAAGATAAAGTGCCAAAAATGGTTTTAGGACAGGGTAATGAATTTATATCCCCAAATCAAGGATCTTTTCTGGGCCTTGGATAAAGTGGCTCAGTGCTGAAATAATCCACTTAATTTGCACAAATAATCCAGCATGGGGTGAGGGGGGAGACTAGGACCAGACTAGTCCAACTACAGGATGCAACACACTCCACTGATGCATCCATGTAGTGTTGGTAAGGATGGTGCCATATAAAGTCCTACTCAGTTGCATTACTTTCAGAGCTCAGACAAAGAAATACGAAGGAGATGGCAGCGGCAGGTGACACACCGGCAGGGTGGCCAGATGCCAAACCCAAAATTCCTGAAACCCAAGGCCAAAATTTCTAATCTCAGGCCAAAATTCCTACCTGCTGAAAAAAAATTGCCAAAAATGTAATTTTGTTTGTTTTTTGACCATAACTTTGATAGGAAGGAGATACCTCTAAACTGATTTTTGCATTGGATTCTGCTATTCAATATGAATCCAACGACACATGGCATGATGGGGTACTGCGCACTATCACGAAGTTTCAAAATGAAGCCAAAAAGTAGGACAATGATGCCAAAATGTAGGACACCCAGACAGGAGGCTAAAAATCCAGACAAATCCGGGTTTTTCCGGTCATCTGGTCACCCTGCACATGCGGTGTGTGTGATGCACGTGGAGGTACTGGCCAAATTTTAAAAATATCTTAAAATTTAAAAATTTTTTAAAAATACAGTCTGTTGCAAAACCATCATCATCCATCATCAAAATGATGATGGATGATGATGGTTTTGCAACAGACTGTATGCACATCATCTCCAGTGCATTTGTTACTACAGGCTAGATTACTACAGTTACTACTTGTGGGAGAAAGTTAGGCTACAAAGTTGTCGAATGAATGAATGAATGAATGAATGAATGAATGAATGAATGAATGAATGAATGAATGAATGAATGGTTAGATGTTAATGAGTCACAAGGAGTTGTTGTTGGGATCTTACATGTTTGGTGTTATTAAAAGAACACCTTTTTATTTTTAAGAAGTTCCACCCAAGTAGCGTGGAGGACCAGGTCACATCGGCGCAGCCATCCCCGGTGGCTCAATTCTGCTAATCTGACTCGATCCTCAGTCCAGCAGCCATCTCAAAGTATATTAAAATCAAGGGCTTCCTTCTTCACATCTTCACAACCTCAGCCCATTCAGGGCACAATCCTATACATGTCTATTTAGAAGTAAGCCTCAGTCTATTCAATGGGTCTTATGCCCAGGGAAATGGGGATAGGGTTGCAACACCATCTGAATAATACCAAGAATATTATTATTGAATGACAATAATATTCTGGTTGTAAGGGTCTCCTCTTGGCTCTACTTACCTTGTGGTTCTGCTAGGTTTTGATGCAGGTTTTTTTAATTTGATGCCATAGCATTTGTCTTGCTCACTGAGCGCACTGTGGTCTCCAGTGGCCCTCCGGGGCAGACTGGCCAGCCGGAAATGTTTTGAGCACTTGATAAAGGGCAGATGTCTTGAGATGTAATTAACGGGGCAGCGGTGGTGCTGTGGCCATTCCTGGACTTCACGAAACCCAGACGCTTGTGGTGACACACAAGCCCCTGAATGGTTGTGAGCCGCCTAATTTGCAGGCATTTCCTCTGTTTCAAACATTCACTAGCAAGTAATATAGATTAGTCTTAATTAGATGACTTTAGCACACTGATAAGGATGACAGCCATGTGGCTCCAGTGCATTAATTGCTGAAAGTGCGACCCTTCCGCTGGCTTTTCTTAACCACCGTTGTGTTGTTTGTGCATAAATTCTTTGGGTGCATAGGAATAAAATGCAGGATGTGTCAAAAGAACCTTAGAGGAGCTTGGCTGCTGGATCAGGCCAGCCTTCCAGTTGAGCTGCTCCATGAAAGAAGCATTAGTTTGGTCCAACCTTGCAGTGTTGCATAGATGTGTTCGCCACCCACCCTCCATGTTTTCACAGCTTGGGAACGGAAGGACATCAGAAGAGCTTCGTTTGCTGGATCAGGCCAAAGATCCACCTAGTCCAGCTTCCTGGATCTCACAGTGGCCCAGAAGATACCTCGGGAAGCACACAAGATATGTGCATCCAAGTGTCCTCCCCTGCATCAGGCATTTCGAGGTGGCCCACATCTACATCTGTTTATGCACACACACACAGGCCTCCATCAGTCTTGGAAGACTATGGTATCGTGCTCAGCGCTGCATACACTTCATGCGGAGCATGAAAGGCTGGGTTGGATTGTTATGGAGGAGAGGCTGTTCCCCAAGCAGCAAATCCCCCCTCTCCACGCCACTGAATTAGTCCAATGGAAAGGCAGAGCCAATACAATTGGATCCAGCTGCGTCGCAGAGCTGGGCTAAGGACAGGAGCTCACCCTGTCTTGTGGGGCCGACCTGGGTCTCGAACCCTGGCCTGCTGGTTAACAGGCACAGCGCCTTAACTGCTTGTGCCACCCACAGCCCCCCCCCCACACACAATAATTATGGCTTATAACTTGTGATTACATCACGGTTTGTAACCTGGGAGTAGCTGATCACCTTTGCTCGCCTTGAGGACAGGTAGGAAAATCTCCTCCTCTTCTGGACTGTCCATGGATGAATTTTTAGCAACGTCGATGGAAAATCAAAATACCCCCAGTTATAGGGGCAAAATGTTTCCTATAAGAACATCAGGACAATATCTATTGTCCTGTCAATTGACGATCTACCTTAGGCCACTAGTTGCCCTGCTTCATTAATTCCACTCGTTGCGCCACTTCATTAATACTTCAAATTCTCTTGGAAAGCAATCCAAGCTGGGGCCACCACCGCATCTTGTGACAATGAGTTCCGCATGCTAATTATGCACTGTGGAAAAGCCTCTTCTTTTGACTGTCCCTTGATATTGATTGACGTTGATATCCAACGTCCAATCAGTATTGATTGACAGGATAATGGATATTGATTGACCGGGTTATAGAATATAGAGGGGAAGAAAAAAAATCTCTGTATCCCGCAGAAGGTGTGATTTCATAAGTCTCAATTGTTTGTCTAAACAGGAATGGACAAGACAGGACATTTAGTGCAATGAGAAAGCCTAAGAAAAGTGCAGAAAGAAATGCATCTCATTGGAAGAAAAAACTTTGGAGTCATTCAAGGTTCATTTTTCTCTGAACATTTCTGCAGAGAACGTGTTCCCGGCTTGCGCTGCGCACGCTTTTCATTCACACTTGAATTCGATAAAATGATAACAATGATCGCTACTGAACTTTCAAAATGGACATTGTTTAAACGGCTTTTTTTTTAAACCTTTGAACAGATTTTTGCAAAGAAAATGCTTATAATGGGCGTGTAGGAAATGAAAATGAAAGAGGGAAGAGGAGCCCCCAATTACCAGCAAGAGGGGTTGAGCAGGTGACCCTTTTTTGTTCAACAGGGAGTCAAGTTCCATTCAAGGCAACAGGAAATTTTCTGTTCTGGAACTGGAACAAAAGGAAAAATATATACTCCGTGCCTCTTAGAATTGGTTACTAGAATTGATTTGGCTCCCTGGAAAAAGAGCCAGGGTGGTACAGTGGTTCTGGGGCTGGAGCTGGACCAGAAGATCCAGTTACGAAGCCTCTTCTGTGAACTCGGGCCCGTCACTGCCTACCTTACAGGGCTGTTGTGAGGACAAGGAACCTTGAAAGAAACAGTGTGCAGGATGAGTGGATGCTTGTGGGGGAAGAGCATAGCTGGATGCGGTGCACAGACTACATTTTGCAAGAAGCCTCCCTGTGGCATGCAAGTGCCGCCCTGTTTTGGTCCTATTCTGGGTGGGGAAAGCAAAATGGAGGTGTACACCTCGCTCTAAAGGGGGGTGAGTGAGGCTGCTTACATCCCACATCCCTGCAAAACGTACTGCTTTGCACCCCTCTAGCTACGCCACTGTGTGTATTCATTTGGATTCGTATTGACTACACAGAGTCAATATGAATACAAGGGATGACGGACAGAGTGGATCGAGAGATGGTCTTTCCCTGATCACAAATTCTTTACCCTATCACAAATTCACAGAATTAGGGGACACCCACGAAAATTGGATTTGAGAAGTGTGAGGAGGACAGACAAAAGGAAATACTTCTTAACCCAGCACATAGTTGGGCTGTGGAACTCCCTGCCACAGGACGTAGTAATGGCATCTGGCCTCAACGCCTTTAAGAAGGGATTGCACAAAGTCCTATAGAGGTTAGGGTCATCGCAGCTTACAATGATGGATGTGTGCAACCTCCTGATTGAAACGCAGGCAACTTCAGAATGCCATATGCAGGGTCTTAAGAACATTAGAAGAACCTCTGCTGGATCAGGCCAAAGGGGGCCCCATCTAATATCTTCCCATATTACACCACGGCCCACCTCAAGGCATGCCAAGGCATCTGGTGGGCTGCTGCAAGGTCTGAGAAGCTGGACTAGATGGACCCCTTTTGGCTTGATCCTGTTGAGATTTTTCTAAAGGTCTCACCTTCTCCCAACCCAACTTAACCACAGCAGGACTGGCGCATAAAGGACACAAAGGCTCCTCTCCTCTCCCCCAATTAACGGTGGCCCAGCAGTATCTTCCATATTTGAGGAGTGTGGAGCTGGTGGATGGGATATATATCAGACTCAAAGACGGCCTGTGTGCTGGTCTGTCGTGCACCACCATGCTGCACACATCTTCTTGGTGCTGCCGCACGTGATAGCATGGCAGGGGATAGGACTGGGTGCAAGGGGCACAAAGCAAGAGCCAGTCCCAAAAGAAGCTGCTGGAGGATGCCTGCACAGAAGTCGGCCAATAGGGTCGCCACTTTGACAGAGTGGGCCTTCGTTGGAGAACATTGTACCCAAACTCCAGAGCATCACCCATCAGGTCACAAGGAGCGCCCAGCCTTGACCCCAATATTTCATCAAAACAGTGATGGGTGCTTAATGGGGATGGGATTCTGAAAAGAATATCTTTCCAGGGCTTAATTGAGTCTGAAATGATGGTCAATAGGATTGATTTCAGGCAAGCGTCTCTTTCAAAGGCCCAATTGCCTATTTCTTTATCAATTGCATAAACAAACAGATCGGCGGGGAGCCCACGGCATTGATCCGGGCCGGGCTCCGAATGCCTCCCAAATGATTGGCAGAGGCTGTTCGCTTGGGATTGGTGGGGAACGAGAAGAGATTTTCATTAGCCGTTTGTCGATGGGGCAGCCAGGGGTGCTGGGCCTGAAAACTCCCACCTGATAAAATAGTTCACCAGATCTCAAAGCCACCTGCCCCCCCTGCCCCTTCCCCAAAAGGAAGCATTTCCCTTTGCAGGGACTATGGTGGCAGTGGCTTCTTGTGAGCCCATTTGTTATTTAACCTCATCCTACCTGAATTCTTAATCAGTCAGTCAGTCAGTCAGTCAATCAATCCAAGTTTTTATACCACTTTCCAACAAAAGGCTGAAATTCTCAAAAGCAGACCTGTGCCAATCTCATCCTGCCAGGCAAGTATTTTGGAGGGGATTCCCTTATTCCGATCTCTCCTGGTCAGATGCCAGCAGCGTCTCAGGATCAGGAGGCCATGAGTTTCACCATGAGATTCACCATGAGTTTTTGATCCATGGGTGTGTGAGGCAGCCATCAGGCAGGCTGGAGCGGGAGGGGGTCCAGCTATTTTTGCAGGCACCACAATGCAACCTTTCCCACTGGCTGTCAAAGTCAGGACAGTGACAGTAACATGAAGTTGCACACTGGACCAAAGAATATTTCTATGCCTTGCCATCACTGCCTGTCACGGCTCTGGCGATGAGCGGGACGGGTCACTTATGCAGCACGTTGCAGCGCCTGCAGAACTTACCATTCCCCCCCCCAGGCTATGCTACTGAACGTTGGTTGGCAGCCAACAGAGCTCCATCTCTGCTGCTGCTCAGGAGGATGCACCAAAAATGGGACAGATGGTCAGATGGATAGATGGATGGATGGACAGACAGATGCAATAGACTTGCTTATAATTGGAAAAGCAAACAAATGAAACCGAAAACCTTCCCCATCTGGAGGCAGGCACGACATGCAACTAAAGGGTTCTTTACAAGACTGCTTGTGCTTGTTTTATCCAGTTCTACCCTTAACCCCATTAAATCATGACAGAGAATTCAAACCACGAACTGTAAAATCCAGAGACACCAAATACAGCACTGATTCAAAGCTAAAATGTATCTCCAGGATTGAGCTATGATGAGAACTTCCCAGTACAGGTTGGGCACTTACTAAGCCCGGGGGGACCCTCCTGCACCCTTATGGCCTCAGCAGGCCTTGCCATGTTCACCTCTGAAGCCACAGGGGCCAGCAAGGCTGCTGAACCAGAAAGTGCTGCAGTCACTGCTCCTTCTTGCAACAGCACCGCTTCCATCTCACACAAGGTCCCCATAGGCATAAAGTCAAGTCTGCATCCCCCAGTTGGTTCTGTGAGTTCACCTGGAGTTCTGGGGTGTCGGTGAAGAAAACGCAGGCAGAGGTTTCATCATAGTAAGAAAGATTTGCAAATCCCCCACATGGGACTGCTTTGGCCTCCAGCATGGCCCACCGCCACACCGATGAGCATTTAACATGCCTACTGTCCCTGACAGCACTCAAAGGGATGATCTTTGGGGATGCTGGTTCCTTGTCGGTGAAAGCCCAGCTCCTTCATCATTGCCCCAACTGCTCTGCCTTCTGCTGCCCAAACGCAGGCCTGCTGCCGACAGGTAGGTTGGCACAGCTAGCAAGGGAATGCTGTGTACTTACCTTCAGGGCTGGGTACTTAAGGCCCTGACGGAAAATATAATTAAAAATAAGAAGCAGTGCAATATGTGATCAGCCAAATGAGAGGTGGCACTGGCATTGTTGGCTGGGCAGCCAAAGGGAACAACAGTCCAGATCCCAGAACATTTGGCTTTAACTGCCATCAAATCCCACTGACCCTTCAGAACACAAATGCGGCCCTGGCATCACCCCAGGTGGACTTCCTTGGTGCAAGATTTGATGCCCTCTTTTCCAACCTGCCAGCCCCTCTTCTTTCTAGCAAAACTCCCAGTGCAGGTCTAAGGGGAACCACAGTGAACAGGCAGCCAACAGGGGACGGTTTTCTAATATTTTTTAAAAGAACTGTATTTACTTGAATCTAATGCTCACCTTTTCAGCCAAATGCAGTCTCCAAAATCAGGGTGCACATTAGATTCAATGGATAATTAGATTTGAGTAAACATGGTATTCTGATTATAAATATAGGGTGCATATTAGATTCAATGGTGCATTATATTCAAGTAAATACAGTATATGGTACAGTACATACTTTTACTTGCCTCCTGTGGCGATCATCCCCCCATGACTGAATGTAGCACATTGCATCAGTGCAACTGCACTGGAGTCAAAGGTAAAGAATAGGACTGGGTGGTGTCACAAAGTCAACAACAACTTCATGTCCAGGAGGACAAGGTGGAGGGATTTGGTGGAGGGATTTGAGAGTTTGACTGAGACCTGAAAGATCCAGGTTCAAATCTCTCCTTGGCCATGTGGGTTCCGGGGTGAAGGCAGAGGAGCAATATTGCCAACCACATACCCCATTGCTGGGCAGCAGCTTCACAATCTTGGAAGGATCCTCTCTTTGACTGAGGGGTCAAAATAAAGAACCTATAAGCCTTGTTTTGCCACCTAGGCCACCTAGTTCCACCTATGCCAGCATCTTGTCTCCAACAGTGGCAAGCCAGGTCGGTCTCAATAGTGCATCCCTCCCAACTATGGGCATGGAGGTGGACAGGTGAACTGATAGCAGGTGAATGCTTATCCTCTTCAGTATGCTGGTAGCGGCACATCTGCACTTCGACTCACAGTGGAATCCTAAGCACATCTACTCAGAAGTAAGTCCCACTGAGTTCAATAGTACTTACTCCCAGGAAAGTGCGGTTAAGACTGCAGGCTTAGTGGTGCTATATAAGCCCGCATCTTCCTAACTGACATCCTTGTTGCCCAGTCTGATCAAGGCCTTATGAATCTTGCTATCTACATAGGGTAGGCACAAAATCAGGATAGGACCCTCGCCAAGCGTGCCAGTATGTGAACGCAATCCCCAAAAACCGGGATTGTCCCAGGTTTTTTTGGAACATATGGTAATCCTATATCTACTAGGATAATCATAGAATCATAGAGCTGGAAGGGATCTCAGAGGTCATCTAGTCCACCCTGTATCTGTAGCAGGAAATCCTTCTAGAGATAAGGCTGTTCTGCACAGTCTGGTCTGGCAGGGGAGAGGTCTAGTCTATTAGTCTACCAAAGCCCCCATATGTGGCTCTTCTGGTTACACTGACGTAAAGCATCCAATAACAAAGGGAAGATTTAGGAAGGTGGACACATGCATGCGCACACGTGTGCAGGCACACACACACAGAGAGCGCATCTGTGAGCTGTGCAGGTTCACGTAGGTGGTCAGGACAATGACAAACACAAATAGGAACAGCGAAGAAATGAGTCAGGAAATGGAATTCAATTTATCGACGCTGCTCCTGGAGAGGTACATGACAAATAGAACAGAAAAGGGAACACAATGAAACAGAATATAATGCATTTTGCCGCGCTCCTCGAGGGTTGTAAAAATGCATTTTCCCGCTATGCTTCTTCTTTCTCTTCCAGTGACAAGCCTGTCACTGCTGCAGTCGTCCCCGCCTAAATCGTTTAGCCGTTCCCCGAGCGAGTGTCGCGCTCCGCACGAGCCCCTGACCGCACCAGGCCCTCCAGACCATGCAGGGAATAGGGTTATTTAAAACTGCACATGCACGTCACAGGTTTCTGGAAAGTGTGGGTCGTAAATGCTTTGTGATCTGCCACGTATCAAAAGCCCCCAGGGGGCTGGCCACTGCAAGGACAGCTGCAGAGCAAGGGCATTGGGAATTCTGCATTCAGTCCATCACCAGCATCTCAGTTGCTTTCTCAGGAATGCAGGGAAAAACAAACGCTGCGTCCAAATCCCACAACCACTTTCAGGGTCCCAGTTGTAGGGTTTTAAAATGGGAGTGGACAGATTGATGGCACGTCCATCATGGCTTACAAGGTGCCCCATCTGAGAATGTGAGATGCAAGGGAGTTACATCAAAGAAATCAGCAATACAGGTTGCATGGAGTGTCCCCAGAAACAACAGGTAGCAGGAATCTTGGGGAACAGAGACATGGAAGGAATGTCCCATAATATTTATGGGAAGCATTTGTGACAGCTAAGCATGATGAACTTGGGCAACCTTCCAATTTAAAAAGTAGCCTATCTCTGAATGCCAGGTGCAAAGGAATGGCTCCAGATACCACTTGCCACTCCTGATGCTCCATAAGGCGTCTGGTGGATCACATACATGAAGCTGGACGAGATGAGGCTTTCGTTTGATCCTATCACCAGCTTGGTGTGCCTTGTCAATGCCCAAAAACCTGATGATGTGCCTTGACAATTTGAGTGCCTAGTCAGTGTGCCATGAGATGAAAAAGATTGAAAACCACTGCCTTAGGCTAGTACCCACCACTTGGGTACAAGCTGTGTCCAGAAAAAAAAATCTGCAAAGAGGAAAGCCTGCAAGCAAGGAAGGCCTTATCCCAAGGAAGTCCAAGCAAGACTTTATTAGCCCCAATACTTCTCCATTCCAGTTGCCCGGGAAAAGAGAGCTGCCAGAACAAGTAGCATAGCCACAGGGGGTGCCACGCACTATGTTTTGCAGGGAGCTTACTGGTAGTGTGCAAGTGATCCGATCTGCTTCGAAACCATTTGGGGTCAGGAAAGCAAAATGCCTGGCTTGGAAGAGAAGGGGGTCACTTCAATGGTGGGGAGTTCCTGGTTCGGGCCTACTCACCCGAACCGGATCTTGTAATTTGGTAGCCGGTGGCAATCTGGTAGGACCGTGCTGGACCAGAATGGTCGGAACCGGTTCGCAGCCGCCACCGGCTGCTGCAGCAGCCATTTTTACTCTGTGCGCGCACAGTGCGCGCACAGCCGCTTCCCTTCCTCCTCCCTCCTTCCTTCCTCTCCCTTCCCCCCGGCTGGCTGGGGATGCAAACAGGGAGCTGCGCAGCGCCACTGTGATCTCCCTTCCTCTCCCGGCTGGCCGGGGGGGCAAACGGGGAGCTGCGCGGTGCCACCGTGATCTCCCTTCTTCTCCCGGCTGGCCAGTATAGTCAATGGGACTTACTCCCAGGCAGGTGTGGAGAGGACAGCAGCCTTAGAGCCCCAGCCTAAGTAGGTCTACTGTGAAGTAAGTCCCAGTATAGTCAATGGGACTTAATCCCGGGAAAGTGTGGAGAAGACTGCAGCTTCAGAGATCCATCCTATGCAGGTCTACTCTGAAGTAAGTATTTTTTAAAAAAAATATTTTTAATTTTTAAATTAAAAACCTCCCTGGCCCCGCCCCTGGCCCCGCCCACTTCCGGAGAACCGGATCTTGGGCCAGGCCGGGCCCACCACTGGGTCACTTGCTTGCCATAGGGAGGCTCCCTGCAAAACGTAGTGCGTGGCACCCCCTTTGACTAGCTACTGGACAAGAGGTTTGTCCCTGCCTCCTCCACATGAGCCAGGAACGGCAGCGAACAGGGTCAAGGAGGAGTTTTGCCGACCCGCTGATACAGAAAAGTCCCCTTCCAATAAAGAGGGTTTGTTCCACTTGGATGCCATTTTCCCACCCTGCTTCTGTCCTTGCCAGCGACAGCTGTGACTTAGAAAAATCTTAATTGGGAAAAGTGACAGCAAAGTGAACCCACTTGGTCTTTAAATAGCTCTCTTTGTGATCTAAATAAAGGCAGAACCAGAGACAAGAGCTGCCTTGACTCTTCCAACAATGCCGGGTTCAACCATGTTTCTGCTTTGGGTGGAAGGCCCAGGGCAGGACCCAGCGGGGATAACCTGGCACTATTCACCACCTCTGGCAATCTCACGGGCACGTCCTGCCAATCGGAGTGGAAAGTAGCCATTCAAAATACAACACCTATTTCGGATTTTGATTATCAGGAGTGAAAAATGCATCCTGGATTTACTGCCAAGGGTGGGAGGCTTCTGAACATCTACTGCAGTTCTACACTCAATGGTGGCATAGCTAAGGGGGGGTGGAACAGTCAGTCTCGGAGGGAGTCTCACCCCTTCAGAGCCATTTCAAGTGTACTTAGGCACACCATCAGTTTTTTGACCATTGACAAGGTGCACCATATTGCTGGTAGCAGAATCAAATCCCTCAATTGCTCTAATGTTGGGACCATGGCAAAGTCTCACAGCATACCTGTAGACCCTTCATGGCACAGTGGTTGCCACAAGTGCCATGGTATGGCACAGTCATTGAAAATCACAGCCCAAGTACAAGTGCATTCCATGTGCTTCCAATCCAATCTTCGCACCAATATTATTAAATAGATCTTCAGGATTATATATCTGGCATATAAGTTTCTGATTTGGGAAAGTCAATGTCCTGGCGACAGGCCGGCCTGGTTTCCCCATGTCGTGTCCGTAATGGATCGGAGGAAACTCCAACCCACAACAAGTGGACACCGTCTCACATGGTACAAATACTAAAGAAGTGGGTTTTTTGCCAGGATTATATATCTCACACGGTGTTGAAGGCTGGTAAAAATTCTAATTTACATTTAAATAAATACCTACTTAGATGGGTATATAAATGGGTTCAAACTTTCAGGATTTCTGTAAGTACTAACACACAGCATAGAAATAAAGCACGCACTTAAAAGGATCCCCTTCCCTTCCTTTACCCCACCATCCACTTACGTTTGATCAATTGGGCTGGGACCAGTGGCTGGCCAGTTAAAGGCTCCAGGTGGGCTGCATCTGGCCCCCAAGCCTGGGTTTGGAGACCCCTGGGTAAGATCAACAGAGCCACCAACACAGGGTGACCAGATGCCCAAACCTCAAAAGGAGGACAAGGTCTTGGATTCCACTCAGCCTGGCCTTTCTAGCAGATAATGGCACATTTGCCTACTCTTGAGTAAAGCCGTGATATTGGGCACGTTCACTTTCCCATAAAACTCAATGCATATTTTTTCTTTTTAGTTTTTTTGGCCATAACTTTTGATAGGAAGGAGATATTTTAAAACTGATTTTTGCATTCTGCTCTTCATCACGAAGCTAACAATGTATGTCATGATAGGGTCCTGCACACCATTGCAAAGTTCCAAATAAAAGCCAGAATGGAGGACAATAAAGCCCTTTTGGAGGACACCCAGACAGAAAGAGGACAAATCCAGAAAATTCCGGTCATATGATCACTCTGCACCAACGCAACTGCAACATACGGAGAAAACTGACAGCAATCACAGAAAAGGAACAATAAGCCGAAATATTTTTGAAATTATGCTGAAATAAAAAGAATGTTTTAGAAGCTGGATGAAAGGGTAGACCAGGTAGGCTCAAATCTTATGGTTGGGGGTCCCCACAGCATGAGGGACTTATAAAGGGGTCACGGCATTAAAAAAAAAACAAAAAAACAGCAGGCCTCCGTCAGTCTTGAAAGACTATGGTATCGTGCTCAGCGCTGCATGCACAGCACGAAAGCCTGGGTTGGATTGTTATGGAGGATAGGCTGTTACCCAAGCAGCAAATCCCCCCTCTCCACGCCACTGAATTATTCCAATGGAAAGGCAGAGCCCATACGATTGGATCCAGCTGGCGTTGCAGAGCTAGGCTAAGGACAGAGCTCACCCTGTCTTGTGGGGCCGACCTGGGTCTCGAACCCTGGCCTGCTGGTTAACAGGCACCGCGTCTTAACCATTTGCACCACCCACAGCCCAAATGTGGAAGATTGATGGCATTAGGAAGATTGAGAACCACTGCACTAGGCCAACCAACCTCCAACTATTCCCAGATACAAGGATTCTGGGATCACCCATGATTTGCACTGGAGTTTCTGATTTGCTTTGCTCATATCTCAAACCATCTTTTAATCAAGAGGGTCATCATCATCAAAACACAAGTTAAAAAAGACCCATGTTTGAGGGGGGGGGGGGAATGGAAAGGCCAGAGAGCTTTGGGCAGGTTGGGAGTGGATATGGAAAGAGAAGATGACCATGCAAGATTGTCAACCAGGTTGAATTTCTTGCACTGATCCAAATAAAGCCACTGGATCTTCCAGTAAATCCAACAAATGAATAACTAAGCGGAACAAAGGGAGACAATCCTGGGTATTGGCTTGGGAACTGGAAGCGACTGGAATGAGTAGGATTTACAAGAAGGAGCGTGGCCGATTGGCGTGCAGCTTTCCTTGCCCTTCATTCTGGCTGCCCAGCTGAAGAGGCTGACAGCAATTATTGGTGCCCATGTGCTGCAAAGCTTTTAATCAGAGATGAGTGGAATAAGTTTCCTTCTCTTTTTCCTTCCAAGGCCTCTTCAGGAGATGATTTATGGGGAGTGTGTGGCAAGCTCTGATCTTGATGAAAGATGGCAGTTGAGACCAAAATTAATCCAATCCTAAATGATACTTAATAAATCAGTTATGAGCCACAGACTCCAGGCTGGAGCCCGGCTGCGGTGAGGCCTTCTGCTCCTGACCTCCTTAATTAAATTGCCCAAGGACAGCTGGCTCCTTTTGCTGGCCGGATCAGGAACGCAGAGTGGCCGAGCACAGCCCGGCTGGAAAGACCGTCTCGGGTCAGCAGGCAACGGAAAGGCAGGCTCGGCCGTGCATCAACCTCAACAGCGTTGGAACTCCACTGCCATTCAAGTCTCCTTTGCAAACTTTGGGGCACAAAAAGATCCCTGCTGGACTTCCCAAGATGGAAGACAGAGAAGAAGATGGACAAAGATGGTCAAGAAGATGGACAAGAAGTTGGACAAAAAGATCCTTGCTGGGCTAGGGGGAAAAGAAGACAAGAGGATGGACAAGAAGAAGATGGATAAGAAGATCCCTGCTGGACCTGGTGTAGAAGAAGATGGAAGATGGACAAGAAGAGGGACAAAGATGGACAAGAAGGTGGACAAAGAAGGTGGACAAGAAGATCCTTGCTGGGCTACTGGGGAAAGAAGACAAGAGGATGGACAAGAAGATGGATAAGAAGATCCCTGCTGGACCTGGTGTAGAAGAAGATAGAAGATGGACAAGAAGATGGACAAAGATGGACAAGAAGGTGGACAAGAAGATCCTTGCTGAACCAAGGGGGAAAGAAGATGGAGAAGAAGATGGACAAGATGGACAAGAAGACAGACAAGAAGATCCTTGCTGATCCCTTTCTGCCAGCCAGATTATTCTGGGAAGCCCACAGCCAAGGGATGATGGCAAGAGCTCTCTCCCTCCCCAAGAGTGTCATCAGTCCACAGCCAGAGCAACTGGTGTTCAAAGGTATACAGCCTCAGGAGGTTCCAGGTTTACACATGAGTTTCCAGGGTAGTATACTGGTTACAGATCCAACCCAAAGCCAAAGCGGTGCTCAAATTCTGTCCCAATTCCTATTTTGGGTGTCAGAATTGGTGCCAAGTCTTCCTCTTCTTCTTTTCTAGTCTACAAGGAGGTTTCTCAGGAAGTGACAGTGGTCAGGTGGAGGAGCCAGATCATCACCTTGCCCATCCATGTCTGGAGAGAGAGCTCTTCTTGCCTGAGTGGGTCACCCTTACCAGTTCAAGGGTCAGAGCCTGACAACCCTCTCTTGTAGGATTGCTATAGGGCTACAACCAGAGTCGGGGGAGGACATTGTACCCTGCTGTGAGCTCCTTAAAGAAAGGGTAGGATTCTGTCACGGATACATGGCACGGATACATGGCATGTGTGGTGGTCCTTGGACACCAACCCTGCATGGCTTGGTTGTTCTAGGGTCAGATTCCTGCCCCTGAAATCTCTGCCCAAGCCAGGAAAACAAAGCCGACTGTTTCGGGGTGTTTCTAACAGTTCTCATGGTGATGCAGGTTCCATTGGGATGGAAGTGCCTATAATGGATGGCAGGGTCTGGCCGTGCCCTGCAGTTCTGATACTTAGGGGGAGGAAGAGGCCAAAGTCCTCTATTCGAATGGAGGTGATGGGAAAACGTACTTTGGCTGCAATCCTAACCTCGAGTTAGGCCAGCCTAAGCGCCATTCCTGTGCTTGCCTCCCTACATCACTATGGGAATGGGAAGACCAAGGAGTTGTGCCAGCCTAGGTTAGGACTGCTTCCTCACTCACTCACTCACTCACTCACTCACTCACTCACTCACTCACTCCCTCAAGGGATTTATAGCCCACCTTTCTTATGCCAACACAAATAAGAACATAAGAACAGCTTCTGCTGAATCAACCTAAGGCAGCTTACAAAACTTTAATTCCTCCTCTCCTGCTGTCCTCACAACAACCCTGTCAGGTAGGTGAAGATGAGAGTGAATGACTGGCCCAAGGTCACCCAGGAAGATTCATGGCCAATAAAGAACTTGAACCTGCATGTTCCAGGTCTCGAACCACCACACCATGCAAGCTCTCAGACTGCTAAGCTTGCATTGCCCAGTCCACGCACTATTTTGAGCGATACACAACCCTACAAGAAGAGGGCAGGAAGAAAGAGGATCATGACTCCAGGCAGTTTCCCATTCATACTTGGCCGCCATTGCATTGCTGTACCCAGAGATGGCATAGCTGGAGGGGGGGCAGAGCAATCAGTCTTGGAGGAAGCCTCTCTGCGGCATTCAAGAGGGACCCATTTGCCATTCCAGGTGGGAAGAGCAAAATGGAGCTGTATGTCTTCCATGCACAAATCCCTTTGGGATCCCTACTACACCTGCCATGGGAGGTGGTGGGCTCTCTTTGGGCTGACAAGCCCCTGTCTGAGATGTTCTAGGAAGGTTCCTGCTACAGGCAGGGCATTGGACTAGATGACCTTGTAGGTCCCTTCCAACTCGAGGATTCTAGGATTTCCCAAGTCGTGACTGGCCGCCCATTTGAGCACATTTCCCCCAGTCCTCTCTGGCAGTTTTCAGGAGCTGCGCTGGGCACATCCATCTCGGTTGCCAAGAAGAAGGGAGAGCATCACTGAGAAGGTGGCCAAGGCAGAAATCCAAGAAGAGGATGGGTTGTAAAAATGAATGATGCCGCATGTCTCCAGAAAGGCTCTGGGAGGGAACATGGCTCCACAGTGACACGCCATATTCCGACGCGGCTCGCAACTCTCATCGCCAGGAAGACTCTACGTTGCTTAATTGAAGGAAGGCAAAACATGGCCGTTGCTTTGGAGACGAGGCTTTTGTGAACGGATGCCGGCCACGGTGATGAATCGAGGGCTTTTCAAAAGGTTGTTTAGCCTCCGGAGAAAAGCCATTTTGGCGGAAATAACAGGTTTCAGGTTTCTCCACCAAAACGAGTGCGCTGCAGCTCGGCCGCCTCCCTCCCGCCAAATCACATGTTCGTAGACTGGACGCCAAAGATCTCCCAGCAGGATTGCTGAATGCAATTAATATTTGTTCAGATTTCTCAGAGATTGACTGCTTGGATATTAATGTTTGTTATTGACTATTAACCCGGAACGTACTAACTTCCTTCACCCATAACTTCCAGATCCTTTTCATTTCATAATTGCATCAAAAAACTGAAAATGTGTCAACCAAGGCTTAATTTTAAAAGTCCCTCGTGGGCTCAAAAGAATGAACTCATCTCCATTAAATGCAAGGCCTGGATTTCAGGCTATTATTAAGCACTGCCACTCATTCCGATGTAATAACGTTTGAGCCTGTGGTTAAAAGAGTTGCGGAGCTGCGGTCCGTTGGAGAAGAGGCCGCTGGCAGAGCCCGGGCCACGGCCTGACCTGGCTACTGCTGCCAGGGCCAAATATTGTCCTGGGCATCCTTCCTTTAGGGAAATAAATAAATAAATAAATAAATAAATAAATAAATGAATGAATGAATGAATGAATGAATGAATGAATGAATGAATGAATGAATGAATGAGATGGGCATGAAGGGGAAAGGCAGGAGTAGGACAGAGATGTACAAACACTGATAGCGGAGAGTGTCCTGGGATTGCAGTCAAAACCATAAAACAGCCACTGCAAGATGGACATGCAAGACGGACATGCAGACATATACAGGCGTCCCCCACTTATTGGACAGGTTCGGGACCAGAACACCCTAAACGTGAAAACCATTGTAAAGAGGGACCCATTAGCTTGCAAATAGAAAATGTACACCCCCAACTATCACTTTCAAAAGCCTTGATAACACATATTTATTAACGTGTAGTATTAATAACACTTAGTCACAAGCCTAAATAACGGATATTGATTAGCGCACAGCCAGAATACATCACAAATTACAGTAAAATGAACAAAGGCATGTGTGGGAGATGAATATCTTGTGTATCTGAATGATGGTTATTCACTGGAAAAGGCATAAGGAAATCCAGAAACAGCCTGATCACCATGTCACAGGCAAATCAACCTCAGGGAAGATAATTTTAGCCTTTGGGCTGGCAGAGAGAGGTTGAAAGAATGAAGCATGTGTTGAATGAATGAGTACTGGATATAATTGGAAGGTGGAAGAGCGGAACTGTGTCTCTGGGTTAACTTTTCCAGGTTTCACCCAGACATCTGTTTTGACTCTGATCAGGGAGACCGCACGACAAAACCAAGAAAGGAGGGCAAGGACCCCCCAAAATGTAGGCTACATACAACCTGCTCACAAGGAAAAGGATAATGAAGATTATCAAAAGATTTTAGATTGTGAGCCCTTTTGGGACAGGCAGTTAATCAGCTATTAATTTAGCAGTTAATCAGCTATTAATTGCTTCATTTCCTTTGTAAACCGCTTTGAGAACATTTCAGTTGAAAAGCGGTATATAAATACTGTAGATAGATGGAGATTTTTTTCTAGGACTGAAAAAGAGGACATGTCTGGAAAAAGAGGACAGAAGGTCACCCTGCCTTTGGTGCCCCATCGGATGGGATTGGTGGAGAGAAGTGTTATATCGGGAATTCTGCTCTCTTCCCTTGGTGGCACCAACACCGCTAGCATTTGCCAGGAAATCACAAATCACCATATTGGTTCATTCCTTGTTCTGTTTTGGTCTCCTCTGAGTAGAGGAAGCAAGCCATGTCTAGCTTCCTCTACCCACCATTACTGCCCTTAGCATACTATTTTGTGACTTTCTATATCACAGCATTCTAGCCATTGTTAACCCAATTTTTAACTGGGTTAATTTTGTTGGAAATTGACACGTAGTTATTATTATTATTAATAATTGTTTTAATAATAATAATTAATTAACTATTATTAATCATTATTAATATTCATATTGTTTAATATTAATAATTATTAATACTCGTAACAACAGTAATTATTGTGTTATCCTGAGCTGCAAGGTATTCACTCATCTCCTTAAATCATTTGATGCTTCTCTTTTTGTTGTTGTGTATCATAAAGGACAAGGGCAGTATGTAAAGGTTTCTCCCAGTCTGGGAGATTGAAATCCATTCCCTTTTGGTGACTATGCGGATTTGGGGCCTTTGGGATTCAGAACCAGAAAGATATTGAATTCCCTCCCGTCGGCATATATTTGATACCAGGAAGAAATTCCCGATGGACAAGCAGGGCAGTTTGGAAGTGGGGCAGCCAAGGGAGGTGGTGGACTCTCCCTGCCTGGGGATCTTCTGCAGATGCTACACAAGCACCTGTTGGAGATGCTCTAGGAGGATTTCCTGTTCCTGGCAGGGGGTTGGACTACATGACCTATTAGTTCCCTTCCAACTTTATGATTCTACTAGTGAAATGCAACCAAATTGCGGGAGTACAATACCCAACGTATGCCACACCCTCATTGTGCAACACCCTCCCATGCGCATCAACAACCATGCACATCAACACCCATGCACAACACCCTCCCATGCACAACACCCTCCCATATGCATCAACCCTCCCAATGCATATCAACATACCATGTGCAACATCCCTCCATGAGCAACATCCCTCATGCTCATTCCCCCATGCACAAATATCCTCTCACGCACAACATCCCACCATGTGCATCAAAACCCCTGCGCAACATCCCCCATGCACAACATCTCCCATGTGCATCAACCCCATGCATAAAATCCTCCATGCACATCAACGCCTCAAAGTGCATCATCCCCCATGTGCAACATCTCTCATGCTCATCATCCCCATGCCCAACATCCCCCATGCTCATGAATTCCCCATGTGCAACATCCTCTCATGCGCAACATCCCACCATGCAGATCAACACCCATGTGCAACATTCCCCATGCGCAACATTTCCCCATGCACATCAACCTCCCATGTGCAACATCCCCTCATTCGCATCAACACCCATGCACAACAATCTCCCATGCGCAACATCCCTCATGCGCATCAACCCCCATGTGCATCATCCCCTATGTGCAACATTCCCCATATGCAACATCCCTCATCCTCATCATCCCCGATGCACAACGTCCCCCCTTGCACAACATCCCTCATGCTTATCGCCCCCATGCGCATCAAGCCCCCATGTGCAACATCCTCTCATGCGCAACATCAAGCATGGGCATGAACACCCATGCGCAATATCCTGTCATGCACCCCATCTCCACATGTGCACCATCCCCCCTGTGCACCCTCTTTCCCAGCGCAGAAGGCACCAGGCACCAAATTGGCTGGATGTTGGTCAGTCTTTCATGTTAAGTATAGGACGTTGCACCCCTTTTCAGCCCCTTAAGGGTTAAACTTCTCAACATCACTTCTGAGTGGGTGTTGATGTCACAGAAGGAACACCCTCCCCAAATTTCACACTTCTAGGTCCAGGGGTTTTGGCTGGGAGTTGATGAGTGAGTGAGTTTTCATTTTTACAATATATATATATATATTTTCAAATCCTTTCTTTTTTTCCTTCTTTGAAACCCACCCCCCCCCCCATCCTCCTCCCATAGGAGATGGAATTAGAGGAAAAAGAGAAGCCTCCCCCCTGGATGTGGTGTGGAGACACAAGACCCTCGAGTCGTATGAGACTTTGCAGTTCCCATTGAAATAAAGGCCAGCTTCGCAGGGTAGGGGAAGTGTCGGTACACCGGCCAAGGGAATTATGGAATGATGCTCAGTCATCTACCTGTGCTGTGACGGTCCACTTGATGTGCTACGACAGTCACCAACGGGGGGGAATTGTTGCCTGACAAGTTTTTTATTTGTACATTGGTTTGCCTGCGTACGTGACACTGTGAACATGCCAGGAGAGCAGGCACGCCGGAACGAGCGAAGGGTGCACAAAACTGGGTCACGGAGCTCTGCGTCTTCTGCTCATGCCCAGGTCTCTCCCACTCTTGTGCTCAGTCAGTCGGCATCAAGGACCATCGCCTCCCTCCATGGATCCTAAAAATGTACCAGACCTTCCTCCCAGCTTCCTCACCCAGAATACTCTTCTGATGACCACAGGGCTGCCATCCTTTGGCGAGCTGCCCTGCAACACAGCCTGGTAGCATAGCTAGAGGGGGTGATGCAGTCAGGCACTGCCCTCCCCCCCCCCGATTCGACACTGACACCGCCTTTCCTCATTTCCCTGAACTGTGCGCCCTTTGATAAGACCACCATCTAGCACAAATGGGTTTTTCTCCTCTCCAGTCAGCCAATCACTTATATTATTTATCCCATCATCTATATTTTATAATCCAATCAATCATCTATACTTTATATTTTATAATCCAATCATCGATATTATTGAGTTGGGCTAAATAGCCCGAGAAAGGCGGGATATAAATTTTTAAAATAAAATAAATAAATTTATCCAAGCAACTATATTATTTTGTTATAATCCAACCATCTACCTTTGTAGTTCTCCTGCTTTTCAGTCTGGGACCCACTTCTGACCCCCTCAGAAGTGATGGCATCAATCTGGAAGTGATGCCATGGACGGAGGTAACATCTAACAGGAGGTGCCATCACTGTGATGCCACAGCTCACTTCCTCCATGTCTACTCTGAAGTAAATCCCGTTGTGTTCACATAACGGCACAATCCGATCCATGTCTACTCAGAAGTAGGCCGCATTGTATTGAATGGTCTTCCTCCTTGGAAAGTGTGCTTAGGAATGCAACCTACTTACTCCCAGGGGAGTACAGATGGCAGCCTGAATTCCCCATTCCAAGATGGTGGTGCCCTATGCTGGATTCCAAGATGGCAGCACCCAGTGGGGTCCGACCCCCACTTTGAAAACCACTGATCTATCGAAAGTGCAGCTGGGATGGCAGGACTCCACAGGGATGTTCTGAAGTGGCACGTAGAGGGACGCTTTCATTTCCTTGATTGGGAAGCAGGAAAGGGTGGAGTTCTCTCTCCCCACACCGGTTCGTCTAGAATTAATTATGCATAATGATCCATCACATCAAAAGCCCTGGCAGATCACCGAAGCTGTCATCACTGGAAGGCAATTCAGAATGCTGATGGGTTTTCGAGAGAACTAATGGCATTAATCTCATCTCTAAAAATCAGGCACGGAGCAAGGGTGGGAGTTCTGCATCACAGCAGGGACAACCTCACACAGGGTCTTTCTGGAGACGGGATGCGGCCGGTTGGAGGGACACATTCTCCATCCACTCACACCAGGCCTGTCAAAGCCCATCAAAACTGCCACCAGTAGTGGGGAAGCCCCCAAAGGTGGGGCTCAGCAACTCAGTCAGATGGACAACTTCTTTAGATGTTCACTGGGAAAAGGCAATCAATCTATTGGTTGGATGGATCTATTGATGGATGGATGGAGGGACAGACTCCCTCCATTCAAGTGCTGCATTCGAAAATTAACTCCTTCATCCTTTAAACAAGCCAATTTAATTGGGGGATCTACTGTGAAATTGTCCATCTATTTATCCATCCATCCACCCAACCCCAGAGTATCCTCTCAGCTACACTCTCTCTCCCAAGTGTCTCCCTCTCTCTGTAGGTCTCCACACTGGCCTCTTGTTTTCTGGATAGCAGTCAAAGGGCTGGCAGGCATTCGAAGATCTCACGTGTCCTCAACATCCTTCCTTGGCTATGATGTGACCCAAGGTGGACAGTTTGGGGTGCACTCCTTTGCATGCTTTCATGGTAGGTAAACTGCACTGAATACAACAGGTCTAGATGTTGCACTGTAGGAAAATCAAGCTGGCTACCACAAGTTTGAAAAGCTAGCCCATCAGGGAGAATCACACAGGGTGGGGAGGACTGAGCAACATGTGACAGTCCTCTCCATTCTCTTTGGACTCTTTAACACCTGACTATACCACAGGTGTCCAAGTGTCCAATGTTTTGGCAAGAGGGCCAAAACATTAGATCAGGGGCCAGAAGGAAGAACAAACTGATTCATATAAAATAAAAAATTTTACTTAAATGAATATATTACAAATGGATCTTATGAATGAATACATGAATTCAAATTGGTTCATAAAGGTTTCTAAGAGGGTGATCTTCAAACCAACCTTCCCAGCCTCTGGAGGTACAGGGAGGAAATGATCCTCCTCCTCCAGAGAATTATGGGGCTGCCCAACGGCTGGATAGAGGGGACTTACCATAGGCTGCATGGAGACTTGCCCCAGGCTGTACATCCCCGTTAGGATGTACTGTGAGCATGCAGACCCACCCTGTCACCCATATGGAAGTGCCTTGCAGCATAAACTCAGAGCTGGGACTGGGACATCCCTGGATCAGCCCAAATGAGGAGAAATCAAGTGATCTCCATGCATGTGCTAAGCTGGATTGCCAAGCCTGGCAAGGACCCATCCGGATTGTTGGTGGCACCATCTTGCCTTTGCCGCTCCTCCTTCTCTTTCCATTTGCATGGATGGAAAAGGAAGAGGAGGACAGAGGAAGGGAGATTGAGCAGAATATTGGAGAGTGGGAGGAACAGAGGCAGGCACATAAGGGGGAAACATTTGGCCTGATGCCCCAGGAGATCTTTGCCCCCAGACTGGAATGACAATGAAGTTTTTCCCCCCCGGGACACAAGGCAAAAAAAAACTGTTTCTGGAAAAAGAGGAGATCTGATCACTCTGATTTCACAGACTCTTCTGAGCTAGACCTGCTCTGGGACCACAGCCCAGTGTGCTCCAGACTGAGCTTTGAGACCAGCCCCAAACTTCACGAGAAGTCTTGTGTGTGCACGTGCGTACGCTGTGAGCATGAGCATGTCAACCAGACCCCATCACCCATATGGAGAACGGCAGGAGTGCCTTGCAGCAAAAAAAAAATGCAGCAGATCTATTCTCAAGTGATACCATCTCTGTTTTCTAAGGATCCAAAACTTCAATGAGTTATGAGGAACCGCCTGGCCAGGCAAAGTTAATAAATCGACGCTTGTCGGAATCAAGGCCTGCGCTTTGCATGCTTTGCATGGCGGTTTCCAAATTATAATCTGGCCGAATGGTTTCCCTACTGATATGCCCCTGGAATACTGAATCTTCATATTGCGGAAAAGGGGGAGGCTGCACCATTTTTGGTGCACCACTTCATAAATAACTGTTCCTGACAGGAGCTCCGAGCCTGCCTTCGCTGTGGGACAGTGGCCTTGAGAAAGTCTCAGCCTCAGTTTCCCTCCTGTAAAACAGGAAGAAACCATCACGGGGCTGCCACTGAGCAGGATTAATGTGTCAATCAAGAAAATAACTGAGGCTTGGGAAGAATCACTCATGTCTTGGGTGGGGAGAAGAGGGGTGGGTGCTGAGGCTGTCTCGACTTCTGGGCTCTCTGGTCCTGCGACACTGACTATGGCGGCGAAGCAGTCGCTCTCGTACCGGAAAAGTGCCGGCAGTGCGCGGGCCTTTGGTGGCAGGCGGCCTTTGTGGGGAGGCTAGGTGGGAAATGGGAGGCAAAGGTTCACCCCAAAGGTCAAAGCACTTCTCAGCACTTTCAATCCATAAATGAAATGCTGGCCCTTCGATTTAACTTCTGCCTTAACACCTCTGGAAGGAAAAGGGTCTGGAGACGTGAGTTGAGAGAGGAATGTTCTCATTAAGAAAGTGGTGGGAAAGAGAGAACTCTCTCTCTCTCTCTCTCTCTCTCTCTCTCGTTTCAGATCAGTTCATTCCCATCTGCAGTATCTCTACTACCTCTCCACTTTCTGTTCCACTGTGGAGTCATCCTCTCTCCCATCCTTCCACTGGGCCATTCTGTCCATCCCTTCTTAAATCCCACCCGGCTTCAGAAGACCCTGACATATGTACAAAATACCATATTTACTCTACTCTATTGCTCACCTTTCTCAGCAAAATAAAGGCTGCAATCCTAAAGACACTTTCCTGGGAGTAAGACCCATTGTACATAATGGAGATTACTTTTGAGTAGACATGGTTAGGATTGTACTCTTAGTCTCCAAAATCAGGGTGCACGTTAGATTCAGTGGTGCATTAGATTCAAGTAAATATAGTATTTTGATTATAAGTGGAGGGCGTGCATTAGATTTGATGGTACATTAGATTCGAGTAAATATGGTATTAATCACATTGTTTCCAAGTGTCCAATTCAATAAATATGGTATTTTGATTGTAAGTATTGGGTGTGCGTTAGATTTGACGGCACATTAGGTTAAATTAGGTTAAATACACATTAAATACGGTATTCATTACATTGTGTCCAAGTGTCCATCAAGAGCTTATACTGGCCCAGTAACCAATTATTTTTCATTATAGACCACTCTGTCCTTGGACTGGATGGACTGGAAATTAACATCTGATTTACCATAAGTCCATGTATTTGCTACTTGCTAAATATATCAGAGGACTCTCAATCCCAGGGGTGGTTCCTGCCTGCCCTGGGGACCCATTCTGACTCCTTAGGAAAAAGCCACTTTTGCCAATGCCCATCCCACCTGCCCACCTCTGCCAATAGGGATGGGCCAGCCTGGCACTGCCAGATGAGTCGAAACCACAAAATCCCCCTTTGATCCTTCACCGGGTCCATCTCTGGGATCAAAAAGCACCATTCTGTCCTTTTGATTTTCCAAAGGATGGCAGGCATTTTACCTTCTTATGAAACCAATTACTGTACAGTAATTCAGTCCAACTGAGTCGAGTGTTACATGAGGATATTATGAGTTTGCTGGTTTGAACAAAGTGCAGTGTGCATGGTTTGTCCATTAACAATGGTTACGGCAGATGCCCCGAGCCACTGGGATAAGCCAATGTTATGAAACTGGTTCTGCTTGGCTGTCCGATCCTATTGGCATGTTCTGCCAGCATGACCTGCTTTGCAGCTGTCACAACACAGCACTGCCAGAGTGTGCAGCCTGGATGCATCTGCAAGGTGCCAAGTCCTGGGGAAGATGGACAAACCAGAGGGGGGGCTCAGCGATCCTAATCCCCCTTCCTGGGCCTGATTCACAGATCATCATTGACTAGTGCCAGTGATACCGATGGTTCAGATCTGGGTTGATCCATGGCAGCAGGTGCAGCTTCCCTTGAGGAGACCTGTAAAGGTCTCAACATCCCAGAACTCTCATGCGGGATACAGCAGATGCCACACGAGAGCCACTTTGGGAGTTGTGATGGATCAGGCTGTAAGTGGAGGGTGTTGCCCAACCCAAGGGGCTTTGGAATGAAGGCCTGTTAGGAACAGGCAGGCAGATGGCAAGAAGTTCTAGCCTAGCTTTGGGGAGCGTCAAGGTGCCTCAGCTGTGGGTAGATGTTTCTGCGGTGCGCTTGCTATGAGCATCCTGTCACTTATCCGCCTGTAAACAAACACTTGGCATCCCCAGATCCTCTCCTCCAATTATTTGTTATGATTATTCACATTTACAGCCTGCCTTTTCTTCTTTCCGAAAAGCACCCATGGTGGTTTCCATCAATTTAAACTCCAATAAAGCAATAATAAAGTGACAACAACATGACAAGAGAAAGTGGAGGATGATCCATCACCGAAACACCACTGACGGGAAAATGCCGGTTTTGCCAAGCTTTCGGTCCCAATTCAGTGTTTTGCTCGCAGAACTTCTTCCAGTTCTTCATTTTCATATCTTTCTCTATTGGTTTTCTAGAGTGTATTTTTTTACAGCCACCTTGTTAGCCACCTGGGTAACTTATATGGAATATAAATTTAATGAATAAATTAAATAAATGATTTAATAAAATTAAAACGATGAGCCAAACCAGGAGTACCATCAGCCAAATGCCAGGCAGAGCAGAAACATCTTTAAAATAGGTTACTAGTGGTTATAATGCACAGCTGCAAAGCAGGTGCAAAATTTAATTTTACTGAATACATATGAAATCCCATAACATGACAATGGGATTAGGTTCTGATTTTTACCTAATTGCTCTACTTATGCAACAATGACTTTATGTTACATTCTTGTCACATACAATACCATAAGCTGTTACTGACCTATACCTATAACCAAAATACCATATTTACTCAAATCTAATGTGCTGTTTATTCTAATGCACAATTTTGGAGACTAAGGGCACAAACCTATCTGTGTCTACTCAGACGTAGGCCCCATTGTGCTGAATGGGGATTACTCCCAGGAAAGTGTACTTACCCTACAATCTAGAGCAACTACGGGAGCACGTAAGAGACATTACATGCACCCATAGTTACTGCACCCCTTAGTGAAAACCTATGGGAAATTCATATTGCAATCCAGAGGAAATTGTTCTTACACTGGAGCAAGGACTCCCTGCAGTTACTCTGGATTGCACCCTTAGGATTGCAGCCTAAATTTGGCTGGAAAGGGAGCACATGAGATAGGAGTAAATATGGTAACGGCACTATGAAACAACACTTGCTCAATCCGTCCATCGGTTTTATCCGTCCATCAGCTCAATCCATCCATCTGTCCATCAAGGAAGTTAAACGAGTGGAGCTCCTTTCCCACCGTCGCTCCGCCTGCACGCGAAGGGTGCAGAGCAGACACCAAACATGCCGTTCAGATCATGTCTGGTCTTGATCTCCTGAAGCCATCCTGACTGCCAGGACTTGATGGACGGAGGCTGCCAACTTGCAAAGGGGGAAAAAAGCCAGATGACATTTTATTAACAGCTTTGTTAAAATGAATGGGCCTCCAGCCAAATAACCGATCAGAAATCAATAGGAGAGCTGCTTTAAATTAAGAACTGTGTCATCTCGTGGGAGGCAAAGAAGACAAAGCCCAGCCAGCTCGGCGGGGAATATTGGCAACCTCCGAGGCGAGGTTTGCATCGTTTTAGAGGAACCAAGAATTACAGAAAGTCAAAGCTGCGCTAGCCTGGCAAGCCGGGTGCGCTTCACAGAACGGAAAGAACTTTGCCAAAGTGGGAGGCTGCGCATTGCACAACTGTCACCAGCGCCGAGGTGTTCCAGGGGTGCCCAAAGGAGGCAGATTGGAGAGCACCAATGGCAATTTCTGCTGGATCACCAAGTGCCTGGTGGTTGACGTCGCAGTAGACTGGCCACTGTGGGAGCCAGAATACTGGACTCGGTGGACGCAGCATGCGCAATCATTTGTATGTTCCTAAGCAAAGCAGGCCCCTGTCAGTCTTGAAAGACTATGGTATCTTGCTCGGCGCTGCATACACTGCATGCAAAGCACAAAAGCCTGGGTTGGATTGTTATGGAGGATAGGCTGTTACCCAAGCACAAATCCCCCTCTCTGTGCCACTGAATTAGTCCAATGGAAAGGCAGAGCCGATACGATTGGATCCAGCTGGCGTCGCAGAGCTGGTCTAAGGACAGGAGCTCACCCTGTCTTGTGGGGCCGACCCGGGTCTCGAACCCTGGCCTGCCGGTTAACAGGCACAGCATCTTAACTCAGAGTTTTTCAACCTTTTACCTCTCATGGCACACTGATACATGGCAATAGAATTGCCCTCCAGTACTTTTTACTA
Organism: Cryptoblepharus egeriae; assembly: GCA_030015325.1. Lineage (NCBI taxonomy): Eukaryota > Metazoa > Chordata > Lepidosauria > Squamata > Scincidae > Cryptoblepharus > Cryptoblepharus egeriae. The sequence goes on from JAREYC010000001.1 coordinate 268,036,305, forward strand.
CAGTTATTGCTGATGCCGCCAAGAGGAGTCACTCATCCAGCATTAGGATTCTGGGAGGTCTCTGTCCTTGGCGCAGTTGCATCAAGGAGGTGTTTCTGTGCAGAACGATCCCACTTTTGACACTTTTGCCAGGTTAAATTTCTTCTGGAGAAGCTGCCACTGCTTTAAGCAGAGCATTAAAAGGACAGGCATGAGAATTGGCTTAAATAGCAGCTGGCTGGTGAATCACTGGCTGTCTGTCCCCCCACCAGTGACAACAGAATAAGCCACCACATCAGCAGGTCACTCCTGCCGGGGAATCAGACTGCTGGCAGCCACCAGAGCCAGGCCCGCTGCCCCCCCCCCACTTCCTATGGGAGCCTCTGACAGGTTGTGCGATGCTGGCTGAAACAGAAGAATGCTGTCAAGGACCGCAGTCCTAATCAGTTTAAGGCTGGCACAATTCACCTGCTCCCCGTTCCTGCAGTGGCCGATGCATGTCTGTGCACTGGCCTAATCCCCCAGGAGTGGCATTTTGTGACATCCCCAGGCCGGGACTTGTGCCAAGACTTATGCCAACCTAACTGGAAATTAGGATTGCTGGGAAACTTACTGCAGAGCAAATGGGAGGCATGTCTGTGAGCTGATTCTGCATGACAAAAAGTGCAGTCCTAACCAATTTAGGCCAGCCTAACTCACCAGGCATATCTTATGATGGTGTGGGGATGTCAGCATATACCTGGGCAATGACCTAACCACGCTTCCTCCCCGCCCCAAGTGGGGCAGAATGGCACTTTTGTGACATCCCTGGGTCAGCATAGGACTTGTGCCGGGGCTTATGCCAGCCTACGTGGGGTTTAGGATTGCAGCCAAAGAGACTGGCAAAAGCTGGCAAAGCAGCTTTCAAGCCATAAGAACCAGTTGTGTCAATACTGAGGATGCCCCACACAAAGGATCTGGTGGGCAGGAACCAATGGATGCCATTTGGGCACAGCTCTCGGCTCCTGGGCCTGAGCAACTTGGGGGCTGAGACAGAGACCTCAAGAGGGTTGATGGAGTTTAGTCAACTTGGACACTACCTCATGTCCACCGGAAGTGCCACCAGGCAGGGGAGACCCTGGAACCTTCAGTCGTGGAGAAACTGGTATGTCCATTGCAGCACCTGGGGATAGGCTGGGATACTGTGGGTGGGGGATAGTTTAGGGCAGTGATTTTCAGCCACTGTGTTGAAAATATACTGGTGTGCCATGGATGGTTTGAAGGTGTGCCACACGACTTGTAAGAGTTGGGGCATTTGAACCTCCTACCAGCAGCATGGGTTGCCTTGTCAGCAGTCAATAAACAGAAGGTGTGGATTGACAATTTTAGCATCACGTCAGGGTGCCTTGAGATGAAAAAGATTGAAAATCACTGGGCTTTGCTCCGTCCCTCCCAGAACCTGGAACTGGAACTGCAAGGAATGTTTTCTAGGACATTCTTCCATGATATCATGAGGCCCTTATAGGGGTTCTGATTTCCTCCTAGGGGATGACCCTAAAAAAATCTCACTGTCTAAAAGACATGAAATGGTATCATATTCTCTGCTTATCTGCTGCTATGATACATGGCTATCCTTGGGGTGAGCCCCAATCACCCCTCGTACAGTTATGCCACCCCACTTGCAAAATAATTTTGTGATTTTCATGGGATGTTTAAAGGAGTTAAAACAGGGAGGCAGCAAGTCAGATGCCCAAGTGGCCCCCCCTATTTCCCCAGATGTCTCCTAGGATTGATGCAACATCATCATGATGCTGCATAATATCGGCGGTGTAGCTAAAGGGGTGCAAAGCAACATCTCCATTTTTCTTTCATGGCCTGGAATGGCTCCAAAGGGAGAGGCTGAGGCTGCTTGCATGCTGCGGTGAGGCTCCCTGCAAAATTTAATGATTTTCACCCTCCCCCCATGTGATATTCAACTGTGTGATATAAATCCTAAAATACAAAATGTGGCCCTAATTCTTCATATCTTCAATTCTGAGCATCTCCTTCACGATCTGATGGTAAGACCTTAAAGCTACACTAGTCAGAAGTTCAGGTTTTCCAGCTCTGTCCTAGTTTTCAAAGTGGTGGGGGTCTTGTACAGACCTATGGTTTTTGCCCAATCCTTAGAACCACTCCAGAATGTGCGTTCAGGAGACATAGGGCACAATCCAGAGTAACTATGGGAGCACGTAAGAGTCATTACATGCACCCGTAGTTACTGCACCACCTAGTGAAAACCTATGGGCAATTCATATTGCAATCCAGAGTAACTTGTTCTTACTTAGGAGCAAGGACTCCCTGTAATTACTCTGGATTTCACCCATAGTGCGCTTTATCCCCATCACAAGTTGTACCGCAGAAAAGAGCATTGTAGGTGCTGTAAGAGACAAGTGGCCACATTGATGCAATGGTGGCCATAGAAGGAGCCCAGGTGCACGTAAGGCTGTAATTCTAAAGACAGTTTCCTGGGAGAAGGACCCTTTGAACACAATGGGGCTTACTTTTGAGTAGACATGGTTAGGATTGTGCTCTAAGTTAGGAAGGTGGGCTGTAGATGGTATGATCCAGCGGGACTCTTCTGTTCCTAGAATAGTTTAGCCATGACCTGAATGCAAGAGAAAGAATGCGGGATTAAATGTGGGTCCATCACCCACTCACAGTTCTTAACCACACCAGTAGGTGGCAGTGTTCACCTGAGCATGTGCAAGAGTGTCAGGGGTGGGCCCAGCCAGCCCCAAGATCTGGTTTGCCGGAAGTTGGGGGTGGGCCAGGGTCAGGGGGCGGGGCTGAGGTCAGGGGGCGGGGCGAGGGACGGGCCCCAACCCCCCCGCACTACGCATGCACCAGGCTTGGCGCATGCGCGCTGAATCTCCTGAAGCCAAGCTCTAGGAGACTCAGCGCGCATACATCCAGCTGGACGCTAGTGCACTGCGTCTCCTGGGGCCAATCTTCAGGAGACGCGTGGCGGCTGCTACCGAACCGGTCCCCGCGGTTCTTGCCAGCCGCGGCTCTGACCAGTTCGCCAGCATCCGCCACGGGGGAAGATCCGGTTTGGGTGAATAGGCCCGATCCGGCATCTGCCCACCTGTGAAGAGTATGCGCAAACAAACAAACCCACAAACTAAGAGACAGAATGATAGAATAGATACCGTTTTGGAAATCTGAATGTCAGGGTTGAATACTGCACCATAGCCCATATTTTTCCCAAGCTACTCAGCCCGCAAAAGAGCTGAGCCGAGTTTCAACCACTTAGAAGCGCCTCTCTCGCCTGGCATATTTGGCTTTGGGATTGCCTTAGCAGCCCATAATATTGGCTTAGAGAAGTCAGTAACAAGGAACAACAAAAGCAGTAGCAGAAAGAAACTCTAAAGCCGAGGAGGACTTCCAGGAAGCATTTGTTAAAAAGTCACCAGCCCAGCACTTTGATGCCACCGAACAGCCATCCATCAAATAAAGAACAGGCGCTAGTTCTGAAGCCAACCCAAACTGTCTCCTATTTCTTCGCTCGGCAGCGGAAAAGTGTAGCAAATGGGATCATAACATTCAGCCGAAGCATTTATTTTCCCTGAAAACTATCTTCATAGAGTGGAACTGACAACCTTTTCCAGTAACGCTCGAGGACAAATCAAGGGCAGATTTGAAAAAAAATAGAGGGCTGGAAACATCTTCATTCCCCATCCCTTTCAGGAGGAAAGAAGAAGAAGAAGAAGAAGAAGAAGAAGAAGAAGAAGAAGAAGAAGGTCCTTTTCAATGGAAAGTGTTGCTGCAGTTGAGACTTTGGCGTACAAACAACCGATTAACATTTCAAACCAGAGAAATTCAAACCTCTAAGCCCAGGTTATTAAAAACGGTGATCAAAGCCCGATAGAAAGTTCCTTGAAAAACCCAGAAAAGAGATAGCAAGACAAGATCTGGGCTCGGCAGAGCAGCGGAAAATGGTGAAGCAGACTTTGCCCATCATTTGATTGCGTCCACGGAGCTGAAGCAGACAGAGGCGGGGGGTGGGGGGCACCTTCCAAGTTCAGGAGGGGAGAAAATGAGAATATGTCAATTCAACTCAGAAACATTTATCATATAAATGGCTCCGGGGAATGGCGACGCTCAAGGCCAATAACGTAGCCAGAGGGAAGTGGTGGGGCAGCAAGTACAGCAGTGTAAGCAGCCCCCCCCCTTCTCCCTTTGCAGGCAATCAGGGCAGCAATAGCAACAAGTAGGCGCTCTGCAGAATGGGGCTGGTGGGAATGTGGGGGGGCTGCCTATATGGCGTGATGTAGCACCTGCTTTACATAAGAACATAAGGGGAGGTCCAACCTCCTGGACCTCACTGGGACCCACTAGATACTCGCAAAACAACATGAGACCTGCATCTTGGGGCCCCCCTTTGCTGCACAGCCACCTCCCGCCGGCTATGCCGCTGCTGGAGAATAAGCCTCCTGCACTATTTTTCTATCTCACAAATCAACACTTGGGGGGTTAGAATGGGGAACTTATTTTTTTGGGGAGGTTGGTGCTCTTTCCCCCAGAGGAAGGTTCCCATTGCCATCACTGGGCGTCCTTTTCCTGAAGCAAACACCAGCCACACGTTCCTTCCCAGCGTGACCATATGTCCTAAGTTATTTTGGTTCTGACTCATAAGTCATAAACAAAATACGAGGACCCCCCAAAATGTACAACATGGCTGTATATAAAACACTTATATGTGTTGTTTTCATGTGGTTAATATGGTTCATGTGTGAAACTTACAGCACAATCCTATTCATGTCTAAAGGTAAAGGTGTCCCCCACAGGTCGCCCTGCTCGACTGTATGGCACGGTGCTTGTCCCCGTTTCTACGCCTTTAGAGCCAGCACTGTCGAAAATCCCTTTTGTGGTCATGGGACGATCATGACCGCCGAAGGCGCATGGAATGATGTTTTCCTTTCCCATCAAGGTGGTATCTATTTATCTACTTGCATTTTCATGCTTTCTAACTGCTAGGTTGGCAGGAGCTGGGCTAAGGACGGGAACTCAGCCCATCTTGTAGGACCCAGTTCTTGGCACAGTGTCTTAACCACTTGCACTACCGCCGCCCTTATTATGCCCTTATGTTTACTCAGAAGTCAGTCCCATTGTATTCAGTGATGCTCACTCCCAGGAAAGTGTGCATAGAATTACAGCCTTAATTACTTAATATTAAATTTAAAACTATTATGTATAATTTATGGGGCTGTGGGTGGCGCAAGTGGCTAAGACACTGTGCCTGTTAACCAGCAGGCCAGGGTTCGAGACCCGGGTTGGCCCCACGAGACAGGGTGAGCTCCTGTCCTTCGCCCAGCTCTGTGACGCAGCTGGATCCAATCGTATTGGCTCTGCCTTTCCATTGGAGTAATTCAGTGGCGTGGAGAGGGGGATTTTCTGCTTGGGTAACAGCCTATCCTCCATATCAATCTAACCCAAGCTTTCGTGCTTCGCATGCAGCGTACGTAGTGCTGAGCACGATACCATAGTCTTCCAAGACTGACGGAGGCCTGCATGTATAATTTATTACATATATTTTTACAGATATATTACATATATTTAAAAAAAAATTCAGGAAGGCTATATGCTGTTTGCTCACAGGAGCAATAATTAAGGGTTTTTTGGTTTTTGTTGTTTTTTCCAGGACAGAAGAGGACCTATCCTGGAAAAGCAGAGCCATGATTGTGTAGTGGTTAGGGAGAAGAACTGAAAACTGGAAGATCAGGGTTCAAATCCCTCCTCAGCCATGAAGCTTCCTGGGTGACCTTGGGCCAGTCACTCACTCTCAGCCTCACCTACCTCACAGGGTTGTTGTGAGAGCAAAAGGGCATTTGCTTTGGCATGAGAAAGACAGGGGTACAAACCCCAAAAACAAACAAACAAAGCAAACAAACAAATAAAAAACACCATGGTCCTTCCTACCGAGCTGCTTTCCCCACCTCCACCCCACTTGCTTCCCATTCTGAATGTGGCTGCCAGAGTCTGCCAGCAAAGAGGGCAGTCGTGGGCAGAGTTCAGCCGCCTGTGCTGGCACAAGGTCCCTCTCAACACCTCCACTGGGATCCATGGCAGCCCTCCTTAGCACGGGTCACCCGGGCACAGGGAGAGGAGCCCCTTGTCAAAGGCAGTTAGTTGTTTGATATATTCATGGAGGAATTAAGATGCGCACTGATTCCTGAGCATCGCCGGAGCACGGCCTGGGTCACGACTGACAGCTCTCCTTAGCAAGGACAGCAGAAAAAGTTCAAGCCCTGCCAAGAGAACTTCCACCACCAGCATCTCCGACTTCAAGAAACTGGCTCTGCTGCCCACCGCCCCCCAGCCCCAGCCCAATTAATCTGCTTTATGGAACACACTTCTGACACTGCGGGCCAGAGAGCATATGGAGAACTAAGAGGATCAATGGCTGCGCAACAGGAGACGAGGCACAAACAAGGCAGGAAATAGGGCAATGGGACATTCTGCGTGGGAGCAAGTCCACATCTGAGCCCGGAGGTGGGTGGCACATGCAGGTCTGTCAGATAGGCTGTCAGATAGGCTGACAGATAGGCTGTCAGAGCCGTTGGAAAGCTCACAACCTGGGCACGAGGTGGTTCGCCACTGGCCTTTGAGCGGATAGGACCGTATCTGCCCTGATCAGCTCTACAAGGCCAGAGCCCCCAGGTTGCATAAAAAGCACAGCAAGCATCACCTCGAGTGCATCACACATGTGCATTGACATTATAGAAAGCATCAGTTGATGCCCTGGCATTTCCAGATCAATCAGGCTCATCAGCACCAATTGCTTCAAAACAATAACGAGAAATGGGCACAGCTGCCAGATCCTGGCCACCCACCAAGGCAGGGATGCCAGTGTCAGAGGAGGGGTGGAGAAACTGCAGGAGGAAGCGGATCCAGTGCTGGTGCCTACCAGATTCTATCCCATCCAGGGGAAGCCTCGCCACCCCCTTCCTTCCCTTTACTTGTGCCAGTGAAAATCTTGGAAAAGGTACGAGGAGACCCATTGTGGAGCAGGACTTTTATGGAGGGGCAAGGGCATTAAAATTTAAATTGGATAAAATTAAATTTATCCAGTCTCTCCCACACAGTTGTGTACCATGCACCTTTTTCTGGCAAAGCTGCACCAGTGGGGGAGAGGAAGAAGGTTGGGATGCACATTTGTTTTTCATTTTTTCCCATGTATTTATTATAGATAAGTATCAATAATTCAAATCAGATATCAAATCAGACATGTTCAGATAGCAAAATTGACTTGTCTTTCTCCCCCACCACCCAAATCCTCCCCCCCTTCTTTCTCTTTGGTATATTCTATGCACTGGATCTTAAATTTTGTTAGAAAGCTGTCAATTTGTAATCTACATATACTGCCTAGATGAGAAAGTAATACATACCGTATTTACTAATCTAATCTAATGTGCCATTGAAACTAATGCACACCCCAGATTAAAAAATGTTTACTGGCAACTGTAAGGTGTAGATGCAAAACAGGTGCAAAATTTACTTTTACCGCATGCAAGAAGATATATGATATTAATAATATGAGTCCCATTAGACATTAGTCCCATTAGACATTAATCCCATTAGACACAGTCCCATTAGACATTAATTTTTTTATTTTCTTTGTCAATCGCTTTGTGAACTTTTAAGTTGAATAGTGGTACCGTATATAAATATTGTAGATGGATAATTTGGGGGACTGGAAAAGGTGTGCATGAGATTCAAGTAAATATGGTACTTTACTAGTACCCCACCCTATTATTCATGTAATTCCTGGTTCTTCTCATGAAATTCTTCAGCCTGGAATCTGAATTATTTGCCTCGGAAGGAATCCTAAAAGAAGGATTCCAGCAAAATGGTCCTCAACTGTATCAGTTCTACACAATAGTTAGAATGTGACTAAAACCCACGTGGGGCTGATGCCATTGAGTGCCAAGCTCCGTGCCCTGTGCAGATCTGATCAAGCTCCAAGGTTGCCACAAAGGATCCAGGGCAAGCATGCCTCGGTCCCAAAATGTCTCAGGCACAGATGGTTGATGTGAGTCAACCAGCTTTAATTTGTCCTGGAACAGGGCCAGGCAGGCAGCCCCAAAGAATGCCGGCTCCACTCTGAACCACAGAGCTCCTCCAGGGACCATCCTTCCAGCCTAATCCTCCCCCGGCCCAACAAGGGATTAGGCGTGTATGTGAAAGAGGGCATGGCAAGGAAACGGCTAAGCCGGCGGAACAGCAAACAGAGCCAAGGAGGATTGGCGACGAAGCTGACTGACCCGAGCAGAGCTGTGAATGGGGCAGGACATGCGCAATGCATGCAGAAAGGTCCCATTCAATTCAATATCTCCAAGCAGGCCTCCGTCAGTCTTGGAAGACTATGGTATCGTGCTCGGCGCTGCATATGCTGCACGCAAAGGATGAAAACCTGGGTTGGACTGATATGGAGGATAGGCTATTACCCAAGCAGCAAATCCCCCCTCTCCACGCCACTGAATTAGTCCAATGGAAAGGCAGAGCCAATACGATTGGATCGCAGAGCTGGGCTAAGGACAGGAGCTCACCCTGTCATGTGGGGCCGACCCGGGTCTCGAACCCTGGCCTGCTGGTTAACAGGCACAGCGTCTTAACCGCTTGCACCACCCGCAGCCCCAACCACAGCCCCAATATCTCCAAGTCAGATGGAGAAAAACTCTGGAAGGTTGCCACCAGGCCAAGCCAGGTAGCCAGTAAGGAACACAAACAACCAGGCTAGGGGTTGGCAACCACAATCAGAGGATGTCACACATCTCAAACATCACCCATATGTCACTTTAACACTTCATAGAACTGATATTTCTGGCAGGAATATTTTTCTCTAGCCCCTTTTCCTAATAATGCCAGGAATTATTCCTAGGAGCTTCTGCATATAAAGAGGCCGAGGATACTCTTTATATAAAGATATTCTGAGCCTGACCTTTCCTCTCCCCTGCGGTTAGGAAGTTGGTGAAGATGCCGTGACCTTACAGGAGCTGAGTCCATGGTGGAAAGAGGACCCTGCTGGGCAAAGTGTGAGTCCGTTTTTCAGCCCAGGATCGATGACGGGGAGATTTGATAACTGGCACCAGCTTTGGATGATCTACTGAACCACTCTGGCATCTCAGGGGTCCCGGCGCATCAGGCAGCGAGCACTTTGGTTAACGATGCCCTTGCTCCACGTGCAGCATCATTTTCATGTCAAGCCATGACAACCTCTGGCTATTGCGAGTCCCAAGATTAATCACCCTCCGTCACTATTTCAATAATACATGTAATTTCCAATCCCAAACCCCCTGCACACCCTCTATTTATGACTGAAATGTGCCAATGCCAGACATCCTGGCCTTATTAATGCCCTTCTGGCCCATGCGCCTGATTGGTATGCTGGCACATGTGGGAAAGGAGAGGTTGATTACACCTGATCCACTGGAGGCTTCTTTGGCTGGCTGGCTGCCAAAATCTGGCCACTTGCCAGACATACCATCCTTGCCTCTTTCACTGTAAGGCTGACACAGGCCAAGAGGAAGAGCCCAGACCCATCTAAAGCCCCATGTGGCATGATCCAGGATCCTCAGCAAATACTCATCAGTGATCTCAAAGGTATGTGGATCAGACCTTCCACGTAACTTGAAATTTTCCATATGACCCTCTAGGTGGTGGTTTCCCCACCTCCTAACCTGGAGACTTGAGGTGTTTGGAGAAGAACCCTCGAGAAATCCCATTAATCTGAAACTGGGCTGGGCAGGATGATCATATGACCAGAAACTTCCTTTTTGTCCTCTTTTTTAACCTCCTGTCTGGGTGTCCTCCAAAAGGGTTTCATTCTGGAACTTTGCATTTTGGAACCTTGCACCCCATCATCTCGTATGTCTTTGGATTCGTATTGAAAAGCAGAATCCAATGCAAAAGTCAGTTTTGAAATATCTCCTTCCTATCAAACGTTATGGCAAAAAAAAACACCTAAAAATCAAAAATATGCATTGAGCTGTATGGGAAAGTGAAAGTGCCTAATATTGCTGCTTTACTCATGAGTATATGAGCTGTAACTATGTTGGTGTAAGTGTCTCTTACATGCTCCCATAGTTATTCTGGATTGTAGGGTTAGTATGTGTGCACTTTATATTTAAAAAAACATTTTTTTACATTTATATGTATTTGTTACAATCATACTTGTTCTATACTGCTTATGTACATTTCCAAAACGTAGATAAGGGATACCGAATACTGGTTTGCAATTAAAAAGCAGGGCTCCGTCAGTCTTGGAAGACTATGGTATCATGCTCGGTGCTGCATACGCTGCATGTGAAGCACCAAAGCCTGGGTTGGATTGTTATGGAGGATAGGCTGTTATCCAAGCAGCAAATCCCCCCTCTCCACGCCACTGAATTAGTCCAATGGAAAGGCAGAGCCGATACGATTGGATCCAGCTGGCGTCGCAGAGCTGGGCTAAGGACAGGAGCTCACCCTGTCTTGTGGGGCCGACCCAGGTCTCGAACCCTGGCCTGCTGGTTAACAGGCACAGCGTCTTAGCCACTTGCGCCTATAGTTTGCAAAAATTAGATCTAAAACGTGAAACCAGTAGCGGAACAACTATAAGTCTCCTTTTGACCTACCCTGTACATGAATTGCATTACATAAAATGCAACATTTGAAAACAACATAAAATATCATAAAAGAATAGCATAGACTGCAATCCTAAAGACACTTTCCTGGGAGTAAGACCTATTAAACACTGTGGGGCTTACTTTGGAGTAAACCTGGTTAGGATTGTGCTCATATTCTTTATACATGGCCACACAGCTGTGCAGCTGGGTTGGCTCAGCACATGTGCTCAGCAGCCTCCGTCCCATCATGACCCATTGATGTCTCCAGGACGTCTGAACAACTGGCATGTTTGGTCCTTGGTTCTCCCTCCCCAAGTTGGACAAGTGGAAGATCTTGGCATCACTGAGAGCCTGCTGGGTCCCAATCCGTAGCAGAGGCTCAACTGCAGGCTGCTCACATGTGATTCTCTGCTCCTTAATTTTAAGTTTGCCATCTGGGAGACTAAAATGAGCATCAAGCAAAATGCATTCAAAAAATAGCACATCAGGCAGGTAAAAATAACTTCCCTGCTCGTCAGCCTCCCCGTCCCTGCAGAAAGAGGCTGCCTGGATTATTCATCTGCCTTAAAAATATTATTCATCTGGCATTTTTAAAAGAAAGAAAAACCAAAGCAAACCACTAAATTGATGGTTATGTTAATGTCAGGAATGCAGAGCCCTTTTTTCTCCCATTCAGGACCTAAATATAAAAATGTTGTTTGTAATTACTGTATCCTGCTTGATGCCAAAGTACGGTGACTGCACAGGCAACACCACCTCCAGATGTACATGCCAGGTGCAATTTGCCCAGACAAAGACATCTACCTGCAAGAGAGGAGGGGAAGCACCTTAATAGGCTTCTTGATTCATGCATTTGTACATGCAAAAGGATCTGCCACATTTCCAAACCAGCAAAAATGTTCACTTAAGCAAAAAGCAACTGGGTGGCGTTGGATGCCAATTCCCATATTCTGAATAAATGGTGCCAAGTGGAAACACATGGAAACATGGAAACACATGCCTCCGATCACCAGATTGTGGAACTCAGTGGTTCCTAAAATCTGCAACAGCATCCCGGTGTGCCGTGGGGAACTCACAGGGGTACTGCAGGATGTCTTCGGTGGCCCCTTCCCCCTACACTCGTGGACACCCACTCTCGTGGACACCCCCTACTCTCGTGGACACCCACTTGACACCCACTTGGCAGGGTCAAGATTGCACAAGATCTCACGTGTGGCACTGAGATCTTCTATGAGGTGCTGCCATGGAAAGGGCACCACGAGCATAACCAGGTGAGCCACTGGTTTCACTTACTGGCAAGCCAGAGCCATCTCATGAAGAGCCAGGCTAGGGATCTAGCGAGTTCTGCAGTCTGCATTTCTGTGGCCAACCAGATCTTCCAAAAGCCCAAAAGTGGGGCCTGAAGCTCAATGGAGGGACATGGCCAAGGAGTCACCCTAATAGTCAGTGACAAGGTTTTTGTCCTCAAAGTCATCAAGGTTAGTGGCATCCTATGGAGGCAAATGCCATACCTTCATCATGCTCCCATCTAAGCTCCTGCCCATTCGTGTTTTCAAGATCAAATTCTAGTGTTACCAAAATGGGGAAATAAGAGCTTAAGCCAAGCCTGCCTTTTCAAAAGCAAGATGCATTGAGTTCAATGGCGCTTACTTCCAGGTTAGTGCATAGACGGCTTAGTTATCTAGCGCATTGTTTTTGTACACTTTGACTATACTCTTCTTCATCATCAAGAGTGAAACACTTTAGTTTTTCATCATAGCCGGAAATGCGCTTCGAGTGGTGGACATGGGGCACGGGGGGGGGGGGGGACAAGGGGGGAAGGAACTCCCTGGGTGCTCTGCTTGCCACCTCCACTCACTAGGCTGTCCTGCCTGCCCATGCAAGCTGTTCCACAAGCAGGCAAGGATCCAGGTGGTGTCCAGCAAACACTCAGAAGTCTTCAGAGGTTTCCCCAGTTGTTTTCAGCAACACCTCCAGTTTCATCAGGAAACCAGAATTAAAAGCTGCCATGAGTGTCATTTTAGGAAGAAAGGCAGGATATAATTTGAATGCATGATTGATTGATTGATTGATTGATTGATTGAATGAATGAATGAATGAATGAATGAATGAATGAATGAATGAATGAATAAATAAATAAATAAATAAAACAACCAGAGAAGCCACAGAAGGCTTCTGAATTTTCCAAAGGTGTCACATGCAGGCAGAAATGTTGCAGCGAAGATGCATTTCACCCTTGGGTGGGAAAATTCTTTCACCTGCTCCTTTCTTTCAACACCCCTATAATTGCCCTCAAAAGTCAGAGAGTGACAGCTGTAAGCCACCAGCTCAGCTGCATGTCCACAACCGAGCTGAATTGAAACATCAGGTGAAACTGTGCTTTGCACTGAGCAGGCACCCAGCCTTGCGGAGAAAACCATCCCGCGGTGCAGTGGGTCACACGGCCATAGGAGCATTTCAAATCATCCAGGACGACAGCAAATTGTCCACCTTTGGAAGCCCCAGAAAGAGAGAAAGATTTATCAGACACTGATTCCCGAAGAGCGAGCAATGCCCTCTTGATCAGCCTAGGATATTTTTCACCTTAAACCCAACCTGTTCTCTGATTCCTGGGAAGGTTCCTCTGCAGGTTCTACGGATCCCTGCCCAGCCCCTGGACCATTCCCCCAGAATGCAGCCAGGAACCACATTACTGGAATCACCTGGCTTGCTTGTCTGAATGATCTTCAGGAGGGCCTCACCTGCATCCTGCAGACATTGCAGGTCTTCAACTAGTGAGGTGCTTTCCTTCCATTTTGGGAAAGTGTCACACCGGAGGGAGGAGGGGAGAAATGTGTGCGTTTAGCAAGGATCCGTTCTGACTAATTGTGACCAAATACAAAAACAGCAACACAAAACCAAATCTAATGATGCCAAATCTAATGATGCCAAATCTAATGATGCCAAACGGCAACACAAAACCAATCTAAGGATGCCACTTAATGATCGGTGCCGGAGTGGACGTCCTCTCCTGCCAAATCACCAAAGCTGCTCTTCTCTTGAAACGGGAAAGTGGCGTAATGAGGCTTCGGCTTTGACGAAACTCATATTATTTTGTTTTCCCCACTTGGATGCAGCTGTTAAGTTTTCCTGGGAAGTCTCAAGGGAGCCCTCACTTTTCCATGAAATGCATTGAATTTCTGAAGATGAATCACAAAGAACGGGACTGCATGAAACCCAGGCTTGGGGTGCTACTAAAGCATCCTCTTTACCACCCACTGACCAAATGTCTTTATATCAAGAGACCGTTGGAGAAATAGAAGGTCCAGGGCAGGATGGTGACCACCAGAGACTCAAGATCCATTCTAGGCAAGATGTGTATAACTGTATTAACATCACAAACACGTCTATTGTATTGAAAAATCTTATTTTTTCAATGTAGACCACTTTTGTCCTTGAACGACTGGATGGACTGGACATTGACATCTCATCTAACATATAATGTATGCCATTATATAATGTATACATTATATACATGTATTGGTCCATCTAATGTATGCCATGCACTAAATAAAAATTCTTTACTATAACCAGTGTGAAACTTGAATAAAGAAGCTGGGTAGTTGACGGTGTTTTCGCTGAAGGTATTTCTTTGCTTGCCATATTATTTTGGCCTGAACTTGGCTCTTTATACTGAGTGATGCTCAGCTCTGTTAGTATTTTGTAATGAGCACTCCCAAAATCGATCAATCCGCTAAACTTTCCAGGGATATGAATTGTGAGCACAGCCGCTAGGGCACTGCAGTGGGTCCCCTTGCCATGTACGGATGCCAGCGAGCATGAATCCAAGGGCAGGACAGGCCACCAAAGGAGAGTGTATTTGGATACCGGAACAGAGTTTAATACCCACCTAAATGGGAAATGAAATGGGAAATGAAACGCTGCGAGTATGGGTTGTGTAGGCTTGCACATCTCACACATAGCGGTGCTTTAAAGGACTCCGGTGGGAGGCTCTCTCTCACCTTCCTCTCCAACCACTACATATCCCTGTCAAGAAAAGCAGGCAAATATTAGGAACCCCGTTCATGCCGACAACCTCCTGAAATAGTCCAACCCCATGTGGTATTTTGCTATTCCAGTTCCACCCACTGGATCTCCCCCTCCGCCAAAACAATTCCCCTGCAACTCCTCGCTTGCAAGTTTTATTTAGACCTGACGTAAAAGGCTGCTTATTTTAAACATTCAGCTCCCAGAGTTGCAGAATCGGATCCGTGGTACTCTACAAGAAAGAATCACGTTCCTTAAAATAATCCCAATTTGATTCTTTCTGTTCTGAAGCTACGAAGACGGGTGGAGGGTGTCGTCTTGAAACTGATTTCCCTTGAAATTATGTAAGATGAGAGCACTTCAACTCAGGGGGCTCCGCTGAGCAATTTTGTGCACAATCTGCTCTGAAAAGGCGAGACGTTGCTGCTATTTTGGAGTACGGCAGTGCCGTTCATTGACATGATGCCAAACGAGGTCTCCTTTTCTGCATTCGGGGTCATAAGAACATCCAAAGAGCCTCCGGGGTCAGGTCCAAGGCGCATCTGGTCCAGCTTTCTGTATCACACAGCGGCCCACCAGATGCAGGTACCCTCCTGCATCTGACATTTGAGGGTTGTCCACCCCTTAAATTTCTCCAGGAATTTGTGTCCACTCCCTTCTTAACGGCATTGAGGTTAAATGTCATCACCACGTCCGGTGCGTTCGGAGCGCACCTTGGAGCAAAATCTGCACGTTTGTCGTCTCTCTTCCAAGGTGGGGACAGAGAATAAAGAAGCTTGAGTAAAGATGAGAGGACCCTAAATGTGCCACTGGTGCAAACCCACCAAAACATGGACTTATAGTAATCAGACCATCCACGGATCACTGATTCTTTCAAGGACCACTGATGTCAGTGGTTCAGCCTCGCCTCCTCCCAAGCATGCCAATGGTCTGTGTGTGGATGGGTAGGGGTGATGGGGGATTGAACACTATTCAAACAGTGGAGCCCCCACTTGCAGTTCAAAGGGGGACTGCAGGTTTTCCTTTTCATAGGATGGAGCTGAAGGGTTGAAACTGCATCACCATTGCAAAAAGCAGCTGCAAAGATCTGGTCAGAATCATGTGCATGGAGGGCGAGGGGTATTTTTTTAACCCTTTCTACCTGCCTCATGCTCCCAACAAGCATGACCTCCAGCTTCCCTCCAGTCATGGGAGATCTGGCTTGAGTGATGGATGGCTGCAGGGTTGCAGCTTCAGCTCGCCCTGATGATCGGAACCATACCTGCACAGATGGCTTTTCAGGTCACCTATATATTTCCCTGCAGCAATACATACATTGCAAAACACCTTGGGAAGGTCATTCCAAAGAGATGGCACCACCACCAAAAGGTTCCTGCTTTCACAGGTGCCACAGCTGTGATCTGTTAAAGGCAGGCACATGAGTAGGGCCTCTGTGGTTGCTCAAATGTTTCCGGTGTGTCACCCCGTTGCCTGTTCCCAGACTCAGAACCTTTCCGCTAAACAGGTTGAACCTCCCCATTTGTGACATGTGGTTCCAAGAACCTGCATGGTTTAACTATTTTTGCATTATGCAAAGGCAATTAGTTACACAAAAATTGCATGTAAATGAGGCAATTAATGCATATAATGCAACTGTATATAATGCAAATGCATATAATGCAACTGCATATAATGAGGCTACACCTGTACAAAGATCTGGGGAAAAAAAATTCTTGACGGTTCGGGCGGTTCGGCAGTGGAAGAGATTGCCAAGGGAGGTGGTGGACTCTCCCTCACTGGGGATCTTCAAGCAGAGGCTCAACGAGCACCTGTCAGGGATGCTCTACGGGGATTTCCTGCTGCAGGCAGGGGGTTGGACTAGATGACCTACTAGGTCCCTTCCAACTCTAGGATTCTAGGATTCTATGATATACCTTGCAGTACCTGCATGGCCTGAAAACTCACCCAACACTGCTAATGTCCCTGGGATTCCACATCATCACAAGCATTTGAGGATTGCCATTCCATGCAGTTTGCTCTCTTCTTCCACCTAATGGGTAGGGGGTAGCAATGTGGTAGGGGGGACCCATGTGGTAATGGCAATGAAAGAAATGAGCACATTACTCCGTGCACATTGAAACATTCCAGTTCTAAGCCTTCTTCAAGGCACAACCAGGGCTTATTCCATGGGCCAGATGTTGTTGGGCAACAATATATGAACACCACTGATTCGCATAGAGATGGAAGCAGTGAGTCTATAGATCCACAGGTTGGAAAGGCCCATTCCAGCATTCCCTGTAAGAAACACAGCGCTTGGGAGAAACGAAATCAGTGCATGTCTCTTGATCATTCCCCATAATGTTATTTTGTTCTGCGCTGCAGCAGCTTCTGAAAATGATCATTTAGAGCCTTGCTCCAACCTGGGTAAAAACATCACAGCCGGGAACAGGAGGGAGATGCGGGTCTTTTCTGCAATGCATACCTTTCTCCCTCCTGCCCCATCTTTGTGCCAGTCGGAAAGAGCCATGCTGTCTTTCAACATGAGATCACAGCCTGGTGAGGCCCGGTGGGTCTCAGAGTATGGGGGAGGAGGCGACCGGCTATAAAGTGGTTTGAATTGTGGTTGGCATTAAACAACGGCAAAGTCTTAATTAAATGCAAGATTAAGCTTTACACCTTGGACAGTGTAAACCCTCAGAGCTGCAGGTAGTAGGGTTTTATCTGTTTTCGAGCCGATCCCATAATGAGTTCCACAATAGGTTCAGAAAGTGATGGGAGACCCTGGACAGGCTTGATTCATAACCTATCATCCACATGATGCATCTTCCTTTTTGGAGTAGAGGTTTTTGGGGAGAGCAAAGAGGGCGTACAGATCCTGCAACCATTTCATTGCCACCCTACCTTGCAACAGTGGGGCACAGGACTGTGCAGTGCCACTACCAAAATTCAGATTCGTGCCAACAGTGCCAAAATTCAGATTCATGCTAAATGGTTTTTCTAGGGAGAAGGGATCTGGGGACGAGCTGGGCAAGTGGGCAGTTGTGTAGCTGGAGGGGGCAAACGCAGTAATTTTTGCAGGAAGCCATACTGCAGAACACAAGCAGCCTCTCTCCCTCCTTTTCAGAGTCATTCCAGGTACG
This sequence comes from Cryptoblepharus egeriae, assembly GCA_030015325.1. NCBI lineage: Eukaryota > Metazoa > Chordata > Lepidosauria > Squamata > Scincidae > Cryptoblepharus > Cryptoblepharus egeriae. The sequence continues at coordinate 268,054,057 of JAREYC010000001.1, forward strand.
TGGCAGCAAAATGGATGCAAATGTCAGAGAAGACATCAAAAATCCTAGAATCCTAGAGTTGGAAGGGACCAAGTAGGTCATCTAGTCCAACCCCCTGCCTGCAGCAGGAAATCCTCCTAGAGCATCCCTGACAAGTGGTGGTGGAGCCTCTGCTTGAAGATCCCCAGTGAGGGAGAGTCCACCACCTCCCTTTTGCAACCAGTGTGCCATGGCGTGCTAGTGTGCCAACAATGCTCTACAGGTGTGCCAAGGCACTTGGAAGCGGAACAGTCATAAGTAGGGCAACTGGGGACTTTGAGCCCCCGCTAGCAGCATGGTGTGTCTTGTCAATGGTCCAAAGACGGATAGTGTCCCTTGACAATTTTAGCACCTTTATAGAGTGTCATATTTAAAAAGTTGAAAATCTCTACTCTCGATCAAGTGCATCTTCCAGATATTACAGCAATTTTCTGCATTAATGAACTATTTGTGCACAATCAATCAATCATTGGGATATACAGTGGCTTCACGTAAAGAATGCCTCACGTAAAGAATGTTTCATGTAACAAACAAAAATTTCTCTAGGATTCTGTTTCACATAAAGAACATGCTTCACGTAAAGAACACATTCGTTGGCAGTTGGGGCAGACGCGCTGGCTGGCAGCCTGTTTAAAAAGCATCAGGGCTGCTCAGCGCACCTGCCGATAGTGAAAGTAACACTTCCACGCTGTTCCTCCTGTGGCCGGAGGGAGAGAAGAGCAGTGGAGAAGAGGGGAGCAGCTCAGGGCAGCCAGAAGGGAGCAGGGCAGAGAGAGGCTCAGGATGGAGAGAAGGAGAAAGTGGGGAGACACTTGGAAGGTGTGTTGGATTGCAGCCTCCTAACCATGTCTACCCAGAATTAAGCCCCGTTGTGTTAAATGGGTCTTACTCCCAGGAAAGTGTCTTTAGGACTGCAGCCTATGTAGACTTCATAGGATCATGCACATTGAATGCATGTTTTGAGTTCAATCCCAGTGTTCTGTCATCATTTTTACATCCAGTTAATATTTTTATATGAATATTTTGGGGGTGGTGGAACCAATCGTCTGAGTTTCCATTATTTCCTATGGGAAAATCCGCTTCACGTAAAGAATGTTTCATGTAAACAACATGCCTCCGGAACGAATTAAATTTGTTACATGAGGCGCCACTGTATTCACTATGCTATATAGTATAGTCCTATACCACAGGGTGTCCCCAAATTCTGGCCACATAGGAAATATCACTTACTATAACTACAGGTGGGGTTACTGCATTGATTTGTTCATGTGAATATGCAATGCACATGGAACTTTGCATCACAAATGGTGGAAATCACATTGAAGATGTTATTGATTATGACTCCAGTGGAATAAAATGTGGTTGAAAAAGTGACTGGAACTGCATAGGAAAATATGCATTTTTCCTATGTGTCCAGACTTTAGGGACACCCTGTACATTTACTATACTATACTATGAGTACAATCCTAACCATGTCTACTCAGAAGTAAGCCCCATTGTGTTCCATGGGTCTTACTCCCAAGAAAGTGTCTTTAGGGTTGCAGCCTATATTTACTATATTTACTATGAGAATACTATACTCACCTTTGTGCTCCCAGTGGCTAACAGGGGAGGCTTAAATAGACAGTAGGATGGAGAATGAATAAGATTTCTATGATGAGAGAGAGAGAGAGAGAGAGAGAGAGAGAGAGAGAGAGACCAGTGAACAAAAATCCTTCTCGCTCAGTAATGCCAGGAAGGGCAATTAGGGGCTGGTGTCATGTTTTACGACACCATGCAATTTGCCCAGCCCCGGTGGTGTGCTCCACCATTTCACCTGCTAATAGATTTATCCTCTTCCAAGAGTTAGTATACCTGAAACTCCAAGCTCAGTCCAAGAACCCGATGAATTATTTCACTAATCCTGACGTTCATCCAACCCGGTGACCTTCTGGAGTAACCAGCAAGTGCTGTTCATATATCAGCAGAGCCCGTATGTGCCTGCCTGGCTGAGCTATGAAAGATGAAGGTTACACTGGAGGAACCCATCCAAGATAAAGGTTGTCTTCCAGGGCTAATTCACCGAAAGAGAGATATCCACAAGTTTCCACTACACAAAAGATGGAAAGGTAACAAAGAGAGAGGAAGGCATCAAAAGACACTTCCAGGTAATGGAAGCTATTATCTGACGTGCTCTGGCCTTTCAACAGTCTGAGCTCAATCAGCCTGCGGGATGCAGCCTTCCCCGTTACACTCACTAGAAGATTTACAGTGCATGTCTACTCACAAGAAAGTCCCATTGTGGTAGGATTGCAGCCTCTCAGAGGAGTTAATGTACCTGATGCTATTTACATGACATATATATATATATGACCAGTTGAGCCAGGCAGAGGTTGTTGGGGGGTGACCAGCAAAGTTTTAGGAAGGTGCATTTTTCTGATTGACGGATTGGATTGAAGACAGTATAAGGTTTGTCCAAGCTCCTTCCCATGGATCCTAGTGACTGCCCTACAAGTAATAAACATGAAGTCTTTAGACACACATCCTGGCTTTGGCTTGTGAGCCTCCCAAGGCCACCAGCATCACACCTTCAAGGGCTCTGGTTCCAGAACCAAGAGTGGTCCACCTTCTTGACTCACTCCTCAGCTGTAAGAGCACCAAGTCAGTCCAAGTGTTCCTGGGACAGGATGACAACAGTCATAGGGCAAGATCCGGAGTAACTACGGGGAGCACTTGCTCCAGTGTAAGAACAACTTACTCTGGATTCCAATATGAATTTCCCAGAGGTTTTCACTAGGTTGGTGCAGTAACTATGGGTGCATGTAACGTCTCTTACGTGCTCCCGTAGTTGCTCTGGATTTGGGGGATAATATCTTTTTGTGCAACGCAGCCTTCAATAGATGATGCTATTCCTTTGATGGAAGAGCCAAGACCTTCTGCAAAAGATGTGCACCACCCAGCCATCACTGCTATGCCCAGCCAACTGTTCTGTACATATACACTCTTCTGTATATGTAATTGAATGAATGCAGGGGGCAGCTACATCTGTACAACACTTACTGGGGAGCATGACTGCCCTGAAGATTGATCTCCCGTGATCCTAATCAATGTCCTCCGATTGGTACTCTAGAGCCGCCACTCGCTGCACAAATGGATGGAGTGAACAGAGGAAGCTGAATTGCCATTATTTACTCATATCTGCACACCGTATACTTATAATCAAAATACTGTGTTTACTCAACTGTAATTAACCATCAAATCTAATGTGCACCCTGATTCTGGAGACTGAATTTGGCTGGGAAAGTTGAGTGTTAGATTCAAGTAAATACAGTAATAGCTCCACCAGGTGAGATGTCTGAGGCCATTCTTCGGAGGAGGCCTTAGAATCATAGAATCCTAGAGTTGGAAGGGACCTAGTAGGTCATCTAGTCCAACCCCTGCCTGCAGCAGGAAATCCTCCTAGAGCATCCCCGACAGGTGCTCATTGAGCCTCTGCTTGAAGATCCCCAGTGAGGGAGAGTCCACCACCTCCCTTGGCAATCTCTTCCACTGCCGAACCCCCCTCACCACCTTCCTGGCCACAGCTCCTCTTCTCCTTGTTGCTTATTTTATGACACCCATCTCGCCCCCCCCCCCACCATGCTTGGGGTGAGCAGGAGAGACATCAGCAAATATGGCTTAGATCTTCATCTTCCTGAGGTTGGAGGAGAAGAGGAAGACATCAACAACATTTTGGGCCTCTTTCCCACTGCACGTGGAGGGTATCATCAGTTGATCTTGTGTATCTACTTATCTACCCACTGTGTTCAGTGGACCTTCTCCCAGGAAAGACAGCAACTATATGGCAATCAAGTCATGGCAAAGGAGGCTTTTGATTCTCCTTGAAAAATCCAGCAGTACGGCAGGAGGAGTTAGTAGGGCTTTCCATGAAGGAAGCTCTGAATTGGAGTGAACATGTGGATGCAAATCCCATCAACCTCACCATCTCAGGTTGGGGGAAGAAACCTGGTACAATACTCAGAGCTCCTCGGAGGAAGCGCTGGAGAAAAAAGTGGAATATGAGAGAAATCAATCACCAGTTGGCATTTTCATGCTTCTAAGTTTGGAGTGAGAAGTTAGTTAAGCCAAATGTGTTGACAAGTGGGGTGAAAACCAAATGGAGCCATGCCTGGTTTGGTTGGGAGTTTGCCAAAAATAGCAGACCAAACAACGGAGGATCATATTGGAAGCAAACTTGGATAGTGTCATCACGGAAAACGATGCTCCCCTGTCCTCCTCACCGTCTATAACTGCTGCCATGTTATGATCGTTGCATTGTTTGAAATGGGAGGATGGGGGATTTTTGCTTGCAATTGTATTTAGCTTTATGGTAAAGGACTGAAAAGAGAAAGTGGTGGAAAAGGGTGTCCATAACAGGGAAGCAAAGTTTTGCAGAAGGCTTTGCAGTCAACCTTCTGTCTTCAAGCTGTCTTATCACATCCGACAAGACCAGAAGTTGCAAACAGTCAAAGGGAACAGCAAACAGCACTAATCTGTCTTCTTTGTCCACAAAGCAGTGATAGCTGCCCTTATTCCAACCTAAAAATAGGGTTTTTTCACCAAAACTGGTGGAAAACTTCAAGACACAAAAGTAGAATTTCCTGCAGGATGCAAGGGATGCAGGTGGAAGCCTCTTCCAAACATCTGCATTGGTGAGACCTCACCTTGAGTCCTGTGTTCAGTTCTGGGCACCTCACTTTAAGAAAGATGCAGCCAAACTGGAGCAAGTCCAGAGGAGAGACAAGAATGATCAGTGGGGTGGAAGGGAAGCCCTACCAGGAAAGGTTGGGGGAACTTGGGATGTTCAGCCTGGAGAAGAGGAGGCTGAGGGGAGACATGATTGCCCTCTTCAGATACCTGAAGGGCTGTCATATGGAGGAAGGGGCCAATTTGTTCATAGCTGCTTCTGAAAGCAGAACTAGAACCAATGGGTACAAACTGCAAGAGAGGAGATTCCGGCTGGAAATCCGGAAAAAATTCCTGACTGTGAGGGCGGTTGGGCAGTGGAAGAGATTGCCAAGGGAGGTGGTGGACTCTCCCTCACTGGGGATCTTCAAGCAGAGGCTCGATGAGCACCTGTTGGAGATGCTCTAGGGGGAATTCCTGCTGCAGGCAGGGGGTTGGACTAGATGACCTACTAGGTCCCTTCCAACTCTATGATTCTATGATTCTATGATCCCAACTGCAGGGTCCCAGTGCCCGAGGGGACCCATCCTACGTCCCACCATCCAACCCCCATGAGATATTTCAGTGGCTCTCCTGCTTCCAGCTACATTTAACAGCATTAATTTTTGTTTGGAAAAGGACCTGCTAATCTGATACAAGTGGAGTTTCACTGTGGCTTAGCAGAGATTTAAGCTGTGTGTATTACACACACATCTGGGTTAATTATGGAGATGACCATATCTCATCAAGACAAGATGTCCTCAGCAAGGAGAATGTGGCAAACATGGGATAGTAACTGTGCGAATTAGAGGGTGCAAATGCATGGTAGATGCTGCATATCATGTTTCCATGTACACTAGTGATTTTCAAGCAGTGTGGCAAGGCACACTGGTGTGCCATGTGTGGTCTTGGTTAGGGGGATTTGAGCCCTACCAGTAGTAGGGTGTGCCTTGTGAGCAGGGTGACCAGATACCCAAACCTCAAAAGGACAACAAGGTCTTGGATTCCTCGCAGCCCGGCCTTTCTGGTGGACGCCATTGTGCCATTATGTGCCATTACATTTGCCTGCTCACAAGTAACGCCACGCTATTGGGCACTTTCACTTTCCTATAAAGCTCAATGTATGTTTTTTTGTTTTTTGGCCATAACTTTTGATAGGAATGAGATATTTGCATTGGATTCTGCTCTTCAATACGAATCCAATGACATATGACATGACGGGGTAATGCACACCCTTGGGAAGTTCCAAAATGGAGCCCTTTTGGAGGACTCCCGGAGAGGAGGCTAAAAAGGAGGACAAATCTGGAAAAATCCGGTCATATGGACACCCTGCTTTTGAGTGATCGACAAGCCGATGGTGTGCCTCGATAAACAGGATCTGACAACAGACTAAAGTCACAACAGACTAATGTCACTATGGATCACAACTGGAAAGCATGTCAGGATGAGAAGAGACCATGACTGTTATGCAAATGAAACCACTTCTCATTGGGGTGGAACAAAACATTTGAGGGTAGGTGGTGGGATCCTGACAGCAACCAGTAAGGCAAGCTTTACTATTCCTGGGCTTCCTGAGACCAGCCCAGTTTCTACCTAGATTTGTTTGATGCTGCTCAATCCAAAGGAAAGGGAGAAAGGAGAGAGTAGGGCATTCGCCAGACCCCACAGCACTACCGTTACAGCCAGAGAATCACATGTGCATGGTGCATGCTCAGGAACATGTGTTTGTGGGAGGACACCTGGAAGTTATAGGTGCAGCTGGGGCTTGGCTGAACCCTTACTGGGTGCAACCCGTTTCAGAATTCAAGCACCTGCAAATGAGTAAGGCAAGATCATCTCTGCAGGCGTTGCAAACACTTGGATGAATATTCAAGGCGAATCCTTCTTTCCCCTCCTCCTGAACTTTTAAAACTCTTTCAAACTTCCTGTTTTATGAATATTTGAGGACAAGCTGTTCAAATTTGGTTTTAAAAGCGTTTCCTTGTCTTGAAAAAGGTTACTGAAAATAGAGGAGAACATGCAGTGCAGCCCATTTATTACCAGCCACGGGCGTTTTTTCTTTCCAATGACACTTTGTCAAATGACAGGACGTTGTTTTAAGGAATGTCAGATTTATCTTCCCTCCGGGAAGGTGCCCATCCACGCCTCCAGCCATGTGCTGATGTCCTTCGGAGGTCAGGGCACCCACAATCACATCCCTACTCGGCCAGTCCCAATCTCTCTGCACAGCCGACCTCACAGGGTTGTTGTGAAGATAAATTGGTGAGAGGGAGAAAACCTGTACTGTGGCTTTCTGGCTCTGCCTTCCTCCAAGTATAAGAAGTGCTGCCTTGCCATGGAGTGGCTGAGCAAACCTGGGATCTGTCCAGGGTCCTGAAAGTCTCTGCTTCCCACCTCCTGCGGGTCCCAATTTGGAATGGATTGCTCCATGTCCTCTCCGTCTGCCCCACACTGCTTGCTGGACCTTCTGACCCAGACATATGCCCTGCCTCCAGTGGACAGCAAAAAGGCAGAGAGCTGCACATGGATTTCATGCACCACCTTATCAAACCTATGAGTGTGGCTGTGGGTGGCGCAAGTGGCTAAGACACTGTGCCTGTTAATCAGCAGGCCAGCGTTCGATTCCCGGGTCGCCCCACAAGACAGGGTGAGCTCCTGTCCTTAGCCCAGCTCTGCGATGCCAGCTGGATCCAATCTCTGCCTTTCCATTGGACTAATTCAGTGGCATGGATAGGGGGATTTTCTGCTTGGGTAACAGCCTATCCTCCATAACAATCCAACCCAGGCTTTCGTGCTTCGCATGCAGCATATGCAGTGCCAAGCACAATACCATAGTCTTCAAGACTGATGGAGGCCTCCTTTTTATCAAACCAAGACTACAGGACTTCTTTAGCAGCACATCCCTGTTAGATACCCACATGCCCATACATATTCCTCTGTGGCGGTTGCAGGGTTTCATCACCCTATGCAAACATCAATGAGACGGACTATACAGCAAAGTCTTCAGGGAAGGAATCACAAATATCCAGAATGCATAAAAGCTACAGGACAAGCAGCCCAATTCGATCCCTGGAGGCAACATCAGGCACACTGGCACTGAAACAGCTACCGCCACATGCAGTGGCACTCCTGGGGCTGCCGGAGTTCTCTGTGCCAGAAGGGGACGATCACGACTGAGCTGTGCTCATTCACACTGGTGAATGAAGCACATGATATTCAACTGCAAGCACATGAGGCCCACGTGATGTGCAGCCATCACTGACTTGATTTTTAACTAGAACGCATTTCCCGGGTGCCCAAGTCAACAACGATCCCTGACTGTTGCGCACGGGAAACAGGTGCTCTCCAGGAGGAAGGACACTCATTAAATACAATTAAAACACTAGTTGCTACCATTATCAACAGACACGGCAGAGCCATAAGAGCAGATTATGAGCCACATTAAAAACACATTAAAAGTCTGCAGGATTCAAGGTCAGCAGGTTAAAAGCAGCCCATAGATAAGGCAGAAGACCTGGGCAAATCCAAAGCTTTTTGCCAGGCAGTGAAAAAGCCCTTTAAGTGGGCAAAGTGGGACCTTTTCCGCCCAACCAAAGCATAAAACCTCCCAGGTCTGTTTGTGGATGTCTCAGATGGCAAACCCCTTGGATGCATCTGGTCCCTTGTCACGTAAACTGGTTTTGCTCAAAAGTGTTATTTTAATAGCCATAGGAGAAGATGATGGTGGTGGTGATGATGAGGATGAGGATGATGATGATGATGATGATGATGATGATGATGATGATGAATCATCAGCAAAAGAGCTGGAGAAGATCCGAAGAGAACAAAGATCTGCTCCGTCCACCTGTCATTTGGAGTCTGATCTCACAGTGGCTCAAGCAGGACCTTCTCCGTAGCTGGTTTCTCCTTGACCTTGTTTGCTTTTTGTCTTCCTCAACCCTTTGTTGTTTCTGTTACTTGAAAATTGGTGCTGCTGTTTTGTTTTGCTTTGCTTTTTTAATTGGCTAGTTTTACTAGATTTTATGGACTGCTCTTAAGTTATTTCTGACAGCTGCCTCGGGGGCCCCTTAAGGATGGAAAGGCAGGATACAAATCCCTCAGTAAAGAAAAATAATGAGTATTTTTAAAAAATCATTTACAGCACTGAGAAAAGCTGTCTTTATTCATTGATTTGTCACATTTTTAATCTGATCCTTCCTCCAAGTAGGTCAGAGTGGTGTGCATGGCTTGCTTTTCCTGTCTTCCTTTTGTTCTCACAACAACCCTGCGAGGTGTACGAGGCTGAGAGTTAGTGAGTGGCCTGAGGTCACTCAAGGATACTTCATAGAAGAGCAGGCATTTCAGATCTAACACCTGAACCATGATAACATCTTAATTTTTATTTCACTGACTTTGACCCCCCCAGCGTCTGCTCCTGTGGCTCTCACCCCTGTTCTTACTGCACTGTAAACTTTCCTTCAAATAAGGCTAACATTGAGTGGGGAAAGGAACGTGCCCCCTGCCCGACTTCGGGCACATGCAATGCTCAGTCAATGCTTTGAAAACGGATCATCTTTTGGGGCATATTGGAATGGAATGATCTGTGGAAACAGAAAAAAATAAAGAACGATGTTTATTAGGGCCATTCTTTGCTTCTAAATTTTTATTATGGAAATATCTGTTAGATAAATTATATTTATCCAAGGAATGGGGAGATTTTCTGATGAAGTGGACAGTCTGGCAATGGTTTAGATTGCCAAGGGAGATCTCTCCTCACTGGGGATCTTCAAGCAGAGCACCTGTTGGAGGTGCTCAAGGAGGACTAGATGATCTCTTAAGCACCCTCCAGAAACTCTAGGATTTTATGAAAATACCATAAAGTACATTTTTTTAACCCCAGCATCTTTTTCCTGATTGTTCTCTCTCTCTCTTTCTCTCTCTCTCTCGCACACAGACGGAAGCCTTAATAGGAATGCTTTAATTTGACTACTGTGTCTTCTGAGCACTCACTCTGCAGACGAGCTTATTGTTTGTTTTGCCAGCATTTGTTGCATTAAAAAGAAATCTTATTGTTTAATATTTAAACATTTTTTCGGCTGGCCCAAAAGCTATTTTTGGTTGGTTGACAAGAAGGAGTGAATAAACAAAGCAAGGAGGATTTATAGTGCAGCCAATATCCAAGGCTGGCTCCAACACAGGCCAACCTGACTGTGTCATTCTGGGGGCACGAAGGCATGAGCCTCAAACACATCCACTCTCTTGTATACCAATACAAACACAATCACGGCCAAGCCTTAAATCAATAATGCCTATCCATCACCAAACTCCCCTTATGAATGAACTGGTTACCTCTAGTGATCCATGCACTCTTTTGCTTTGCATGGTGTGGTTAGTAAGGACATTTGATCCTCCCTGGCAGTGCCCACCTTAGGACCAGACCCAGCAATAACTTGGACAAGGAACCCCAGTCGAGTCTCTGAGGTTATTTTTAACAGCAAATGCATCCTGATTTATTTTGGAGGAAGGCTATGTACACATTTTTAAAATCTAATAATACTCTGAAACTCATTTGAAAATACGGCATTTGAAAACATAATAATACGTTGCATGTATTTGAACTCAGAATGAAGGCACAGCCTCATCTAGAAGAAGAAGTAAATAAAAACCACAGGAGGGCAAGAGAAAGAATTGGCCATGGCGTCCCTTTCCCTTTTGCTTCCATGTTAGGAGTGAGAACTGAAAGCAACGCCGTTTCAGAAGCAAATGTTGTATGCAGATTCACGCAAGCAACAAAAGTCCACCGTTGCGCTGATCAAAAGAGTTGCACCTGCTCCAACTGCACCTCTGAAATGCCCAGGTCTCCACAGTATTCCTCCTGTGGCATCAGGATGGAGGCACAAGCATCCTTGCAGAGCATCATCCAAAGAGATGATGCCATCATCCACCACGCATATCCCCATGATAGCAGGCCAAGAAAATCAAAAGAGAGAGGAATCAGAGTGGGAGTAGAGATAGGGTTGCCATACTTCTCTTCCACAAAATCAGGACAGGACCCTCTGTCCCATTTGCCAGTATGTAAACTCAGTCCCCAAAATGGGACTGTCCCTGTTTCTCCCGGACATATGGCAACCCTAGGTGGAGATCACCAGAATTGGAAAGACAACAACAAAGGATGTGCCTACTCTTAATGAAGCAGGGGCATCAACAGGGAATCCAGGAAGATCTCAGCTCATGGCACACCTGGAAATTCAGAAACAGTATGCGAGGAGGACAACGACAGGAAGCTACTGCTTGATTCTCCATCACCTTGTAAGTGACAGCCATGCTCATCAAAGGGGACGGGTGGCAAACAATCAACCAAACCAGTGGCTCATCAAACTAATGGTGGCAGCAGGTCTGTCACTGGCAGGCCAGAGGGGATGAGCTTTACATGGGCATGGTCTCGGCACATGCCAACTTGTGATGCCACCCTTGTGATGTAGTGTAGCTCTTCCAATGTGCCAGACCAGGAAAACAGTCAAGAATTGTTCTTGCCAACACAACATACAGTCCAAACAACTAAACCCCAAACCCATTCAGATTTTCCCTGCTTTCCCCTTCTCTGCCTCTCCTGTTGCCATTCCATCCCACAATAAATTGGTGAAGAAAACCCTAAATCACAGATTTTGTCAAGAATATATATATACACACACACACACACAGTTAGCCCTCTCCAGCAGCCTTCCCTCCCCCTTGTGAGCGCACGTCATCTGCTGGGTTTTGCACAAGGGCATGCCAGAGAGAGTCAGGCAGAAGAGGTTGCAAGACCAGAAGAGAGAGAGGAAGAGGAGAGAACGTGCAGCTGCTCACTGCAGCAGGAGGGAGGATGTTCCAGCAACGATGCATGAAAAGAAGCCTCAAGATTGTGTTGGAAATGCCGGGTGTAGCAAAGGATTGCAACACCTACGTTCTTTGCAATGTATGGACTGATCAGATCAGATCACCTGATTGATTGATTGATTGATTGATTGATTGATTGATTGATTGACCGGTTCAGCTCACCCAATTGATTGACCAGGTTTCTGGAATGAGCCCTGAACCTGGCCTCTTAGGAAAGGGCTACCTGGAAGTGGTTCTTTCTCTCCCTGCAAGTCAGGGGAAGAGTTAAAAGAGATGAAGGAGCAGCTCGTCCTCTGAATTTTGCTGTGCCGGGGAGAGCACAGCAACTGCTCAGAAATGCACAGCGCTGCAGCCCAGCATAATGAAGGGCCTGTTCTCGGCTGAAACCGCTTGGCTCCTTTCGCACAATATCCAGAATTGTGACAGGGTTAAACCCGGATCTGACAATTAGGGCATTCAAGCATTTTCTCTCTTCCACCATAGATCCCCCCAAAAGTCAGCCTGGGGAGGAAAAACATCACCAGCTTCTGGGAAAAGAAAGAGGAACAGTCCAATTGGTTTTGTACTTATTAGTTTTCGTAATGAGGATGAAGGTGCACTGCCAAGGGGGGAACGCGGCCAGATTTATTTGGGTTTTCTCTTTCCAACTCCCCATCCACAGGCAGGGCCGGCCTTAGGAGCTGGAAATATTTTGTGTGAGGACCCAGCTTCACAACTGAGGTCCGGAGAATTTCAGATAGAAAATTTCAAATACACATTATATATCTCTAAGATAGAATGGAAAGCAATCAAAATCTGTTCCAGATTTTGGATCCAGACCAAATGGATCTCAGCTAGGGTTGCCATGATTCTCTTCCACAAAATCGGAACAGGACCCTCTGTCCCATTTGCCAGTATGTGAACACAATCCCACAAAATCGGGATCGTTCCTGTTTTTCGGGACGTGTGGCAACCCTAATCTCAGCACTGAACCCCAAGGCCAAAATTCCTACTCGCTGAAAAAAATTGCCAAAAAAATATATTTTTTTGTTTTTGGGTTTTTGGTTTTTTGACCATAACTTTTGATAGGAAGGAGATATCTCAAAACTGATTTTTGCACTGGATTCTGCTCTTCAATACGAATCCAGCGACATATGACATGATGGGGTACTTTGCACTATCATGAAGTTTCAAAATGAAGCCAAAGTGTAGAACACCTGGATAGGAGGCTAAAAATCTGGACAAATCCAGGCTTTTCCGGTCATCTGGTCACCCTGGTGGTGCATGATGTGGCACATCACAGGCCCTGCCAGCCTCAGTTCCTATGACCAGCAGCTGGACCAAAGTCCGATTGTGTGAACCGGCCCCAAGACCCAGGTGTGAGTCCATGGGATCTCGGTAGCAGTTTGTTGCCAGATCTTCCTCCGTTTTCTATTTTCACAGCCACCTATAAGTTGTGGCCAAGATCCCTGACCCGGTGTCATCCTGTGGACCGCCAGAAAGTCCAGTCTCACCACCAGCCTGCGGAGAATTTTAGTAACTCCACAAGGACCTACCAATCCACATGCAAAACAGGGCACTCCTTTCTGCCCCCTTCCTCCTTGCGACGCAGCCTTTTCAACCCCATCCTCTTGATATTTCTTCAGTTAATGCTTCCAAATGTGTGATCTTTCTTGCCTGAACAATGGCCCTTTTGTCACCACGCTGCGTTCCCTCATTTCCTCTTTTTTTATTTAAAAGGCTGCATCGTGACACCCGCCTTGAGTAAAAAATATGGAAAAGCAAACGCCGAGGTTCTCATTATGGAGCGTTATTAGGCTTGCACTTGTTCCCCATTTAATTTCAAAGTGCCGAGTTTTAAAAACGGTGCATGTCAAGGCTGACAAAAGCATAATTTTAAGCTTCCCACCCCAGAAAATAAAGGGATCTGCAAAACAAATGGGCAAAAAGAAACTTTTGTTCCGTTTTGCAGAAATGCTTTCAGCTTCCCACAATTGCCAGAAATGCAGAGAGGGCTTCACACAGGGAAGAAATGCAGGAAAGGAGACCAGGACTGTATTAAAATCCTAGAAGGTTTTTTTTGGGGTGGGGACAACACCACAATAATAAGACATCACAGGAAAGCAGCTCTTCAGCTGTCATCAATGGCAACTTTTTCCTACTGGGATACTAATAGAAGCCAAATGGATACTCATTGTTGCAGTGATGTATACAGTAACACAACATCTCATTTAAAACGAGAGCATCCCCCCAACTTCACAACTTTAAACTTCCTAAATACAGTGGTGCCTCACTTAAAGAGCTTAATTCGTTTCAGAGGCATGCTCTCTAAGTAAAATGCTCTTTACGTGAAGCGGATTTTCCCATAGGAAACAATGGAAACTCAGATGATTGGTTCCACAACCCCCAAAATATTCATATGAAAAATATTAACTGGATGTAAAAATGATGATAAAACACTGGAATTGAATTCAAAACACTATAATATAATACAGACCACAGTTACTGTAATAAAACACTGTAATATTTTGTACAGTAAAAAAGAAAAGAAAAACCTTTCTGGGCAAGGATGACTCACTAAGAGTCACTGGTGTCCTTCTGAGCAGCTTTCACAAGGAACCTCTCTGTGTGTGAGATCTGTCTATGCAAACTAGATAGGCAGTCTGCAACAGCAAAGGGGCCAGATCCAATGCTGTTTACTCAGAATAAATATATACAGATCTTTAGGGTCCTCCTCATCTGTCAGTTTGGCACCTGCACATTTAAACTCAACACAAGTTCCAGTCCTGCACTGGAATGGCCCACCTGACTTTGCAGTAGCAATCAGATCTGCTTTCCTGTTGTGTCCAGGACATGTTCGGAAGTGCAGGGAGGCCACGTGTGACCTCAGAGGAGTTGAAAAGGCACTTCTTATTTTGGAAATCAAGTTCTAAGAAGGTTTACTACCAGGTCAATGTGAAGCCACTGGAAGAGCAACATACATTTCCCAGGAATGCCTTGGGACAGATGATGACCCACAAGACAAGAGGTATTCCCCACTCCTTAGGCAAATGTCTCAGTTTTCCTCCTGCTGGGCCGGATGCACCTTTTCAGCTAATATCTTTTTTAAAAGTCTCAAAGGCTGCAATCCTAAGCACACTTTCCCGGGAGTGGGCTCCATTGCATACAATCTAGACAGGCTTAGGATTCCACTGAAATGCCGCTACTGAGGGTTCCTTTGGTAAGAAGTGCAGATGGAGCTTCAACCCCCCAACTATAGTCCTGGCCGGTTGCACAGTTGAACCTACACCTCCACCCCCAAAAAAGGACAACCTGGAAATAATTCCATTTCAGTGAGGGTCTGAGTCCTTCTTTGATACACTTTGCTTCACATAACTCCAGTGCCCAAGACTGTGTGCAAACATTAAATCAAAACATATAGGTTTTGTGAATTTTTTGTGTGAATTTTGTTGTATGTGTACACTGTGTATATATGTACAATGACAATAAAGGATTGTCGTTGTTATCATATAAGCAGAGAGATAGAGTCTAAGGGATTCATGAAGTCTTGCATGGTGACCCTATATTCGTATTCGTGATGGCTCAACCAGCTTTACATAGAATCATAGAATCCTAGAGTTGAAAGGGACCTAGTAGGTCATCTAGTCCAACCCCCTGCCTGCAGCAGGAAATCCTCCTAGAGCATCCCTGATGGGTGCTCATCAAGCCTCTGCTTGAAGATCCCCAGAGAGGAAGAGTCCACCACCTCCCTTGGCAATCTCTTCCACTGCCGAACCGCCTTCATCATCAGGAATTTTTTCCGGATATCCAACCGGAATCCATACCATATCCATACCAGTGTTCTACTGAAGTTGTCGTCTATCTATCTATCTATCCATCTATCCATCTCTCTCTCTCTCTCTCTCTCTCTCTCTCTCTCTCTCTCTATCTATCTATCCCTTCCTCATCTCTCTCTCTCTCTCTCTCTCTATCTATCTATCTATCTATCCCTTCCTCATCTATCTCTCTCTCTCTCTCTCTCTCTCTAGCGGTTCGTTCTTCTCTGGTTCAAAATCCAGACACTCCTCAAGATAGTTCTCCAGATCATCAGCACTTCTCTTCAGCATCCACGTGATGCAACCGTCAGATTCAGGCGGTCAACACAGGTGAAGCGTCCACAGGAGAAGCGCAGTCCGCCTTTTGTCGGCTGCTGGTCCCCACATTCCTCTCATTTTGTCATTACTTATTTCATTTCCTCTCTTAACTACCTCGTAAGCTTTCAATGGCAAGTGATATGTAAATACTGATTGAATGTGAGACACTGGGGTGAACAAAATAGCCAAATCACAAAATCATTTGAAACGACCCAATCACATCATACACTGTTACGTGCGTATTTCCCAGCAGAATCCAATACAGAAAACAGATCTAAGGTATCTCTTTCCTATCAAAAATTATGGCCAAAAAACAAAAAACAAAAATGCATGGAGCCCTATAGAAAGTGACACTGAACCATATTGCACCTTTACTCACAAGAAGGCAAATAATGTGCCATAGGGTGAAATCCAGAGTAACTATGGGGAGTCTTTGCTCTGGAGTAAGAATAAGGTACTCTGGATTGCAATATGAATTTCCCATAGGTTTTCACTAGGTGGTGCAGTAAATACGGGTGCACGTAATGTCTCTCACGTGCTCCCAAAGTTATTCTGGATTGTACCCATAGGAAGCAATCCTAACCATGTCTACACAAAAGGAAGCCCCATTGTGTTCAATGGGTCTTACTCCCAGGAAAGCGTCTTCCCTTGCAGCCTTAGGCTGCAATCCTAAAGACACTTTCCTGGGAGTAAGACCCATTGAACACAATGGGGCTTACTTTTGCAGCCTTAGTCTGTTAGAAAGGGCAGACTGAGGGGAATCCAATGCCCCCAGAATGGTCCTGATTCAACAAATCCCATCCCCACAAATCAACCCAGACAGAAGTCCCTTAATTGCACTGAGCCCTATGGAAAGCAGAACTGAGCTACACAGCCACGTTTTCTCATGTGTAAGCAAATGCGCTGGCCACCTGGATGGTCCCAATCCAGTGAAAGTGAAGCTCAACAAGTCTGCCAGAAGGCAAAAAAGAATAAAACCAAGTCTGCCCAGATGAGGCCATTGTGCATCAAGAAACCCAACCGTGTGTCCCACCAAAAACCCCTGAAAGGTGGGACTGTTTACTGAGGAGCACATCTCCAAGCCTCCCACTACGTTCCCAGCCTGGGCGTGTGGAGTGCGCTCCGGCTTTGCAACGAGCAGCGTAAAATCCCACGTGCCTGAAAATGTGTGCTGTTGATTCAGAACACTCTTTTCTATAAATAACACCTGCTTTTTTTTGGGGGGGGGGTTTGACTCAAAACATTATGACTAATTTCAGCTCGCTCTGGATGGCGCAAATGTGCGCCAGGACTGTAATCAGAACCCGTATGCATAGACACACACCCTTCCTTTGAGGAAGACCCCAGCCACTGCAAAATAAAGCCATTGCGATGGCGGGGGGCGGGGGGGAGTTAACCACTAGTTATCCTTTTTTAATTTGATGGGCGTAAAGGATCATGACTGACAATGGCCCAGAAGGAAAAGAACCGTATTTGCACCAAATTCTTGCAAATACCATATTTACTCACATCTAATGCACACCCCAATTTTTTAAAAAAAATACTGGTGATTGTAATGCACAGCTGCAAAGCAAAGCAAATGCAAAATTTTATTTTCCTATAAAGAATGAGTTATATAACAATAATAATATGACATATCTAGGAGATTTTGGAGATGCTCCAGAAGCATTACCTGCTACAGATGACCTAGACTAGATGACCTATTAGATCCCTTCCAACTGTAAGATGCTGCAATCCTAACCATGTCTACTCAGAAGTAAGGTCCATTGTGTAAGGTCCATTGTGCTCAGTGTGTCTAATTCCCAGAAGAGTGGGTTTAGGATTGCAGCCTATGACAATGATTTATGATAATGATTTTGAACACAATCCTAACCATGCAAACTCAAAAGTAAGCCCAATTGTGTTCAAAGGGACTTACTCCCAGGATAGTGTCTTTAGGATTGCAGACTTTATCAATGAATGTTTTGTTATGGTTTTTACCCAATTGTACTATTTTATACAAAAAAGGGTGTGTTATATTCTTATCACAAGAATACAAACTGTTAAACTAAATACTGACCTATACTTAAAATAAAAAACCATATTTACTCAAATCTAATGCACCATCAAATTTAACGCGCATCCTGATCGGGGAGATTAAATTCAGCTGGAAAAGATGCACATTAGATTTGATTATTTTTTTGCAAATACAACCGAATCTGTTAATTCACAATCAGTGCAAGGAATGCTTGCAAAACCCTAGTGGTTGGTGAAGTTAGTGGATTATGGTCCACGCTGATGTGACATCATCAGAAATACTTTAGCCTTCCTCCTCCCCTACTCTTCTGCAATTATGGATGCTTTTGCAGGCCAGGTGTCTGTCTAACGCTGCAGTCCGTTTCCAAAGGCGGCCAGATAGACCCTCCAGGGAAGCTGCTCTGCGGCTCGAGAACCTTGGGCCTTGCAGCCCCCCTATTGAGCCTGAGAACTACATGGGCAACCCATGCAAAATCTGGATCCATTCATACCAGGGGCCACATACCAGATGCTCTACTCCAGAGGTCTCCAATTTTTTGGATCAAATCTCTGGAACAGTGTTGAAGGCCAGAAAAAAAATTACATAAAACATTTAAATCTCGGGGATGCTCTAGGAGGATTTCCTGCTGCAGGCAGGGGGTTGAACTAGATGACCTACTAGATGACCCTTCCAACTCTAGGATTCTCTTATTCTATGAATGTGGATGAATGGAAGAAAAACCGCCTTGGGCTCTCTATTATAGGAGAGGAAAGGCGGGATATAAATTAAATAAATAAATAATTAATTAATTAATAAAAACCCAAATGGGATTTCTGGAAGCACCAATACATAGCACACAAATCAAGCACATACTTAAATGAACCCACATTCCCCTCCCTGCCATCACAGCTCCAGTCATGCATTAGAGTCCCTTAAGGGACCAGAATTTGGCCGAGGGCCGATTAGAAGCTTGCGGTGGGCCATATCTGGCCCCCGGGCAGAGTTTGGAGACTCTGCATTCCCATCCAGTGAGAAAACTTTCCATCAAGCTCTGGGTGGAGGAAAAGGAGTTCTCAGATCTTTGGGACAGACAAGTAGGGAGAATTAAGTGGTTGTAAAGTCAGGATGCAACATGGATATTTCACAGATGGAACATGGATGGAACAAATACAGCTGGTGGTCACCATCTTGACTTTCCACATCATTCCACCGAATTATGCTGGGCAGTGTTATTCCAGGACACTACTTGGAAATAAAAATGGCTGCTGCTGGAAAGACCACTCTGGATCTGGACAGATGCCCATCTAGTACTTTGCAGTGGTCCACAAGATGGCACAGGGAGTACTCAAGACCCTTGCGCCTAGCATGCTGTAGTAGCCAACTTCTAGAACCAGGAGGCTGCACATCATGGCTTGTGACCTGTGATGGACTTTCCCTCCCTGAATCCATCCAATCTCCCATATGGATCATAGAAAACACTGAACTGGATGCCAACAGGGGTGTCGCAATCTAAGAAGAACCTAAAGACTTGGAGATACTTGTGACTCTGGGGAACTGCACAGCGATGAACATTTATTGATGTGCTGTAATCTTAATGAACATAAGAACATCAGAAGTGCCTCCACTGGATCAAGCCAAAGGCCTATCTAGTACTGATACCTGGATCTCACAGTGGCCCACCAGATGCCTCGGGGAGCACATATGGCACATACATACATACATACAGGTACATAATGGTACATAACGGTACATACATACATACATACATACATATATACATACATACATACATACATACATGCCCAGTTAAGGTTTGTGCCATCTCTCATGCCCCCAGCACCTTCTCTCAACAGCCCCTGCCATTATAGCCTTTCCCCATCAGGGTGGTGTCCAGCCCATTAACCCCCACCCCCAACTACCCCCAGAGGTAGCAAAACTGTACAAGGGTCAGATCAGTCTGTGAATATATGGAAAACCTGCTAGTTCCAGCAGGGACTTCCAAGTGCCTTCTTGCATAGGAACGGATTGATTATATATAAAATATTTGCCATTAGCTCCTGGGCCTACTGAACTGTAGCATCTCTGAGTCAGAAATTAATTACCTTCTTCTCTCCACCTATTTGCAGAGCAAAATCCCTGATTGAGCCTTCTTAGCCCTGGCAAAATATTAATCATAGTATTCATACTTGTGTCAAGATTTTAGATTATTACTGGTAAATGTTATTTTTCAGTAAAAACCCATCAGCCGGCATTTTGCTGAGATTAAGGCTATCTGGCAACACCGATCAGTGATGCAAACTTTCAGATGTGGCAGGGCAGGTGTCGTGGCTGCAGGTTCTCCCCTACATGTGCCGCACTAAGACATCCATGTTGAGGCCGTCCTCTCAGATTGGTGGGCAGTAGCACAGCGGGAGGGGGTGCAAAGCACTGAGTTTTGCAGGGAGTCACTACACCTAAATAAAGGGAGAAGGGCTCCTTCCACACCCTAGTGAGGCTCCCTGCAAAACCCAGTGCTTTGCACCCTTCCAGCTATGCCACCACAGGTGCGGACTCATATATTATGATGGTTTAGACAGGAAATGGCTTTTCATTTTAGAATATTTTTTTTAAATGCTGATTTTTCTTCCACCTCTAGAATCTCCTGGCTTCGGTGAGCCCCTGGGTGCAGAAAGAATTGTGGCCATGAGTTCCTGAGCACGTCCTCCCAGTTTGGGGCCAGAGTCATGGGAAATGGTCTGGCAAGAGGGGATGTAGTTTATGTATGATCTACTTTAATGATGTTTTATTGTTTTCCTGATGTTAGCCGCCTTGAGCTCCCTCTTGCAGGGAAGGAAAGGAGGGATACTAAATAAATAAATAAATAAATAAATAAATAAATAAATAAATAAATAAAATGTGAGAGGTTGTACCCTGGATCTTCTGAGCCCTGACAATGTCCAAGCTGCTTTTTATATTGCATTCCTATTGATAAAAAGAGGATTTTTACATTTTTTTCTTTATGATCATATGGAGAGACCAACTTTCCACCCCACAAATGGACCCCAGGATTCCCTTCCTCTCGCTCTTTTGCTTGCCTGGACTCTCCCATCGTCACACGATAGACAACCCAACATGCCAGTCGCCACTGGTGTCACCAAACCACATGGTGGAATCTGAGCGCCAGAGACTGACCTTGTCATGCGCCCGAGGACCACTGACGTCAAAGCAATAACCAGCGTGGTGCAGGGGGACTTGACCCATATCGGAGGGTTGATTGGAAAGAGAAGGGAATCCGAGCCCAGAGGCCTTTCTTACCAAAAACAACCAAACCTTGATGCAACATGGTTGAAAACAGGCACCCAAACCCGAATGCCAGAGGACGTTCCTCATCAACCAGCATGAACCAAACCAGAGCAACAGCCAAATCCCACAGACACTGCACATCAACAGCACCACCGACTGCATCAACAGCAAAGCACATCATCCTGAACATTTCAGATCTGTGGCTGACCTGGGATTGCAAACCTGAGCACCAGCTAGGCTGGCTGATCCTGGCCTGCCCACACATTACATGCTGCCTTGATGCGCCTGCATTGAATGAACACCCTGTGCTCAGACAAGAACCTTTTGTGATGTTTACCCAGAGAGCATCATGAGTGTGGCTGTGTGTGTGCATTATTATTATTATTATTATTATCTTTTTTTCCAATCCATACAGCCAGGATGCCAAATTGCAGCAGCGTCTATCACCGAAGCCGAAAATTGCAGGCACCACCAAGCGAGCCAGGAATAGCAACAGATGGTCAGGTCTTTTCGGATGCAACACAACCGACTGTGGAGTCCATTCCAAACCTCCGGAAATGGGAAACGCTCATCAATGTGCACACCAAAAAGCATTACGAAACCGCGCCAGCCGCACACTGTTCCAGCCGCACACGACCCAAATGCAGAGCATGCATCCTGGACAACCAGTGGCGTAGCCGGAGGGGGGTGTAGCGCACTGAGTTTGGAAGGGAGACTCACCAGGGTGTCAAAATCATCCCTGCCCTTTGGAGTTGTGTTGGGGGCAAGAAGCGCATGGCTCTGCTTTGGACCCGGAATGGCTCTGAATGGCACACTGCGGTGGGGCTCCCTGCAAAAGACAATGCCCTGCACCCCCTCTGGCTATACCACTGGCTACAGGAATGAAGGGAAAGGGTGGAGGTGCTTGCACGTGATGGTGCTGCCAAGTGGTGGCATAGCAAGAGGGGGGAGCAGTCCGTTTTGGAGGGATCCTCACGCCTTTGGGGCCATTCTAGGTGGAGGGGGGTAGAGACCAGTGGCGTAGCTAGAGGGGGTTGGAGGCCACATGGCTAGAGGCTGGACAGCCCTGTTTCCCCCTTGCTTGCCTTGAATGAGGGAAGCTCCCTCCAAAACTAACTGCTCTGAACCCCTCTAGTTATTTCACTGAAGCCAAGTGGGCAGCAACCTCCAGCCACTGCTTTCCACCCCATTGCAGGATGCTGATCTGCCTGGCATGGGGGCATGATCTGATTGGGAGAATGGCATGTGGGGGGGGGGCTGGCACTGGGGGTGATGACTGGCATGTGGGGGGCATGATCTGATTGGGGGGTTGTCATGCCTGGCATGGGGGAAGCAGATCTGCCTGGCATGTGGGACATGATCTGATTGGGAGGATGGCATGTGGGGGGGGGGCTGGCATTGGGGTGATGACTGGCATGTGGGGGGCATGATCTGATGGAAGGTTGTCATGACTGGCATGTGGGGGGCATGATCTGATTGGGGGGGTTGTCATGCCTGGCATGGGGGGCATGATCTGATTGGGGGGTGGCATGTGGGGTGGGCTGGCACTGGGGGTGATGACTGGCATGTGGGGGCATGATCTGATTGGGGGGTTGTCATGCCTGGCATGGGGGAAGCAGATCTGCCTGGCATGGACCCCCCCCCAGGCGGATGTCAACACCGGCACCTGCCCCCTTCCCTGCCCCCCCCCCCCGGCAGTGTGGGGTGAAGGGGGGAGGAAGGGAGCTGCCTCTGTGGCTGGGCTGGATCCCCCTCCAGAGGCTGTTGCCAGGGCAATGGGAGGAAGGCCAGCGATGCCCGGAGAGATGCCAGGCCTGGCAGGGACTGACTGGGGGGGGGCTGGGGGTCTCCCCTCCACCTCCCCATCCCTGGTTCCCCTCCATCCATGCAGCTGATGCTGGGGAGGGTCCCCTCGCCCACCTGCCGCAGAGAGAGAGGGGGGGGAGGGAGAACGGGGGGGGAGAGAGGCTGCTGAGCCCCCCCAGCTCTGGCCACGTCAGCCGGAGATCCGCAGGCCCCGCAGCCCCCTCCCCTCGGGGGAAGCAGAGGGTTAAGCGCCCCCCGCATCTCTCCACCCCCGGCCGGCAGAGCTATTTTTAGCTTCCCTCCCGCAGCCCTGGCCGGGCTTCCTCTCCCCATCACGTCCGGGGGCTCAGTGGACCCCCAGGATGGAGGAGGGGGAGAAGGGGGAGGGAGAGGGGGAGAAGGGGGAGGGAGAGGGATGGGGGTCCAGAGGGGGAGGGACGCGGTGCAGGGGACACAGGGGCGTAGCCGGGGGGGGGGTGGAGGACTCAGCCTCGGAGGGGCTCCCTCCAAAAGGGGCCCTTAACCCTCCCCAAGGCTGATTCCCCCCAGCTGTGCCACGGTCTCCCCTCCAGAAAGAGGCCCTTGGGTGACAGGCTGGATGAGAGGCTGGCTCCCTCCTGATGACAGCTGCGCCCCCCCAGCTACGCCACCGCCTCCCCTCCGAAGAGGGTCCCTCCGGGCCGGGAGCTGCTCCCTGCTGCGGGTCTGGGGTCGGGTCTGGGCGGCGTGCGGGGGGCGCTGCCGGGTCTGCGGGTGCTCCGGGTGCGGGGCGGCCAAGGTCAGGACTCACCGTAGACTCCCTGCGCGGCGGAGCCCTGGAGGAGGGCGGCCAGCTGCAGCATCCAGAGCAGCCCCATCTTGGCCCGGCGGGGGCAGCCGCATATCCAGCGGGGTCCGGAGGGGCTAGAGGGCCCGGGGGGGCTCCGGAGCCATCGCCAAAGCTCTGCCCCCCCGCCCGGTGCAGCGAGGGCGGCGGGAGGGGTGCGGGAGGCTCCGAGAGGGAGGCTCCGTCCGGCTCCGGCCCCCAACCCCAGCCCAGCCCGGCCGGCCAAGCTGCCTCTCCTCGGGCTCGCCGCTCCGCTCGCTCCCTGGCTGGCTGGCTGGCTCGATCCGGGGAGGGGGCGGCAGACTCCGCCTCTCCAGCCCCGACGACAGCCCTGCCCAGCCCTGCCCAGGTGGGAGGAAGGAGGGAGCGCAGCAGCCCCGCCGGAGGAGCCCCTCGCAGGACCCCCTACGCCCCCTGGAAGGACCCCGAGACCGCCTCCTCCGCCCCCCCCAGCTACGCCACTGGCAGCCCCTTGAACCGCCCCCCAGGACTGGTTCCCCCTCCAGTTACCCCACTGGCACCCCATCACATGGAGGGGTCTGAAGGGCCCCCAAGGGTGACTGCTCAGCCCCCCCAGCTGCGCCACTCATCCCCCCTCCTGGAATGGTCCTCCTCCACCCCCTCTAGCTGCGCCTGGAAGTGCTCTAGAGGGCACCCCCAGCATCCCTCCCAGACCCACTGCTCCACCCCCTCCAGCTACGCCACCTGTCCTCCCATTGCCTGGAAGGGCTCTGAAGGGAAGGGGCCCCTGAACAAACCCCAACACTGGCTCCTCCGCCCCCTCTAGCTATGCCACTGGCACCCCCTCACATGGAAGGGCTCTGAAAGGCCCCTCCAAGACTGACTGCTCAGCCCCCCTCCAGCTACGCCACTGGCTCTCCTCCCACCAAGAATGGCTCTTAAGGGAAGGGGCCCTGAACTGACCCCAACACTGGCTCCTCCGCCCCCTCTAGCTATGCCACTGGCACCCCCCTCACATGGAAGGGCTCTGAAGAGCCCCTCCAAGACTGACTGCTCAGCCCCCCTCTAGCTACGCCACTGGATCTCCTCCCACCAAGAATGGCTCTTAAGGGAAGGGGCCCCTGAACTGACCCCAACACTGGCTCCTCCGCCCCCTCTAGCTATGCCACTGGCACCCCCCTCACATGGAAGGGCTCTGAAGGGCCCCTCCAAGAATGACTGCTCAGCCCCCCTCTAGCTACGCCACTGGCTCTCCTCCCACCAAGAATGGCTCTTAAGGGAAGGGGCCCCTGAACTGACCCTAACACTGGCTCCTCCGCCCCCTCTAGCTATGCCACTGGCACCCCCCCCTCACATGGAAGAGCTCTGAAGGGCCCCCCCCCCAAGGGTGACTGCTCAGCCTTCCTCTAGCTACGCCACTGGATCTCCCCCCACCAAGAATGGCTCTGAAGAGAAGGGGTCCCAGAACCGACCCCCAAGACTGACCCCTTCTCCCCCTCTAGCTCCACCACCCTGTAGTAGTGTTGATGGACAGTAAAGGGCACCCTCTCCAACTCTCAGCAGCCAGAGGTGTGCCTGGGAGACCCCTCTGGGTCTGGACAGGTCTAGTCCCTTTCCATGGGGAAGCTGGAGAGGATCAAGCCCTTCTGTCCCACTCCTGGGTAGGGAGCACCTGCCCCCAGAGTAAGGTCCCCCATGGGTCCGAGCTGGGGTGCTGACCAGCACCTGGCTGGGCACTAACCGGCTTCATCTGGACACTAACCCCACCCCACAACAACCCTGCAAGAAGGTCTGTGAGCACCCAAGACCCCTACCCAAGTGCCCACTGCAGCCCAGGTGTTTTGGATGGCACCTGAGCAGCATGGCAGGCAAACAGGGTCCCCTTCCCAGCACATCACCCACACACAGCATTGACACCCTTCTGTGACACGGCCGCTGAAGGTGGGACATTTTGGGGATGGGAGTCCCAGAGGAGAGTAGATGATCCCAGGGTGACTCTATGACATAACCAAAACAGAGCACAAGGCCCCCAAATGGAGCACACACTAGAAAAATGTGGGACGGGACAAAATTAAACACATATACTTAAAAGATACATAAATGTGTGTCATATTCATTGTCATACCCATACGTAAAAATGCCCATATGTATACTCATTGTTATATTGTTGGTGGGCCCCAGGCATGGATGGGGTGGGCACTTGTTTGGGCACAGGACAGTGGGCACCAGGCAGTCAGTCACTGGGTACTGCTGGGCACCATCAGGCACTGAGTACCAGAGGGTAACAGGGCCAGCACCAGGCATCAGTGGACAGCAGGCATCAGCAGGCAACAGCACTGCACAACAAGAACTAGTAGGCACCACCAGGCAATGGGTACCAGCAGACTGCGGGGACCACTGGGCAGTGGGGACTACCAGACACAAGTGGGCAGTAGGCATCATCAGAAAACCCTACTGGTCATAGGAATCCCTCCAGGCACTGGAAGCCAATGGGCACTACCAGGCAGTGGCAGCACAAGACATTCCTACTGGGTATCTCCAGGCAGCAGACACTGGGCACCTCTGGGTACCAGACATCCCTACCAAACACGGAGCACAAGGCATAAGGTGGCACCAGGCACCAGGCAACATTGGTGGCAACTGGCAGCAGCAACACCACCACCAGGGACTATTAGGCATCCCTGTTGGACTCCGCTGGGCAGCCAGCAGGGGCCACCAGGCTCCACATCAGTTCCTAGTGTGTCCTTCCATCACAAAGGAACATGTTTCTTGGTGCAGGGGTTGGGACTGGGTCTTGATCAGTCAGTCCTCAATTTTAAGTATAGGGTTGAAAACACATTGCACCCCATTTCACCCCCTTAGGGATTAAATTTATCAAAATTGGTTCTTAGTGACTGCCTCCATCATAGAGGGGACACCATCCCCAAATTTCACACTTCTAGGTCTAACTGTTTTGGCTGGGCATTGATGAGTCAGTCAGTCAATCAGTGATTTTTTGGTTTTACATAAGGAGTAAGGACATAAGAACCCAAAAAGTGCCACCACTGGATCAGGCCAAAGGTTCTAGTCCAGCTTCTTGTATCCAGCTTCTTCTAGTACACCTAGTCCAGCTTCTTGTATCACACAGCAGCTCCTCAAATGCCTTGGGGAGCACATATGACAACCTTCACCCATGCACCCCCCTGCATGTAGTGAAAT
The DNA here is from genome assembly GCA_030015325.1 of Cryptoblepharus egeriae. Classification (NCBI taxonomy): domain Eukaryota; kingdom Metazoa; phylum Chordata; class Lepidosauria; order Squamata; family Scincidae; genus Cryptoblepharus; species Cryptoblepharus egeriae. The sequence continues at coordinate 268,080,797 of JAREYC010000001.1, forward strand.
CCACCACCACCCCCTGCAAAATTTACCCATGTTGTGGGAGAAAATTTCAAGAATATTTACAACATGTGCAACATCCCCTGTGCACCAACCCCCCCTCCCCGTGCACCAACCCCCCATGCACATTCCCCACATATGCACCCCCCACCGTGCACCAACCCTTCACAACTGTGGGCACCCTTATCAGACAGGTGCAGGGGATGGGGTTGGGTTTTATCAGTCTTCAGTCTTAAGTTTAGGACAAAATGCATTGTACCTGTTTTCACCCCTTTATGGGTTAAATTTCTAGAAATCAGTTCTTAGTAGGAGCTCACCATACCCCCCCCCCCATGTGCACCTCCCTTTCAGTGTATCAGGCTCTGGGCACCAAATCGGATGGATGTTGATCAGTCTTCAGCCTTAAGTTGCAGTTGCCCCTATCCTCCATGCAGCCTCCTAACCACGTCTACTCAGAAGTAAGCCCCCTTGTGTTAAATGGGTCCTACTTCTAGGAAAGTGTCTTTAGGATTGCAGCCTAAGTAGACTTCATAGGATCGTGCACACTGAATGCATGTTTTGAATTCAGTTCCAGTGTTTTGTCATCATTTTTACATCCAGTTAATATTTGTATATGAATATTTTTGGAGTTCTGGAACCAATCGTCTGAGTTTCCATTATTTCCTATGGGAAAATCCGCTTCACATAAAGAGCATTTCACATAACAAGCATGCTTCTGGAACAAATTAAACTTGTTATGTGAGGCACCACTGCATATAGAAGATATAGAGAACACATAGGGCAGAATCCTAATCAATGGGGAGAAGAGGCATAACTAGCAGTGCAATCCTAAGCATATCTACTCAGAAGTAAGTGCCATTGTGTTCAACAGCACTTACTCCCAGGAAAGTGTGCTTAAGATTGCAGCCTAGGTCATTTAACAGCCAAGGCCCACAATTTTTTTAACACCCCAATACATAAAATTAATACAATTAATTAGATATTAATTTAAATATTTTCATATTTAAAAATCATCTTACCACTTAGGCTGCAAGCCTAACCACACTTTCCTGATAGTAAGTAATATTGAACACCATAGACCTACTACTGAGTAGACATGCTTAGGATTGACTTCATGTCTCTGTTTTATTAATTTTTGGGAGAGGCGAGGCTGCCTTCTGGAGTACTTGTTGAGCTCCGCTTCCATTGAATTGGGACCATTCTGGTGGCCTTGCATTCCTCTGTGCCTGATCTGATTATGAGCCAAGGCACCTTTGCTTACACATGAGTAACTGCAGCTGGGTAGCTCACTTCAGGCTCAATGCGTTTAGCAGGGATTCCTTCTGGGTTGATTTGTGGGGGCTGTGTTTATTGGATCAGGACTATTATGGGGGCGTTGGATTCCTCTCATTTCCAGTGGACTAAAGTATATTTTCCTACTCATGAGTAAAGGCAAGATATGGCTGTTTCACTTTCCATAGGGCTCCACGCATTTTTTTTTTACCATAACGTTTGATAGGAAGGAGATATGCAAAGCTGTTTTTTTCCCTTTGAATTCTGCTGGAAAATGTGCTTCCAACAGTATATGACTTGATGGGTTATTCCAAACCATTTTAGCCATTTTTGTGATGCCCCCCTTTTGAGGGTTGTACCTGGTGTGCCCCCCTTTTGAGGGTTGTACCTGGGGCCTGGGACTTCCCCACCCCACGAGGGATGCCTCTAGTGAGGAGGATGGCATATGTCTGGGCATTGGTGTAACCTTCCCGAGGAGCGGCACAAAAGTGACTTACGGCACTTTTGCAATACCAGTACAGGACTTGTGCCAACCTAACTAGGGGTTAGGATTGCACTGCCATCTATATATTGTTCCCACATTAATTTATACAGTATATTGCTTATTATTAAATTTAAAACTATTCCAGATAATTTATGAATTCCAAGAAGGCTATATGCTCACAAGGAAAAGGAGGACAGTGAAAAAAAATTTCTGGGACACAAGGCTAAAAAGAAGACATGTCCTAGAAAAAGAAGGACATTATCTGGATAGTACCACTTTTTCCCATTAGTTTGTTAAGGAGTTCAGGCTCACATTCAGTGTGAGAATTGTGCTCCTGGACCCCACATATCACTTGTTAACTCTTCATACCTTCTTCTCTGCGCATGTGTTGAACATGTCCTTAGGCCCAGAAGAATGTGCAGAATATTTCCCTGAATATTTCCACGGGGCTTATAAGGGCTTCCCTCGAATATTTGGACCCTTTTTGTCTTGGAAGCAATCTTGTGTTGTAAAAGTTTCGATGCCAATCCTAAACAAACTTTTCAGGCCAAAAAGCAAAGGAATTGACCCCAAATTAGTTGCGCCATTAGTTGCATATCCTATTTCTGTGCCAATGAGCATGTACTGCATCGGCCAGCCACCTTGCACCACAGCCGGAAGTCTGAACCCAGCCAAAGAATCAATAAAGCAGACAAGCCAACTCCCATTGGGAATCTGGTTCTCGGGATCTACACGCCTGCTGAGCCAGCGTAAATTATCCCAAAGCACATCCTGCTCCTGGCTTGTACTGGGCAGCAGGAGTGGAAGGTGCAGAGGATGTAGTGCAGTCCTGTGTGTTTGTGTTGTTGTTGTTGTTGTTGTTGTTGTCACTAAATCATGTCCAAATCTTTGTGCCCATGACTGCATCATGCCAGGCCACCCTATCCTCCACTCTCTTTCAAATTCACGTCTGGAGTTTGTGTGTGTTTATCCTACCCTGGCTCACACCACATGTGTTGAGAATTGCAACCCTCGTGATTTACTTTCTGCATTTTCGGTGAACACGGTTTGACCAGGGTGACCATATGACTGGAAAAACCCAGATTTGTCCGGATTTTTAGCCTTCTGTCCGGATGTCCGACATTTTGGCTTCGTTTGGAAACTTTGCAATAGTGCACAGTACCCCATCATGCCATATGTCGCTGGATTCGTATTGAAGAGCAGAATCCAATGCAAAAAATCAGTTTTGAGATATCTCCTTCCTATCAAAAGTTATGGTAAAAAAAACCAAAAAACAAAAACAAAAAATTATACTTTGGGGCATTTTTTTTAAGCGGGTTCGAATTTTGGCCTGGGATTAGGAATTTTGGCCATGTGGTTCAGGAATTTTGGCCCTGGGGTTCAGGAATAATCTGGTCACCCTGGGTTTGACGGTTTTGCAATTAAATCTGAATAGTCTTGCAGTCTTGGCTTGGAATTTGAGCACATGGCTTCCTTCACACTAAACCTGTGCACTCGCTGTCACGCGTGTTAGGGATGTCAGTCCCTTCCAAATCCTTTTTTAGGGTGGTGAGTCAGTCTCCACGGATAGATTTGCCTTGCCTTGCTATTTCTTTCCCAAAAAAGGGTTCCCCCCCCGACCGACACATCTTTTCTGCTTCCCATCTTGACAACTGGTTGTTGCCTTGATAGCTATCCATGTGAGGTTGTCCAAATACTCCATTCCTCTTGTTGGTTGTTGGTCTCGCCAACCACTTTTTCTTTAAAATGCATTTCAAAGGTGAATTGTTACCAAATTCAGGAAGGGGAATATAGGAAAATATATTTTTTGATTATGAGAAAGCCTCAGGGACTTGTGGTTATTAGAGGCAGGGGAGGCACAGCCTCACCTGAGCCTGGCCACACGTCCTCCCAAAAAGGACCTGACAAATTAGGTCCAGATGCATTCTGGTCTCCATGATCATCTGGCTTACATGTGCACAGAACACTGTTACATTCCCTTTGAGGTGATACCTATTAATCTACAGTGGCGCCTGACGTAATAAATTAAATTAGTTCTGGAGGCATGGTTGTTACGTGAAACGTTCTTTACACGAAGCGGATTTTCCCATAGGATATAATGGAGACTCAAATGATTGGTTCCACAACCCAAAAAATATTCATATAAAAATATTAACTGGAAGTAAAAATGATGACAAAACACTGGAATTGAAGTCTACTTAGGCTGCAATCCTAAAGACACTTTCCTGGGAGTAAGCCCCATTGAACACAATGGGGCTTACTTCTGGGTAGACATGGTTAGGAGGCTGCAATTAAAGACATGTTCCTGGGAGGCTTTCCTGGGCTGCTTACCTGGGCTGCTGCTGGAGGTTCAAGGTGGTTGGTGGGGGCGCTTGGGGGCACTTGGGGGCAGCTGCCTCTGGCACCCCCAGGCAAGTTGGGGGCAGTGAGAGGTAGCTATGCAATAGCCTGAGTAGCCCGAGCTACTGGCCAGTAGCCCGAGCGTTCGCATGGAGCGTTACGGCTGCATAGTGTGCGTGCCCATTAGGCACCAGAGGGGTTTGCTTGTTACATGAAGCAGGATTCCTTGGAAATTTAGACTTGTTACGTGGAACATACTTTATGTGAGAAGCTTGTTATGTGAGGTGCCACTGTACTTGTTTTTCCATGCTTTCAAACTGCTAGGTTGGCAGGAGCTGGACAAGGGACGGGAGCTCACTCAGTTTTGCAGTACTCGGGTCTCAAACTGCTAACAGGGTCCACAAACCTGAGCAGCGGGACGGCAACTTTTCTGGGCTCCTGTGCAGCCCGCTCCCCCCCCCCCCGGGGGCTCTTGGCAAGTCTGCAGGATGTTTATCGCAGGTTGCTGTAGAATAACAATTAGGTTTTATCAGGATGTCACCGTTGATTAAAAAAGGCGGTGGATCCAGGAGGACTGTGAGATAATTACATTTTCCACGGTGCAGCACGGTAAGGTTTTATTTTTGGAATATAGCCTTTCACCGCCATAAACTCCAAGCGCTTAATATTCATCTCAGACTTCCTCGCACAATAGACAACCACCCTGTAGAGAGATACGGCTCCTGCAGCCGCTGACGTAGTAGCCCATCTCCTTTTGGAAAAACTCAGTTGCGGCTCTATTCCTGGGGCTGCTGAAATAAAGGACTGTCAGCCAACTCCATCACCCTGCCCTGATTTCCCTTCCCCAATATCCAGAGACTTGCCTTCCCCTCCAAGGACGCTCCGTTGAGTAAACACGAGAACAAAACTGTTCTAGTCTGGGAAAGATGTCCACAAAGAAGAGTTTGTCTGTTCATTGATCACAACCAAGAGGCTGCCAAGTGGTGCTTCTGCCATAGCTGGCTCAGGAGAGCAAGCAGGGCACTGGCTGAGCAGGTGAGAAGACCCAAGCCTTAGACACCCCTGAAGTCCAGTAATATCAAGTTCAGCACAATCCGAACCCCCAGTTAGGCCAGCACAAGTCCTGAGCTGACCTGGGGCAGGGCAACCATATGTCTTCTTTTTCCAGGTAATGTCCTCTTCTTCACCCATGTCCTGAAAAAAACTCTTCATTGTCCTCCTTTTCCTTGTGAGCAGACAGTAGCAGCGCTCTTGTGATTAATAAATTGTATGTAATAGTTTTAAATTTAATAAGTAACAAACTATTTAAGGCTGCAATTCCAAAGGCACTTTCCTGGGAGTAGGACCCATTGAACACAATGGGGCTTACTTTTTGTAGACATGGGGCACAATCCAGAGTAAGTACAGAAGCACGTAAGAGACATTATGTGCACCTGTAGTTACTGCACAACCTAGTGAAAACCTATGCGAAATTCATACTGCAATCCAGAGAAACTTGTTCTTACTCAAGAACAAGGACTCCCCGTAGTTACTCTGGATTGCACCCATGGTTAGGACTGTGGCCTAAATCAACCATATGAAAGCAATATCTATCAGTGTTTTTAGCTTTTATTTTCTCATTTCCTCATTTTTTTGGGGGGTGGGGGTGGGGGATGAATGGACAGACAGACGATGTCCTCTTGCAGTTATGACATATTCACCCTGGACCTGTGGGTGTCACAAAAGTGCTCAAAGGTGCTTCTGTGTCACTCATAGGGAGTTAGGCTAGTACAGACATGCTAGGCTCCTCATTCAGAAATGGGAAGTTGGGTGAGTTGTACTGGTCTGTACTGGTTTGGATGAATCCTCTGCAGGTGGAGCATGGCAACCTATCTGGATCTGATCAGTATCTGGATGGGAGACTCCCCTTGTCTCAGGGACAAGGTCTTCATTCAATATTATTTTAATGACAGGGTTGCAGCATCCGTGGCTCCAAATGGAAGGATGAGCTCTACCACATCCCTTGGGAGTGTTGGGCACCCATTAGCGTCAGTCTAGTCACTGCTGATCAAAGAATGTGGAGTGGACCGACTGGTCTAATCCTGAATTTTTCTGATATTTAATCTGGGGGTTCTTATGAAAATGGGGAGCATCATTTGGCTCAGAGTCGGGGAGGATCCAGGGAAGAGAGAAATTAGCTGCAAGCGCAATTGCCAGTGACGCTTGTGGGTCTTCAGAAACCAGCTCTTGGGATGGAGAGCACCAGAAGTGGCTCCCCTTTAATTATAAACAAGAAATATCAGAGCAGGTGAAGGCAGCACAACAGGTCAGCTGGTAGATATCTGGGGGCTGAACACGAGGAACGGCTCTTCCTCTCTCTCAGTGGGGGGGAAACCGCCAGAGCTTGGGTTATTTGGGAAGCAAAAAGCATGCTAAGATAATTCAACTAACCCTGACATTAAAAAAGAAGAATGAGTATCTTTTGCACTATCAGCAGAAAGAAAAGAGACGGAGCCCTTGTTAAGTTATACAGATGGATTAATGCGCAGCACACTTTGTCGGGAAAGCTGCCCCTTGTGCACTATGGAAATGAGCCGTGGGAGCGATTGAAGAGCGCATAATCCAGCTGAGTTTATTTCCCTACATCCAGCAAAATCCCCCCCCCTCCCCGAACATCTCCGGGTCTCTTCCAAATGCTGAAGGAAACTCTTCACTGAGAGTTCCTCCATATTAAACACAGGGGAGACTTGATGAGCATGACAAAGCGGCCTGCTTGGTGTCCCTTTGCAAGGGGACTGGAGGTGGAGTGGAGCACACTCTGCTGGCCAAGGAGGCAGCAGGAGAAACATGAGCTCCATCTCCTTCGTCCAAATCCAAGAAGCCCCTGGAGAACGGGGAAAGCGAGAGAACTTTCATGCCTCTTTGTGTGTTGCGGTTGCCGACACGGTGGTCTCGTCAGCACAAGACTTGCACGCTGCAAATGTTTCTCTCTGCAGGAGTATGTGATCCAGCAGGGTCTGATCCCTCATATACTGGCAGTGAAAAATACTCTCCGGGTATTACAACCAAATGATAAACTCCAGGCACCTCAGTTCAAAGCAGCACACGCGGTGTGGACAGAGAGGAGTATTTCTTCAGCCAGACCTAACTTAGCGCTGTTCAGTTTTATGTCAGCAATTTCACTGGTGCAGATCCAAGAAGAGTGGCTGGCGCACTACACGGGGTAAAGGGATGAATATATGGAGATGGAGGTTGGGACCTTCTAGGGTGATCACAACTTCATTCCAGGTGGGTCATGAAAAGCTGGGTGCTGTCATCATGGAATCCGGCACCTTGCACCACCATCTCAGAAAGGAGCTCTCTGGTTGCAATCCTGGGGGTAAATATCATTGAACACAATGGGACTAACTTCTAAGTAGACACAAAAGAGCTCTAGCATCATAGTGATGTCACTTCCTGCTTTATGTCACTACACCCATGACTTTCGGATTGATGACAAACCCAAACTTTCGGGTTGATGACATCACTTTCAGGGGGTCCCAAATCAATTGTCCTTCTCCGATGGGGGTCCTGGGCTGAACTGCTCAAGAAACACTGCCTTAATTTGTGCTGCTTTTTAGCCAGCCCTGTTTTGTGCCCTTATTACTCTACTAGCGAAAAGCATACCCACGTTGCAGAAGTAAAATTCCCCCATACGCCATCCCCCCATGGCGCATCAATCCCCCATGCACATCAACCCCCCGCATGCAACATCCCCCCATGCGCCACAGGGTACGCTTTTTGCTAGTGAATTAATATATTAAGTACCATCCATTTTAAGGGCTGAATTACATTTAATTTTTTATTCATTTAGCTCCCTTTTTCACCTTCATATTGTCCATGTTCGGATGACGACTTCTATGGTCACCCTCCACATGGGCCACATCCTGCCTTGAGCTTCTTTCTCCGTCACGTCAGACTTGTTTGGTTTCCTGTTCCAACTTCAGTATCAATAGGGATACATTTTTTTAAATATTGCTCTTCTATTAATAATACAGCAGTGCATAAATAATGGATGGGTAATTAATAACGCGGCCGAGTGCATATTCCCACTTCAATTCACAGATGAGAATAAAATGTCAAACAGAGATTACACAATGAATATTTGATGTTTTAATTTATTGTGTAATTTCAAAGGGGACAGTCACTTGGGTGCTTGATTGGGGGCGTGATCTGAAGGCCACTTGCATGGAAATAATTGCCATTGGAATGAGCAGGGCCAATGGGCGGCACTGCCATAGTAGCCTTCTGGGCCACCTCTCTCTCTCTCTCTCTCTCTCTCTCTCTCTCTCTCTCTCTCTCTCTCTCTCTCTCTCTCTCTATACCTTCCAGTGACCCATGCTCCAATGCAGTGATATGTAGTGATGTCCAGGTCTTGGGGGTTGGCATAGCCAAATAACTGCAGAAGACCTGCCTTATTTGCAGGTCTGGCATCATGGAGTTCACCGAGAATGTCTTTCAGAAGCACAGCTTGCAGTCCTGTGAATTCCACAATTTTGTGGTGCAAAGAGAGGGAAAGCCATTATTATTATTATTATTATTATTATTATTATTATTATTATTATTATTATTATTATTATTATTATTATTATAAATACACAGTGAACTATTTCGTGCTGGTTTCATTCACATCACCAGTCAGACCCTTCCCAAGAGTCTAGGACTGTGTGATGTAGCAGCGTATAATTTGTGCTGATCCCAGAAGAGCGGCTTTCCGCAGTTGGCAGAGTGATATTCTGTCAATGCCAAGAGTTTTCAGGTGCCTGCCCAGGTCTTTGGGCACTGCACCCAGTGTGCCAATTACCACTGGCACCACCTACATGGCTTACACCAGATACGCTGTCATTTTGATTCTTAGGTCTTGGTAGCGGGAGATCTTTTCCAGTTGTTTCTCCTCAATTCTGCTGTCACCTGGTATGGTGCTGTCAACAAGCCACACCTGACTGCTTTCTATGATGGTGACATCTGGAGTCTTGTGTTCCAAGACCTTCTCCGTCTGTATCCTGAAGTCCCACAGAAGCTTCACATGCTCATTTGCAACCACTTTTTCAGGCTTGTGGTCCCACCAGTTTCTTGCCACTGGCAGATGATACTCTTGGCATGGAATCCAGTGGATCTTCTGGGCAACAGAGTTAGTTGTGCCTCAGTTTGTAGTCAGTCTGCGCGATCTTCTTGCAGCCACTCAGAATGTGGTTGATGGCTTCAGCCACTTCTTTGCAGAGCCGGCAGTTGGGGTCATGGGCTGATTTTTCCATTCTGACCTTGATGGCCTTTGTCCTGATTGCCTGTTCTTGGGCAGCCAGTCTCAGGCCTTCCGACTCCTTCTTCAGTGTTCCACTCGTCAGCCACAACCAGTCTGATCCTGATCCACCTTTCCTTCCATCTTGGCAAGGAATTGGCCATGCAGTGCTTTATTCTGCCAACTGGCAGTCCGAGCCTGAATTGCACTTTTGCGGTATTCATAGTTGGTCTGCTGCACTTTCAGCCACTTTCTCTTGCTGACTCAGTCAGAGCAGAATCCTGGCTCTCTCAGACATCATCTGCCAGGGCATGTTTTTCTTCTTCCACCGACTGCTTCACTTGCAGAAGTCCTCTGCCCCCTGATCTTCTAGGCAGGTACAGCCTGTCAACATCAAGAGTGGATGTAAAGCATAGTGGATGGTCATTAACTTCCTTGTTTTCCTGTCCAAGTCATCCAGTTCCTTCTGTCTCCAGTTCACAATGCCAGCAGTAGACCTAACTACAGGTATTTAGAGCCTTTATAATGTTGCCACCATTCCATTTGCTCTTCAAAATTTTTCTAACCCTTTGTATGTATTCTTTGCTGACCACAGTTTTTACCTGCCCGTGCTTGATAATGTCCAGCTGCAGGATGCCCAGGTATTTGTAGGCTTCAGGCTGGTGGCATTTAATGGTTTGGCCATTCGGCATTTCAATGCCGTCACTTTCCGTGATCTTCCCTTTCTTTAGTGCCCTTTCTGTGGCACATTTGTCCAGGCCAATCTCCATGTTGATGTCCATGTTGATGTTGATGTTGATGATGATGATGATTGGCTGGATGAGGCTGGAGGTGTGGGCCTCTCCCAGATCTGTCCGCCAGGCTTCCGGATGCTGCAGCAGCCAAGACTTCAGGGGCGGGGAGGTGGGGTTGCGATAGTCTACCGTGATTCTATCCCTCTCCCCAGGTCCCCTGTCCAGCGGTTCACAGGGTTTGAGTGCCTCCGTGTTGTGCTGGAGGGGCGAGACAGAATAGGGATTCTGTTGGTGTACCGCCCGCCGTGCTGCCCAACAGTCTCCCTGCCTGAGCTGACCAGGGTGATCTCGAGCGTGGCGCGGAGTGCCCTCGCCTCTTAGTGCTGGGGGACTTCAATGTCCATGCCGAGGCACCCCAAACATCTGCAGCTCAGGATTTCATGGCAACCCTGGCAACCATGGGTCTGTCTCAAAGAATATCTGCCCCTACGCATGATGCGGGACACACACTGGACCTGGTGTTCACTGCTGGGCAGGTTGATGGTGATCTGGATGTGAAGGACATCTCCATCACCCCATTGCCATGGACAGATCACTACCTGGTGGGATTTAGGCTTATCGCAGCCGGTAGCCTCTGCACAGGTGGGGGACCGCACTCCATGGTCCGCCCCCCAAGAAAGATGGATCCAAATGGTTTCCTGAGAGCTCTGGGGGATTTTCCTGCTGCCAGAGCTGGTGACTCACCCGGCTCCTTGGTCAGTCTCTGGAACATGGAGATGACCAGGGCCCTGGATGAGATCGCTCCTGAGCAACCTCGGCCCTGCCGTAGATCAAACGCAGCTCCTTGGTTTTCTGGGGAGCTGCGGGCTCTGAAACAGCAAGGTTGACGTTTAGAGCGACGATGGTGAAAAACTTGTGTCGTTTCTGATCGGGCAGAAGCCAGGGCTCACTGGCAAGCCTACTCTGCGGCAGTGGTGGCGGCTAAAAAGGTATACTTCGCTACTGTCAGCTTGTAAGCTGTGCTGGTTGAATTATAGAGAATAAGTACTAACAGCTGAGTTCAATTTATTGTTGGGTGTGGCTTATATGCACATATGCACAATATGTGTGAAATTATTATATTATTAATTATTATTCATTATAATTATAGTTATAATTATAATTATTATTTTACTATTTTATTATAGTTTTAAATGTTTTCAATAAAAGCTTCCATTTTCCACCTTATTGGTATGTGTGGGGAGGGGAACTGAACCTCTGCAGTTATCGAGGGATTACTGCATATTCACATATATACAGTCTCTGTATTCCCTGCCCCAACTCTCGTGTCTCTTGGTGGATCTTCCATGTAACACATGCATACTCATGCTCTCTCCTCCAGAAAAACAAACAAAAAATAAGGGCACAATCCTACAGCACGTTTGGGGTGGCACAAGTCACTGGAGCAGAGATGGGCTCAATCAAGTAGGCCTATTGAGGCTTCCACTTGCCCGCCGTAGCGTGGCAGCGGTCCCAGTACTTGCCCTGGATTCAGCACAAGCAGGCTGGTGGCGAAGGGAACAGGAAACAAAATGGGAAGATCAAGCAGAGCAGCCCTCCCTCTGCAACGGAAGATGAGCACAGCCAGGTGTGTGGGAGAAGTGCCTGCTCGGTGCCCACACAGCACTTTGCTGCAATTTGCGATGTTAGGAAGGATCCTGTCAAGAATCCGAGCGCACGGCTCACCCTCGCAGGCAGCCACACTTCCACTTGCACCGGGACACGTCTTTGAGCTGCTCCTGTCAGGAGCGCATGAAATGCGTTGATGAAGCCAAAGCATCCTGAGCAGCTGCCGCCACAACTTCTTCTGTGAGAACAAAAAGGGGTTGTGTGTCAGCTGCTTTGAGGTTGACTCAAAGCAGGAGTTTTCACGACAAGAAACAGAAAGCGCACCCACCCCGACTCCACAGATGTCTGACTAACCTTCTGGTGGATTTCCCCTCCCCGCCACTTAGAAGCCTGATCATCTCTCTCTCTCTCTCTTTTTTTTTACTTTCAGAATACTTTACAAAAATATTGATTTCCTGCATGAGATTTCCATGCTTGTTGGAAGCACATGCATCTTTCTTAAGAGCTGATTTTAACACTTAGAAAAGTGGGACATATTGATCCTCTATGGGTTCATTGAAACAAACTTTGCTTAACCTGAGTTGCCAGATCAAAGTGCAAGATGTGATTTGCCCTACAAATGAACTGAAGTTACCTTTGATGCCATTGCCAAGACTTCCTCCTTGCAAGGAATCATGTCCAATACCAGGAAATGTAAGCAAATCAATCAATCAGGAGTATTTATATACTGGTTTATATGCCACAAATCATGCCTGGGGTAAAATTCATTGACCAACAAGAAAATGAGGATTAAAATCTGTTTTAGTGTTTTTAGCGTCTATGTTTTAAGTGTTTTTAATTGTCTGGGGATTGATGTGCATGGGGGGTTGATGTGCATGGGGGTTAATGCACATGGGGGGGGGGTTAATGCACATGAGGATTGATGCACATGGGGGATTGATGCACATGGGGGTTTGATGTGCATGAGAGTATAATGTGCACGGGTGTTTGATGCCCATGGAGGGATGTTGTGCCTGGGGGTTGTTGCGCATGGGGGTTGATGAGCACATGGAAATGTTGCACATGGGGGATGAGGTGCATGAGGATGTTGTGCATGGGGGTTGATATGCATGGGGGGTTGATGCTCATGGGCAGATGTTGTGCATGGGGGTTTGATGCGCATGAGAGGTTGATGCGCATGGGGGATTGATGTGCATGGGGGTTTGATGGGCATGGCAGTTTTATGTGCATGGGGGTTGATGTGCATGGGGTGGTTGATGTGCACGGGGGTGTTGATGCACATGAGGGGATGTTGCGCATGGGGGGATGTTGTGCATGTGGGGTTGATGCTCATGAGGGTGATGTGCATAGGGATGATATATGCAATTGGTGGAGATTGCATGTGGGAGGTATATTACTCCAGCAACGCAGGCACATTTTGCAAGTAACATATAATAGTAGAGGGGAGGAAAAATTTAACTTGCAAAGAATGGAAACAATATCCTAAATGGCCACTATGGAGTAGAACCTCCAGCACTTTAAGCAGGGGAAAGGAGGGTTGGGGAGGGTGAAAGCAGAGACATTCAAGTCTTATATCATTCAGTAAGTCAATCATTTATATTTATAGACCACTTATGTAAATCAGCTTTTCTACCCAGAGGGGCCGAGGAAAGGAGGATGCGAGTCTCTGGCGGAAGGAAGACAAAGGAGAGATTTTAGACTGGAATCTTCCATTTTTTCTTCTCACTGCCGACTGACCTCGGTTATGGTCTTTGCCTCTTGTGATGTCGCATCCAGATTCTGGGGCTCTGTTCTGGGTTCTGTGGCTTTCCTGGTTGCCATATGTACTGAAAAACAGGGACAATCCCAATTTGGGGGGGAGCTGAAAGGTTGAAGGGATTTTATAATATATATTTTATTTATTGATAATATATATTATGGTCTTTTAACAGTTTGTTTCAATATGACGTTTTAAATGTATTTAACTATTCATTTTATATGATGTTTTAATATTTATGTTTATTTTTGTGATCTGTCTTCAGTCTTTTATAGGAAAAGCCGGGATATAAATAAAGTAAATATTTATAAATAAATATGTATTATAAATATATATTATAAATATTATAAATTATAAATATTTATTGGTAAATAAAGAAATGGAGAAGAAAAAGCTGAGGGTATTTTGATTTCCAACACCTGAAGGGCCATCACATGGAAACAAGTGTGGATTTGTTCTTTGCTGTCCCAATTAGATCTAATGGGCTTCGGATACTCTGGTTCGAGTATCAGCTGGAGTTTTTTAATGAGTTGAGCAGCTCAGTAATGGAACTAATCATGGTGGGGACACTGATGGACCTCCCTGGATGGAGGTCTTCAGGCAGCAGTTCAAATGGCACCATGCAGGGGTTGTCCTACTGCATGCAGGTGGAACATTTGCTACCTTTGTCTATACAGTATTTCTATCTGCCTTTCTCACCGAAGCGACCCAAGGCGGCTTACGACATAATTAAAATACAAAACCAGGTAAAAACAAATTAAAACCATCACAATTGAAAGCATCTCAAAAGCAGCCAGCAGCCATTGACACGATAGCAAGAGCATCAGTAGCCATTTTAGAGACCTGTAAAACCAGAGGTTAAAAAGGCCGAGAACTCGGAATACTTGTCTAAAAAGAAATGTCTTCTGAATGTGGCGATCCTCTCCAACTGCAATTCCTGGACCGCCAGTCCCCTTATATGGGAATGGACTGGATGGACCAAATGGCTCACACAGACCTGATGGAAGAAGCCTGATTGCTGACTCGGAGTGATTCCGGATCCCCCTTTTTCCAGGACAGGTCCTCTATTTTAGCGTTGTGTCCTGGAAAAAAAAAATCTTCATTGTCCTCCTGTTGCTGGTGAGCAGGCAGCAAGGATCCTTCTTGTATATGTAATTATCTGTGGATTATAAATCTATGTAATACACCATATGCAATTTAATAATAAGCAATATAGTGTGTATGACCATCTAAAATAGCCTAATTTGCATAAATTATGTATAATTTCCAGTCACTGGCTCCAGTTGGTCATGTAAGAGTTACATTAACCACATAAAAACTATATAGATTAGTGTTTTTAACTTTTGTTCTGTGGTGCACTCCATTTTTCTTGGTTGTCCCACATTATGGGGGACCATGTCCTCTTTTTATGACATCTTGTCACCCTGTGTGCATCTGACTCCTAGTTGTAGCTCCAGGTAGTGGTGGGCTTTAGGAGGTTCTCACAGGTTCTATAGAACCCTTTGCTAACGAGTGCCTGGTTCTGAGAACTGGTTACTAATGGGACATAGAAACTGTTGTTAATTTAGGTTATTAGGACTTAGAACCCTTTATTAATTCATTTGAATCCTACCACTGCCTCAAGGAGTGAGAGGAGCTCTATCCGCAGAGAAACACTTCACTTGGACAACATCCCAGGAGGCTTCCTGGTGGTTCCATTTAACTTGCCCACAAGTGCTGCGGCCCCCACTTGGGGTGTCTTTTGTTTCCTATTACCGCAAAATAGCAGGAGTTTCTGCGGAGGAAAAAAAACGAAAGGCATCAAAGGCGCGGAGCCTTGTTCAGCACTGCCGATCGGTCACTTTCTCTGCAGGAAGGGCTGTTTTCTTGACAATGTGTCCATGAATTATAAATAAAGAGAAATTGCAGGGTTCTCCTTCTTGGAAACCCAAATTGGTCTGAAAAAAATAATCCTGCTGAATTGGTTGAAACTTCAGGCATTGTAGAGTAACTCTCCCCCAGGGGTGGCGCAGAAGTCTCATAGGGCACTTTGGTGACACCCATAGGTCAGCACAGTACTTAGGCTGGCCTAACTGGAGCTTAGGATTGCAGCCATAATGTACTAATTCCAAGAAGGCTACATGCTGCCTGCTCACAAGGAAAAGGAGGAAAATGAAGATTTTTCTTCCAGGACACAAGGCTAAAAAAGAGGACATGTCCGAGAGAGAGAGAGAGGAGATATAGAACCCCTGTCCCTGCAGCCTTTGATGCTGCCAGACTGTGGAGATAAAGCCACCATGAGCCCTGAAGGTCCAGATCCAGCAGTCCTCGGAAAAAGAGTGCAGAACCACAAAGAAGAGGCTGCTCATCAAGCATCACATTGAACAGTATGCGCTGGCAGGGAATGCGCAGGATTTGCCTGAAAAGTCCACTGCGGCCCCAACCACTTCTTAGCGCTTGCAGCCACTGCTGGGATTCGTGTTTTCATCTCTGCTTACTGACTCTTCTGCCAGAGAGGAGAAGAAGGAAATCATCAAGCAAGGATTTTGGAAGCCGTCCCTCACACACACCGGCTGTGTCATTGTTCTGAACGTCTCGTCAACGGGGAGCCTCCTTCTCGAAGCGAGCGCGGCCACAGACGGCTGCGGCAGGAGCGACTGGGGGTCATGGCTGGGAAGTCTTGCCACTGCGACTCTCCTGAAATGGAGACGTCTTTGAAGGCTGGAGATAATTTTCTGGTCTGTTGCTGGCGCTCCCTGGCTGAACACGCAGGTGAAGAAGCGAATAGGAATAGACAGGGTAGTACAGACAAGGTGCAGGATGCAAAAAGGAGAGCCGCTGCTGGACACTCTCCACATGTCAACCATGCTGCGGTCCCACCACACCAATGACCACCAACTCAGGGTGGGCAGAACTTGGTCCCATCAGAACCTATCAGAACCCTTCTGCGGGGGGGAGCATTTCTGGAAACATTTATTTTCTGGTAAGGTCTAGGTCAGCTCCAGAAGACATGGACACATCCCATGCCCCATGTCCAAAAACCACCCTGTCTCAGTGGTTCTGGTACATACTTGACCCCCACCTCTTGCTCCAGGAACCTCTAATTCCTGCAGAGTGGGTGCTCAAAATACAACACTCATTCATCTTTCATTATTATTTTATTCATTATTTTTATTATTTTTACCTACTGGGGAGGAGGGACAATGCGTTTAATAATTTTGGGTTCAATCCTAACCAATTTAGGCTGCCATAACTCACCTGGGAAATCTTCCTGTGGTGGTATGGGGAAGCTGGCACATACTTGTGCACTGGCCTAACACGCACCCCACGAGTGTGGCAGATGTACCTTATGGCACTTTTGTGACCCCCCAAGTCAGCAAAAGATTTATGGCAGGGAGTGGAAGTTAGGATTGCAGTCTGTATACTTAGAAGTTGGTCACCTGTGTTTAATAAGGTTATTTAATAAGGTTAATAAACCCAAGCTGTGGATGGGTGTCCAGGTGCAAGGAACGGACAACGGGCTGGAGTCCTCTTTGAAGCACAATCCTGGCATTTTCTTTTTTCCTGGCATGCTGCCTGTTTGGAGAGTCTCGAATCGTGAGTGGCCTCTGGCCATTTGTGTTGCTGGCTGGCCCTGATGTGCAATGCAGCAGCACAAGGTTTATGAAACCACAGCTACCAGGAGTTCCCCTGGCCATTTGGAACCGCATCGGAACAAGCACCGGAACAAGCAGCACCGGAACAAGTGGACGTCCACTAAAACCGAAGGTTGGGAGAGTTAGGATAGATAAAACAAAATATATCTTTACTCAGCATGTAATTAATTTGTGGAACTTCTTGCCACAGGATGTGGTGATGGCAGCTGGCCTCGATGCATTTAAGAAGGGGTTGGTCAAATTCCTGGAGGAAAGGAGGAGGAATCATGGAGGAATCATGATGGGTGTGCAGACAGACCAGGCTGACCATTTGACAGGAATTCCCTGGAGACCTCAGGAAAAAGGGGATCTACCAGGGAGTAGGACCCCCCCCCCCCCCCCGTTTACCAGGATCCAGGCCCGGCAGCTATTTGATTGTGCACTTCTGCGCGCTACTCTGAGAGTTTCCCATAGCAGGAAAAGACCAAGAGGAAGGTCTTCCCCTGCCTTGTGGTCAGCAGCAGCATGCCTCAGCTGCAGCTTCTCTGGGATATTCACTGCCCTGCAGTATTCACTGCCCTGTAGCCTCGCCAGCCAGCTCAGCTCCCCCTGCGGCTTCTTCCCTGCTAATGGGGCTTCCCTGGCTGGCCTGGCTCCCCCACGGCTACCCTATGGCTTCTGGAGCTTCCCCAGCCAGCCAGGCTCCCCCTCAGCTTCTCCACTGCCTCCAAATGCCAGAAGCAGGGGAGGGTACCTGGATGCAGGTGTGTGAGTGAGAAAGATAGCATGGTGCGTGTGTCTTGCGTTTTCCCCACGGCATCTGGTGGGCTTCTGTGAGATGCAAGAAAGGCTCGACGAGCACCTGTCGGAGATGATCTAGGAGGATTTCCTGCTGCAGGCAGAGGGTTGGACTAGATGTCCTACTGGGTCCCTTCCAACTCTAGGATTCTATCATTCTATAAAAATAGATGGCATTTGGCCTGATCCCACAAGGCTCCTCTTAGGTTTTTTAAGTGGCACGACCAAGGACTGGTGGGGAATGGGTTTGCAAGTCATCTAGTCTTAAAAAACAAACCTGCTGAGCCCAAAGGATGACTCCTTTGGAAGGAAGGCAGGCAGGCAGGCAGGCTACAATTACCATTTCTCTGGAGGACGAGATTCCCAAAACTGGCAATGTGGATGCCTTTGGTGGGGAAGAAAATGCCAATCTTCTGCATCAGGAGGACTATAGAAGTCTAGATAAATCCATACATTTCTATATCCAGGCTTGAAAGACCAAAATGGCAATTTCCATACATTATTCTGGGCTGGGCCAAGGGGTGGCCCCTCTATTTGCATATGTGGTGACCAAGCAGCCTTTCTGGCCACCACAGGGCTGATCAGGGGAAAGCGTGCTGGGTGAAGGGGTCCTGTGACCAAAGCAGGCGCTGGGTTTATTCATCACAACGTTTGCATACAAAGCAGACGCAGATCCTTTTTAAATGCCTGCTTGGGTAAATCAGAAACTCAGGCACACCATGAAACAAGCAGTAGCAGAATATTAACTGTGGGATGCGGGGGAATTAACCGGCTCTGGGGTCCCCTTGCTCCACATTCTGGCCATGGTAGTAGGAGAAATTTTTCCAGCAACTTGGCAGATCAGGATTACCCTGCTCCTTCCCATGTGCCCGCTAGTTCCCCTGACCCCTGCCTTCCCTTTCTGTCTCTTGGGCCACCTCTTATCCACTTCATGGGTCCAAGAATCAAGATTAATCCCTGTATTGTCCTCAGAGATGCACTGGTGGTGAATAAGGTGCCCACTTCCAGGGGTCCTGGCTTGACAGCCCCAAGCAGCACTTTACAGCCACATGCCAATGGTTAGAAATGCACATCCAGTGAAAGGGCTCAGTCCGAGCTGAGTCTTTATAGGGACATTGCAGCTGTGCCACGATGGACAATAATGGGGCTCAATCTACATGGTCTTTCATCTCTTCTGTCTTCATCCCGAGCAGACAAAGCAGAAAACAAGGATCGGGACTCTCTCGAGGTTTCTGAACCAATCCCCCCGGAAATGTCTCTTTGTTCTGAGTTGATGCAAGATTGATGCCTCTCCAGATTGTCCTGCATTGATGGAAAATGTATCATTTAATTCAGTCTGTCCAAGTGGCAAAAGCATCATCAGGGATTCATGTGCTGCCAATCGAGATGGTGTTTCATACGGCAAAACGTGAACATGCTTTGCCCACAAAAGTTATTTTGGACTTTGTATGGTCAGTGCTTCTGAAATATGCAACAATCTTGTTTCCTGGTTTGAAAATGCTCCCCAAAGTTTCTCCCCCCCCCCTTGATTTCTTCCTTTAAACACCTAAGACAGTCAGAGGCTTGGCCTGTCTTTTCTCTGTGGTCGTCTCTAGTTGGCTAATCAAACTCTGATGCTCCTTAGAATCCACATTTTGCACTCAGTTACGCGCACCAGGGCTATACCATTAAAGAGCCTTTACCAGGAAGGAGAGATTAGCCGTCAGTTTAAGTAGGTCATGCATACACTTAGCATATGTTGCATTAATTCTCTTCCACTGAGCCAATCATGTGCTAATTGAAGATTGCAGAAGAACCGGGGAAAGTTCTTGCCCAGGAAGATTCTACACCAACTGGCTTAGTTTGGAGCACTGAAGCCGGTCAAAAGTGATGGAAAGATGTTCAGATGTGGGCACGTGGCGGCAGTGAACATCCAGGGCTCCTGCTGTGGAAGACCCACTTATGGACATTTGATCCAATGAAAACTGGAGGGGTGCCAGGGAGCCTGTAGCTCTCCTAAATGGGACTCCGCACATGTGGTGTTGGGGGCAGAGGTGTACCTTATATCTGGCATGTGGCATCTTGAGCCATGGGCACATATGCCCAGTTTGATATTATTGACTTGTAACATTAGCTAAAAGGTGGGTTTCATGTGTTTTGATGGTGTGAAATTTCAGTCCTTACTATGGGTGCCATTTTGCCTCTGGTTGGGAGTGTTGCCAAAGTGCGTTAAGGCACCTCTGCACCACTGCTGGGGGGTTAGGCCAGTACAGATATGTAACGGCCTCCCCACACCACCATGAGTTGTACTGGCCTAAATTGATGAGAATTCTGCCCTGATGGTATTCTCAATGAAAATAAGTCTTTGGGGGGCTGGCCCCTTTGTAGAGAAATTTCCCAAAATTTGAGAAGTGGAGAGATTCTCAAGGTTTGGCCCATGAGGTTGACCCTGATACTGTGCAGCACATTGTAGGGCATGTGTGGGTCAGTCACCCATATGCAGGGTGATCAGATGCCCAAACCTCAAAAGGAGGACAAGCTCTTGGGTTCCTCTCAGCCTGGCCATTCCGGTGGACAATGGCATGTTTGCCTACTCATGAGTAAAGCTGCAATATTGGGCACTTTCACTTTCCCATGGAACTCAATGTGTATTTTTTGGTTTTTCAGCCATAACTTTTGATAGGAAGGAGATATTTCAAAATGGATTTTTGCATTGGATTCTGCTCTTCAAGATGAATCCAACAACATATGACATGATGGGGTTCCAAAAAGTTCCAAAATGAAGCCCTTTGGAAAGACAATGAAGCCCTTTTGAAGGACACATGGACAGAGGACAAATCCAGAAATTTCCGGCCATATGATCACCCTGCCCATATGAGAATACAGGGACTTTCCAGTCCTGATGTGACCACAATGCAACTCCAAGTTAAGGGAACAAATCTGAGAAGGCCCCATGACTGTCCCTTGCAGTAAATGCCTCATTGGCCCAGCTGCATCAGCACTGGAAATTTGGATCCCTTCAATCCATTCCCATCAAGTCTCTTTTTAAAATCCCTACCCCAGAGTCCTTTGACCCTGATCTGACTGATGTTGAAAAACAGAGGCAAGATCACAATGAAGATCCCACTGGTTTGTCAAGTTAAACTAAATAAATATTTAAAACACTGGTATTAGTCTTCATTAATTATTGAACAAAATAACCATTAGTTTGCTGTTTGCTATTCATTAATTTCATGTTTTTGCATTTGCAAATGCTTTAGATATTTGGATTCACTCTTTGTGAGCTCAGAAATGCATGGTTTGACTGCTGCACTCCATACCTCACCAGCTGGGGAACTGGGAAGGAGGAAGGAACTTCTGTAAACTAGAGAAACAACTTCTATAAACTAGAGAAACCATGAAATACATGCAAAGTTAACAATAGTTCAGTTGTAACTGGTGCATCCTCAACAATATCAATATACTTTCTAAGGCTGGAAAAATTAAATGAAAGTCTATCAAAACAATCAGTTAAGATCGGAATCCAAAATCAAAACAGTCAATGAATTGCTATTTTGAACCCAATGCTCAATATAGGAAAACTGAGGCTCAGGTTTTGTGAAAATGTGTTTAGGGTTGCCATATGTTCTGGAAAACTGGGACTGTCCCAGTGTGGAGGGGATTGGGTTCACAAACTGGCAAATTTGACAGAGGGAAGGATGACCAGAAGCCTGGACCTAAAAAGGAAGACAAGGTCTTGGATTCCTCTAATCCTGGCCTTTCCAGCAGACAATGGCATGTTTGCCTACTCACAAGTAAAGCTGGGCACTTTCAATGCATATTTTTTAGTTTTAGTTTTTTGGCCGTAACTTTTGATAGGAAGGAGATATTTCAAAACCAATTGTTGCATTGTCTGCTCTTCAATATGAATCCAACGACATATGACATGAAGTTCCAAAATGAAGCCAAAATGGAGGACAATGAAGCCCTTTTTGGAGGACACCCAGACAGGAGGTTAAAAAAGAGGATACATCTGGATAAATCCCGTAATAGGGTCATCCTGACGTGGGTCCTGTCCCAGTTTTGTGAAAGGGAATTATGGCAACCCCAGTCAGGATCTCTACAATTTTATATTGATTTTATTTCTCTGTGCAGCACAAATTTATTCACAACTCCCGGTAAGCTGTCTCCGGGTCACTATGCATGTGAGAGATTCCTCAGCGCCACATCACCATCTGATGCACTGCCTAGTGAGCCCCTCTGCCTAACCACTAGGAACGACAGCCTGTATCAGCAGGGAGTTGCTTGTAGCCCCTCTCTGGACCCTGCCAGGTATGAACATTTGTTCATATTTAGTGTGAACTATTCAAGCAGATTTGGATGCAAATCAAAGAAACTGCATGAGGTTTGGATGGACCAGAAAGTGAGAGCCCCATAGCGTTGGGAGGAAAGGGGTTGGACTGTATTTTTATCAGCAGCTTTGCAGAGGGAGAGTAACCACATTATTCTGCTTTTGCACTGTTCACTCTCCGCTGTCATCCATGTCAGTGGGCGGCATTTATTCCTTGGACAACACTGCAAAGCAGAATGATTTGTTGGCTTTAACAGCCCTCCTTTTATGCCCCTTTCTGAAGTTGGCCAGTTTTGTTTTAAGTAGGTGGTTTGATAGCAGTTCAGATGATTCCAGCACGCTGCAAAAGGCAGTCCCGGAAGCCCCCTGGAAAGTGGACGATAACATGCGCAACACATAAACCAGCCTACTTGCAGGTGTCATGCATGGGTTTCTCATAACTTCCAGAATACGTCGACCATTTTTCCACCTTAATAGTTTCATATCATAGCAGCTTATAGAGCAGATCAAATAAATTTGAATGTTTGCTGCTGCGGTGGCAGAACCAAAAATGGTGCAATGCACTTTGTTTTGCAGGGAGCCGCACTGCCAGTGGTGTTGCAAGGCGGTGCAGGGGGTAGTAGTTGCACCAAGTAGCAAGTGTAAGGGAGGAGGCAAGTTTTCCCCAAATTTCTTTTTTTTTTAAGCCCAACTATGGTATCATAACTGGTTCTGACTTCTTTTCTGGGACAACATTTTGTGCTATGCGCTGGGCTACATGTTCATTAGCTGTGCCACTGCACATAGTGGAAAGGGGAGGTAGGGTTGCCATATGTTCACATACTGGCAAGTTTGACAGGGGGACCCATCCTAGTTTTGTGGAAGAGAATTATGGCAACGCTAGGGAAGGGACCTCTTGTACATTTAGTGAGACTCCTTGAAAAACCTAGGCTGCAATCCTAGAGACACTTTCCTGGGAATAAGACTCATTGAACACAATGGAGCTTCCTTTTGAGTAAACTTGGTTAGGACTGTGGTCTTAGTGCATTGCATTATCTTTAATGTCATGTAATCCTGAATTTTCTATGATTTTTTAAAGGAATAAGTACTTAATGGTCTATGATCACTGTACAGATGTGCACACAAAGCAATCTATAACAAAGTACTGCTGTCATTATCTGTATCTCAGTGGCCTGGAAAGTCTGATTGGAATGGAAAATGGAGGTGAATTTGCATGCCCTATAGCATGCAGCTGCGCCAACAGAGGCGGCACTGCATGCTATGATGGGTGATGGCACCACTTGTAGGAAGTACGTAAAATTGTTTTATTTTAATTTAATGCCCCTTAGTAGGCTACCTGATCCTCTATGGGTCTTCCCAGGCTATATTGCTGGTGTTAAGTTTGTGGAGAGAAGGGGTAGGAAAGTCTGAGAAAGAGGGGCTAGGATCTGGATGATCCACCTGCTAACTTCCCAAATCCACCCGGATCCACCTGCTACCTTCTCCCGGCTATCTTGAAACATACAGGATCAGGACCTCTAGCTGATATTAGGCTGAATGAGCTAGAGGTCCCGATCCTGTATGGCCTTGCACTGCCAGAGCTAGCATTCTAGGAGCTCAGGTTCTATACCCTTACAATGAGCTTCGACCACTGACTTTATGGTGCCAAGGGGGGCCTGAGCTCCTAGAATGCTAGCTCTGGCAGTGCAAGGCCATGCAGGATCGGGACCTCTAGCTCATTCAGCCTAATACTCTTAATGAAGACTTATTTTTTCCCCTTCAAGGGATGTCTGCCTTCATCTATGATCCAAGAAAAAGAAAAGCTTTTGTTATTTTGGGGGAGGAGTGGAAATTGACAGACCTGAATGAGTCCCTGTCTTTCATTCACAGCATGGTGTTCCTTGACTGAGAGAAAGAGCTTGGAAAAGGAGTCTGCCAATCTTTCTCTGGCACAACTTGCGCACCTTTGGAAGGTAGACAACCAGCCGAAATCCCACCGCTGAAGCTCTCCCCCCATCACTGCAATTCCAGACCATGCAAAATTTATCTCCTCCATTTCTGCTTGACATGCAGCTGCTGAAGACACAAAAGACCTGCCAGGAAAGAAAACAAAAAGCAAGAGTTGGCAGCTGGAAAGAGGGGCGGGAACCAGCTGCAAAACATTGGCATGGCCGGGGGCTGCAGAAGGCGCCACTCACTTGGCGCTCACGTCTAGAGGTGGGGAGGAAATAAAAAACACACAAAACCACTTTTTGGATTTCTCAGTTTTGTAAAAAATAAACAAATAAATAAATTTGTTTAAAAATTGAAAAATAAATAAATTCATTTTCAGTTATGAGTTTTGTTATTTTTATTTCTATTTATTAGAATCATAGAATCCTAGAGTTGGAAGGGACCTAGTAGATCATTGAGTCCAACTCCCTGCCTGCAGCAGGAAATCCCCCTAGAGCAGTGTTTCTCAAGGTGGGGGTCGGGACCAGTGGTGGGCACTTACCAGTATGGGCCTACGCGCCCGTACCAGTTCTTCCCGTTTCCCTGCCGCTAGCGTACCGCCAGCGACAGGGAAATGAAAAACATGGCGGACCAGTACGGTCCACCATGTTTTCCACCCACCGCCACCTGCCTAGAAGCGGGCAGGCCGCTTCTAGGCAGGCTCTGCACAAGCGCCGACATCGGCTTGCCCGCTTCTAGGCAGGCTCTGTGCGAGCGCCGACATCGGTTCTAAGTGCCGGCTTCTAAGCAGGCACTGCGCAGGCGCCAACATCGCCCCACCCCTCGCCCCTCCCCAGTCCCGCCCCTTGCCCCGCCCATACCCCCTGCCCCCCGGCTGGCCCCTCCCACTTCCGGCGTACCGGATCTTGGGATGGGGCCAGCCCATCACTGGTCGGGACCCCTTTGGGGGTGGCCTGGAGCTTTCCTGGGGGTCGCCTAAAGACCCCTGGTGCAGGGGGCCAGCTGGGAAGACCTGGCAGAAATGCTGGAGCCGCTGCGGCTGGAAGAAGACCGATGTGGAGTCTTGGGGGCGGGGAGGCGCCCAACACACTCACCACAGACAGCAGCCTCCTCCTCCCAATCCTATGGAGGTCTCCTCAGAAGTCAGTCCCATGATAGTGAGTGGGGCCTACTCCCAGGAAAGTGCTAGGATTGCAGGCTTAGAGCCCAATTCTATGCATGTGTACTCTGAAGTCATTCCTATTGAGTTAAGTGAGGTTTACTCCCAGGAAAGTGTGCATAGCACTGCAAAGGTAGCAACGAAAATAATTTTATGGTTGGGGTCCCCACAACATGAGGAACCTATAAAGGGGTCACGGCTTTAGGAAGATTGAGAACCACTGCCCTAGAGCATCCCCGACAGGTGCTCGTCGAGCCTCTGCTTGAAGACCCCCAGTGAGGGAGAGTTTTATATTAGTTATATTCATTTTCAGTTTTCTGTTTTCATTTATTATTTAATGGAGATGCTGCAGTGCTAATGACTACACATCTGATGACGCTATACCTGACACCCCCCCCCCACAAATTCAGAGTAACGACGGGAGCACAGAACAGACTTTACGTGCACCCGTAGTTACTGCACCACCTAGTGAAAACCTATGGGAAATTCATATTGCAATCCAGAGTAAGTTGTTCTTACACTGGAGCAAGGACTCCCCATAGTTATGCTGGATTTTGCCCACATTGTGTTAATTTTGCTTTTAAATCCATATTTTTATAGTAGGTTTTTATTTAATTACTGTAAGCCGCTTTGGGCCTCTGTTGTTTACAGAGGAAAGGTGGGATATAAATCTTTTAAATGAATAAATAAAATAAATGCCACCAATATCTTCTGTCTAGTATGTTTCAAAAGGGATCATGTGTCGATTGATCAATCGATCAATCAATAGATAGATAATTATATACGTTTGAATAAAAACTCAGAACACTGATTTCTTCACTACCAAAATTTGGGAAACACCAAAATCTGCCCCCCCAAAAAAGAGATTTCTCCCACCTTTACTTATGTCACTTTGTGCCACAATTAATGACAGTACCGTGTGGGGAAGAACCACCCATTTGCCATCTGGGCAAGGGCTGAACAGACACATGCAGTGGTGTAGCTAATGTCATCTGATATTTGGGACCCATAAATTTTTTGACACCCCAGCACATCAAAATTATTTAATTAATGATTAATCAATATGAAAATTAATGAAAATATGACTTATTATGAAAATTGATGAAAATATAAATGAAAATATTAATATTTTCATGCCTTCCTCTACGAAACACAGGGTGGTAGACATGGTTCCTCTCCTTCCTTTGTCCTTACGACAACCCTCTGAGGTAGGTGAGGTAGATAGTAATAATCATGACATGAAATGAATAAAAGCCAGAAAATAAATGCTGTATATATTTCCTAACAAGCAATGGGTGAATACCTCCCTGCTATTGGTCCCGTGCATATAGTATTGAATGATATACTGTCCTAGCATCTGGAACCCAGGTATACTGTCCTGGAATAGGCCCCCCAGATTCCAGAAGGCAGTCTTGGAATAGGAGCCCAAGTCTACCTGGCAGGTAGATCTGAGGTCCAAGCCTGGGCAGAGACCAGGACTTATCTGGTTGATCGGGCTCTGGAGTTGAGGAAGTTCTCATGGTCTTCACCCCCACAAACAATGGTTCCAGGTTCCATGATGTCTCATAATAATCCCATCTCTTTGAATAATCAGTCTCATTGCTCCATTTTATATTATGCTAATCTACTTTTTGTTTTAAGAGTTAATTTTTTTCCAGTTTTTAATAGCCATAATGGAGATACTTCACTCCAATATTTTACATACTTCTCTAAATTGTACATTGAATAATTGTGCTGGATCTGGACCGTTTTGGGAGGCTTCCACTCCTCTGTGCCTGATCTGAGCAGAAGCCAAGGCTCGTTTGCATTTTCTTGTGAGTAAATGTGACCAAATAAATCACTTTCACTTGCTATAGAGCTCAATGCAATGGAGATTGGAGGAGGGACTTCCTTTGGGGATGATTGTTGGGGAGGCTTCATTCATTGGATCAGGACCAGATTCCTCTCAGCCTACCCTTTCCAATGCAAGGCACATTTGCCGACTTGTGAGAGGAGGTGTTATGGCTCAATCACATTTTCCATAGTGCCAATGCAATTATCAGGGATTTTGTTCTGGAGTGATTGGGATCAGGACCATTCTGTTCCCCTTGGATTTTTCTCATAGTCTGGCAGACTATGGCACATTTGCCTATTTGTGAGTAAAGCTGTAATACAGTGGTTCTCAATCTTCCTAACACCGTGACCCCTTTATAAGTTCCTCATGTTGTGGGGACCCCAACCATAAAATTATTTTTGTAGCTACTTTATAACTGTAATTTTGCTACTGTTATGAATCGTAATGTAAATATCCAATCTATGCAGGATGTATTTTCATTGTTACAAATGAAATGTGTGTTCTATGCACACATTGAATGCAGTGGGATTTATTTCAGAGTAGGCATGCATAGGATTGGGCCCTGAGGCTGTCAGTCAGTCCCAGTGTGCGTTCATTTACAGCCAAAGGTCTGGCAAGCCTGACTTGGCCCCCTGCACCAAGGGTCTTTAGGCGACCCCTAGGAAAGCTCTAGGCGACCCCCAAAGGGGTCCCGACCCCCACTTTGAGAAACGCTGTCGTAATATAAGTTACTTTCACTTTCTGCAGAGCTCAATGCGTATTTTTTGTGTTTGTGTTTGTGTTGTTTGCTTGATAGGAAGGAGATGTCTCAACCCCGATTTTTTGAATTGGATTCTGCTCTGCAATTTGCACCCAGTGATATATAGCATGATGAGGTTACTCCGATCCTTTGCAAAGTTATTAGTCACACACCCCAGAATGTCACCCCCATGCATAGCACCCGGGGCAGACCACCCCAAGCACCCTCCACCAACTCAGCCACTAGCCACAGGTTCCCTGGACTGGAGGAAAGGTCAATGAGTGCTGGCATGTTAGTGGTGACCTGATATGAACCACAGTGCTGGACATGGGCTCCCCACAGTTTGCTCCACCACTTCTCCTGTTATCAGTTCCTTCCTCTTCTCCTTGGATAAAATAAAATAATACCTATACACAGTAGCATAGCTACAGGGGGCAGCCGCATAGATAATGCAGGTATAATGCAAGTAATGCAATGAAAGTGGAAGAGTATCCTCTTTTTGGAATAGTGGCACCTCACACAACAAGTCTAATTTGTTCCGGAAGCATGCTTGTTATGTGAAGCAAATTTTCCCATAGGAAATAATGGAAATTCAGATAATTGGTTCCGTAACCCCCCCAAATATTCATCTAAAAATATTAAATGTATCTAAAAATGTTAACACTGGAATTGAAGTCTACTTAGGCTGCAATCCTAAAGACACATTCCTGGGAGTAAGACCCATTTAACACAATTGTTAATTAATAACCTCTCATGCTCACTGTCATCGTCTGGTGACAACTAAATTCATATCCCTTCGTGCATGATTTATTTAATTGAAGTTTTATTGTGTCTTACTTCTGGGTAGACATGGTTAGGAGGCTGCAATCAAAGACACTTTCCTGGGGTGCTGCTGGAGGTTCAAGGTGGCTGGTGGGGTCACTTGGGGGCAGTTAGGGGCAGCTGCCTCTGGCACCCCCAGGCAACTGCCCCCAAGTTGGGAGCAGTTAGAGGCAGCAGCACTGGCCAGCCACCCTTTTAAAGAGCCTCTGCATGGAGCGTAAGGGCTGCGTAGAGAGCATGCCCATTAGGCGCCAGAGGAAGCAGGATTATGTGAAGCAGGATTCCTTGGAAATTTAGACTTGTTATGTGGAGCATACTTTATGTGAGGTGCTTGTTATGAGAGGTACCACTGCAGAAAGGTGGGGCACTAAATAAATAAATAAATAAATAAATAAATAAATAAATAAATAAATAAATAAATAAATAAATAATGGTCCTGCAACTGTTCCCACATTTCCCCCCTTATAATTCTGCCACTGGTAATACATGTGTAAGGATTTTAGTATTTCATAAAGTGTGATTAAAGAACAGGGTCTTCTTGAGGTCAGATTATATTTGGAAACTCTGGCTGGGCTTCGTCTTTCCCCAGGGGTTTCTCTAGGGGTTTCTCTGCGCTCCGCTCCCACCGTCTTGAACTGTGTTTGTTTTCAAGACACAAAGGAAGGCAAAGGTGGAGACAAGTCTTGAAACTCACCTGAGTTGAAAGAGCAGCAGCATCCAGGTATTAAGGGAAGCTCCAGCTCTCCTTGTAGATGAAAAGGGAAGCAGCCTCTTTCCAGCATCTTAAAAATCTATCGCAGCTTTTTCAAGGGCATCCTTTTTAAGAAATCATTTGGGATGAACAAAAAGCTGGTCCCCAAAGGTCAGCTTTGCCACTTGGCTCACAGCTTTCAGTGAGTTCAGGCCATTGTGTCGGGTACTTGCGTCTCCGCGGCGTGGGGTGAATGGGCACATTGCGGTCCTTCTTCAAAGGCAGGAACATTGGTGGGAGGCTCGCAAAAACAGAAGGCCGAGCCTTCACCCTGGCCACGTGCAGGAACATGCCAACAATGCCATTTGGAGGCTTGGGAAGTGGCCAGCAGGAAAGGCCGCCTCGTCTTCCAAGTGTGGCTTAGTTTGAGATGGCTGTTTTATGCCTGCTTCTAACATTCCGATGCAAGAACAGAGATGCCTGCTTGAGACCTCCTGGAAGAAGAACCAAAGCTACTGATTTGAAGAACTGGGGCTGGGAAGTACTGCGGATAACTGAAGCCACAGATATTTATTTATTACTAGCAAAATGTATCCACATTGAGCGAGTAAAATACCCCCTTATGCTGTCCTCCATTGCGCAACACCCCCCTTTGCACATCACCCCATACACAACACCCCCCTGTGCATCAACCCCCATGTGCGTCAATCCCCCACAAGCATCAACCCCTCATATGCATCAAGCCTCCCATTCACAACACCCTCCCCATGCGCATCAATCCCCCTTGAGCATCAACCCCTGTGCACATCACCCCCATGTGCATCAACCTCCCATGCACAACGTCCCCCATGCACATCAATCCCCCATGTGCATCAATCCACCCCTGTGCATCACCCCCTTGCACATCAACACCCCCATGCGCAACATCCCCCATGCACATCAATCCCCCCATGTGCATCAACCCACCTTATTCGGGACACCGCATTAAGCCTGACCCATAGATGGAACATCCATGAAGATGCAGGCTCAACCTGAATGTTCCATTAAGGCTATGTCATAGTGAGGCTATGAGCACAAGCCTTATCGTGTCGACTCAAAAGGAAGCCCCATAATGTTCAATGGGTCTTATTCACAGGAAAGTGTCTTTGGGATTGCAGCATCTATCACATAGTGTGGCTGCTCCTCAATCTCTCTCTCTTTCCAGTTGCCTAATCAAGACAAGGAAGCTAAAGCAGCAAAAACAGGCGAACTCGTGTCATGGTCCTCTTGGGAGTCAGAAGTCATGGCATAGTCTACACCAGGAGTGTTCAAACCCCAGGCTGGGGCCAGATGCGGCCTGTGATAAGCCTCCATGCCACCTGGGGCAAGCACTATCTGGCCTATGGGTTAGTCCTGTAGCCTCCGGAGGTGAGAGGAGCTGTGCTCTGTTTGCTAAACACCTGTTGGAGATGTCCTAGGAGGTTTTCCTGCTACAGGCAGGGGTTAGACTAGATGACCCCTTTGAACTCTAGGATTCTAAGATTCCCTTGCCTTCAGAGGGTGATCTTAGGGCAAGAGTGGCTGAACTCTCTCTCTCTCTCTCTCTCTCTCTGCATGAAAGTGTTTATGAACTGGTTTGAACTGATTAATTAATCATTCATTCATTCATTAATATATTCATTCATGCAAATTTATTCAAATTTGAAACGTAAATTAATTCTTTGGGCCCCCAATGTCAGAGTGTCAGACAGACGATGTGACCCTCCTACTAAAAAGTTTAGTAGACCACTGGTCGATACTAAAGCTGCGATCCTATCCACAGTTTCCTGGGAGTAAACCCCCATTGACTATAATTGACTTTTGAGTTGACATGCATAGGAATGGGCTGTAACTCTCTATTCCTACCTGGACCTTCTGCTCTGCCACTCATCTACTGCACGTCCCTGAACCTGCATCCAACCTGGTATGTCCCAGGAATGGATCAAATCTGGGTGCAGAAGAGGAAAATAAATGAGGCATCATTTAACATGGGAGGACAACATTTCTGAACACTGTCAGCAAAAGACTGGTCTTGTACTCACCAAATGTTCTAGTACTTTTCCATCTTCATAATTCAAAGCAGGCCATCCATATTTTATGTGACAAGAAATTCCTGGTGAATAAACTGCTCTTGAGAACGGATGCTTTTGCAACGTGCATCTGGGGTTTTAACTGTACCCAAACCCCACCGCTTGTCAGTTACAGAATGTCCAGGGAAATACTAAAAACAAACATACAAACACAGCCCCCCCCCCTCAGGTCCATAAAATGACAATCAAATATTAAAAATGTAAAAAAATAGACACAGTAAAATAATCAAGATTTAAAACAAGCAGAGGAGTCGACAATCTCAGTAGCAGTCAAAGCCAGGACATCCGGCTTATAGCGCAGCCCAGAGTAACTACAGGGAGTCCTTGCTCTGGTGTAAGAACAATTTGCTCTGGATTGCAATATGAATTTCCCATAGGTTTTCACTAGGTGGTGCTGTAACTACGAGTGCACGTAATGTCTCTTACGTGCTCCTGTAGTTGCTCTGGATTGTAGGGTTAGACTCTGGATATGTGATATGCTGGATATTTGATATATGAGCATATATTTCATAAATGCAAAACAAGACAGGGCCCCCCTAAAATGTAGGACACACAAAAATGTAGGACAAGACACACACACACATATATATATTGCTTTATTGGTTCATTTATAGCACAGTCCTGAGTAACTACAGGAGCTCTTACATTGATGTAAGAAAAATTTACTCTAGATTGCTCTATGAATTTCCCAAGGTGGCACCATAACTATGTCAGTGTAAATGTCTCTTACATTGATGTAAGAGCTCATGTAGTTACTCTGGATTGTGCTGTTAAACACTCATAAATATTTCTTTATTGGTTCATTTAAACACTATGGTAGAATTATAGAATCATAGAGTTGGAAGGGCCCTAGTAGGTCATCTAGTCCAAACCCCTGCCTGCAGCAAGAAATTCCCAGGTATTTCTGAAATTTAAAACCATTATGTATTAAACATTACATTATGTTGTACGTTAACATTATGTGCATGTAATTTGTTAATTGAAAGAATGCTATATGCTTCCTGCTCACAAGGAAAAGGAAGACAATGAAGATTTTTTTTCCCCAGGGCACAAAGCTAAAAAGAGGACATATCCTGGAAAAAGTGGACATATATTCACCCTGTCTGAGCACATCCTAAGAGCTTTACCTGCTACCAAAAGATATCAATTGGGGACCCTATAGACTGCTCCGGTGAGGAAGCAACAGAGTGCTACAACTGGAAAGATCTGTTCATCAAAAAGCAGCCCCCGTCAATCTTGAGAAAGTATGGTATCGTGCTCGGCGCTGCATACGCTGCATGCGAAGCACAAAGGCCTGGGTTAGATTGTTATGGAGGAGAGGCTGTTACCCAAGCATCAAATCCCCCCTCTCCATGCCACTGAATTAGTCCAATGGAAAGGCAGAGCCAATACGATTGGATCCAGCTGCATCGCAGAGCTGGGCTAAGGACAGGAGCTCACCCTGTCTTGTGGGACCGACCTGGGTCTCGAACCCTGGACTGCTGGTTAACAGGCATAGTGTCTTAACCACATGTGCCACCCACAGCCCACCCATCAGCTGCCTTGTATTTTACTCCAGACAGAGGGGGGTCTCGGAAGTGAACCTTTGACTATGGTGCAAACAACTTTCTTGAAAGCAAAATTTTAAGTTAATTATATTTGCCTAGCCTGGGATTGGATGCATTGCATAGCCTTAATTATGCATCTATCTATGTAGATGAGGATGCAATTCTCCTAACAGCATAGTGTATTTATTCAATGCATACTGCAGCTGAGAGCGGCTGCGCCTGTTTGCCACAACCCTGCATGCACATGTACACCTGTGGACACGCTTCTAACCAACTTTCCATCACCAAATTTGGGGCAATGCCACTCTGAGTCAAGGGAACAAATATTGCCGTACTGTGTGGAGGTCTCTGCAACGTCCCCTCCAATTTACAAGATTCATCACGTGCCGCACTGGAATAGCGGTGCCAGTGCTGGAATGTCGGTTAGCATTGCATGCTATAGTTTTGCTCACATCTTTAGATTAACATAGGAGGTCGGGGTGGGGGGTGACCAGCAGGTGCAATTCTTCTGACCTACTCCAGGCATTCATTGCAATGCAGAAATGCCAGCTTCCATCTCTGCCACCTGTTTGCAAGCATGTGCCTTTGAAGCTCTGATGGCCCTGTTCAGAATATGGTGCATGGTTTTCAATGCGCTTGTTTGAGGATGCTCATCTGAGGATGTCCCTGCTGAAGTGTGAAAGGAAATTTACACGGAGTCCTGTGTTTCTTCTCATGGCAACACGTTCTGCGGAACAATGTGTTCCTTCACCACATGATGCTGCATGTCAAACAGCTCCCTCGAATCCCCAAAGGGGGTTAAAATAACATGCCAGCAAATGGGATTTCGTGAAGGCAAGAAACAGACCCTACAATCCAGAATAACTACGGGGGCACGTAAGAGACATTACATGTCCACATAGTTACTGCACCACCTAGTGAAAACCTATGGGAAATTCATGTTGCAATCCAGAGCAAATTGTTCTTACACCCCGTAGTTACTCTGGATTGTGCCCATAGCTTTCCAAATCACACCTTCGACGATGAGTGACAGGGAAGACGTCTGTTCCTTCTGGAAGGGACTGGACTTCTCCACCCACATGCCCAGGTGAAGCTTGGGTGTCATGATAGCATGGAATGCTGTGATCCGAGCAGTGGCATAGCTAGAGGGGGTGGTGCAGTCAGGTTTTGGAGGGAGCCTCACCCCTTTGGAGCCATTCCAGGTGGGGGAGCAAAACAAAGCCATATGGGTAACAAACCCTTTTTCTGCCTTGGGTGGTGAACCCTTTTGCAGTCGGCCAACACTTCAAAAATGGTTTGCTGTGTAAACAGTGTCATGAACATTTAGGGGACGGAAGGGGCTGAAAAGCAGAATGCAGATAACAACAAGAAATAAGAGTAAAGGTACAGCTAGCACTTCCGTCACGGGTGCAGAGGATGGTGTGATGAAAAGGGTTCAATGTATGTACACATTACTGATCTCAAAACCAGGTGGAACAATACTGTGGTGTACTGGCTTGATTCCTGGTGTATTGTGTATGTATGTGCGTGCATATATTTTTGTGTGTATATGTGTGTACAGGGCATTGCTAGGAGGGTAGAGGAGGTGCAGCCTGCACCAGGTGATGCACCCAAAGTGGGTGGTGGGCACTGGAGGCTGTGACAACATCAGAACACAACTTAATGATGGTGCAGAAAACCCCTTATGTCATATACCACTGAATGCATATTTAAGGGCAGAATCCGGAGCAAGAATCTTTTTGAAAAAGCTCCTTCCTATCAAAATGTATTCCCCCCCCCCAAAAAAAAACCTAGAGTAAACAAAAAAAATATGCATTGAACTTTATGGAAAGTGACCTTAATGGCAGCTTTACTCATGAGTAGGTGAACATGCCATAGTCCGTTGGAAAGGGCAGGCTGAGTGGAGACCAGAATCATCCAAATCCAGTGAACCTAGCCCCACAGTTTCCTAATGATTGCATTGAAGAGCACTGAGAAGTGAAAGTGAACTGCAACGTTGTGTTTATATGCGAGTAAGCGAGCCTTGCCTGGTGTGGAAGGTCAATCCTGGGGAGTGCAAGGCTTCTAAAATGGTCCTTATCCTCCGCACTTGTTGCCCTGTCCATTGCATGGGGGTGGTGTGCTGGTCTCCCACACTGGGTGACATGAACCCTAGTGACATCCCTGTGTGTTTGTGTGTGTGTGAGAGAGAGATCGGACAGGAGACAACATCCCAGTTGGAGGAAAGCATCTGAATTGTGAAAATGGTGTCCCTTAGTGGTTGGGGAACCTGCACTGGGGTAAAGAGGAATGTTTGCTAAATAGATGAGGAGCACCACTTAGAAGTGCCTATATAGACCCAGTTAACATGGGTAACACCATTATGATATATGTATATGGAAATGAGAGCTGATTCATATTAACCCCTTATTACCCTACAATCCAGAGTAACTATGGGAGCCCGCAAGAGACATTATGTGCACCCATAGTTACTGCACCATCTAATATAAACTTATGGGAAATTCATATTGCAATCCAGAGCAAACTGTTCTTACACTGGAGCAAGGACTCCCCGTAGTTACTCTGGATTGCAGTATCAGAATTACATCTCATTGACTCTCAGAGCAATCAGTATCATGGGAACGTTTGGTGTTTTAAAAATCCACTTTTCATTCCATAGGCTTTCGTGTTATCATTTTCCAGTTAATTGGCCATACTTTTGATAGAATACGGATATTCCACTACAGTTTGTTTCATAGCATTCTGCATTGAATTGCCTTTCCAATGATATATAACATAATGGTATTATCATTCATACATAGGGTGCAATCCAGAGTAACTAAGGGGAGTCCTTGCTCCGGTGTAAGAACAATTTGCTCTGGATTGCATATGAATTTCCCATAGGTTTTCACTAGCTGGTGCAGTAACTATGGGTACACGTAATGTCTCTTACGTGCTCCCGTAGTTGCTCTGGATTGTAGGGATACTCCGTGTTTCACAATTTTAGCCATTAGTGTCAAGCTCAGCTTGTTGCCCCCTAAAGCTTGTTGCCCAGTGCAGCTGCACCCCGTACACCCCCCTATCTATGCCACTGGCTTGGGGGATGGGGTGGTATTGAATGCATGGGCATTGAGAGGTGATGGCTCAGTTCACTTGCTGGGCTGATCCAGGCATATCAAATTGACCACAAATCAACGCACAGCACAATCCTACACATTTTTGCAGGGAGGGAAGTCCCAATGAATTCTGTGCAGCGACTCTCCAGTCCGTGTGTCTCAGATTGCATTCAAAGGATTGCCCCAATGCCCCCTTTGGAGCATGCCCTCCGTCCTGGATTCTGCTGTCCTGAAGCCTCCGCGATGGCACTGAGATCAGCACAGACCTTTCCTGCTGACGCTGCCTCCAATTTTAAGGATTAGTGCTTTGCAAGCCTGCATTTCTTTCCAGCAATTATATCTTCTCTCTGAGGAACAGTCTCCTTGCCAAAGGGGATGGAGAAGGATGAGGAGGACAAGGGGGGCTGGTCCCTGATTCCCCATTTGCTGTCTAGAACCTCATTCACTCCCATCCTCGGTGGAATCTGATAGATATGTTGCAGTGGTCTGCATTGGGGACAACCCTGCTCTTGTCACCCTCCTCTTCTGTGCCAGGAGGTTTTCCCCACATGGAGTAGTATTAAAATCATTTGATACCCTTCCCAATGGTACAGTCCACTGTCTGCCCCAGAACCCCACACCAGACAGTCGCAGGGAACAACCAGGCCAAGTAAATGTGCATGTCAAGAACCAATGAGACTCTTCAGGCTGCAGTCCTCACTGCACTTACCAGGAAGGGAAATGGGACTGGTTCCAAGTTACATGTAGAGGGTTGTGCTAACAGGGTACAATCCTAATCAATTTAGCCTGCCACAACTCACCCGATCTCTGTTCCCTTAATGGTGTGGGGAGGCTGGTGCACGTCTTTGTACTGGCATAACCCCCAGGAGTGGCGCAGAAGTGTTTTACAGCACTTTTGCGACACCCCAGGCCAGTACAGGATTTGTACCAGGACTTGAGCCATCCTAACACGGGGATAGGATCGCATCCTCAGTCTCATAATGAAGTCAGTAGCTCTTATTACTTACTTACAGGCACTTAGAGGCGCAGAGAGGATTGCGCTGTCGTGTTATTTTTCTACTCTAGACTGCCATGGAATTCCCTCCCTGCCACAGCAAAACTTATGGCAAATATGGATGGCCTGGCAAAGTGAAACAGCTGTGGGAAATTCAAGGGTATGAAAAATGCTGTCAATTTAATTCATCCGGTGTTATATTTCAAACGCCTTTATCTCCCCAAGCGCATCAAAGAGTCCAACCACAATTAAAATCACCGGGAGACATTGATCCATCAAGCCATGCAGAACTCAAAGCCCCATTTCACTGTGTTTCATTTTCAAAGCCGGGCTCGCTCTCTCTCGGCGCAGGTTTCAGCTCCCCGAACTTGACACACACACGATCCAGGCCATTAGAAGCGGGTCTGGCGTCTGCTGAGCAAACACCTCCAGCTGAGTGTGGCGAGCAGAAGCCTCCGCATCATACATTTTCCCTGCTTGGACTGCTTGACAGTAATGGAATCGTCCCAGGTTTTGTTGGGCGATAATCACATCAGCAGTAGCATAATGAACATTTCTGGCCTGACATGCACGCACGGCCAGCCCGCTTAACACCCGGATGGCTTTGCTTGCGCTCTCTCCAACCAGCCTCCAAATCATCAATTTGGGACCAAGTTTTGTTCTGCCCAACACTCTAATTTACGTTGCCAGACTGAAGATTCCAAGTCATTAATCATATATTTGGTGCTCTGTGTGGCTTTCATATTTAACAACCGAGGAAGAGGACGAGACGAGGATGTTTACCACGCCGAGCAAAACACACAACAGCTGACTTCAACTGCATCTCAGCAAGAAAGACCAAAGCATCCTGGCTGGACTCATCATCAGAGGTTGAGAGAGAGAGAGAGAGAGAGAGAGAGAGAGAGAGAGAGAGAGAGAGAGCAGCTTGGTAAAAATCAGTCTCATTCCAGACAAAATTGACAGTCATGCCATACAAGACTTACCTTATTTACTCCAATATAACGTGCACCCTATATTTATAATAAAAAAAGTTTTTTAATTTAATTAACTTTCGAATCTAACGCGCACCCTTATTTTGGAGACTTAGGACAAAATCCAGAGTAACTGTGGGGA
Source organism: Cryptoblepharus egeriae (assembly GCA_030015325.1). NCBI lineage: Eukaryota > Metazoa > Chordata > Lepidosauria > Squamata > Scincidae > Cryptoblepharus > Cryptoblepharus egeriae. Next base: position 268,118,997 of record JAREYC010000001.1, read on the forward strand.
GTCCTTGCTCCGGTGTAAGAACAATTTACTCTGGATTGCAATATGAATTTCCCATAGGTTTTCATTGGGTGGTGCAGTTACTACGGGTGCACATAATGTCTCTTATGTGCTCATGTAGTTACTCTGAATTTGGCTGTAAGGCTATAATTCTTAAGACACTTTCCTGGGAGTAAGACCCATTAACACAATGGAGCTTACTTTTGAGTAGACATGGTTAGGATTGTGCTCACAATTGGCTGAAAAAGGGGAGCATTACATTTGAGTAAATACAATATTTACCATCTGTGTCCCATAGTATTTTGTAGAGTCCACCTATCTGGTCAAACCCATCAAGACCCACTGAGTCTTGACCCATCCTGCATGCCAGGTTGGGCAAGCAGAAGCCTACCAAGAAAGCATGGAGCCCCCAGTCCTCTGATGCAATTTCTCCCTAACATCTCCAGTAACAACCTGCCTCCTGACATGGACTTTCCCTGGAGCCACCTGGATTAACTGCCAAGGACAGCCTTCTCCTCCATGGCTATATCCAACCCCTTTTAAAATCACTGACATCGTGTTCCTCTCATCGTGTTTCTCATGATAAATTCAACAAGAACAGAAGAAGATCCCTGCTTAATCAGGCCAAATGGTGAGCATCTCACAATGGCCCACCAGATAACACCATGATACCTGCATCCCACTGCCACTCACTTGCACCTGACATTCTACTAGAACTCGGAGGTTATGTTTACTCATCATAACTTGCAACCTATGATGGACTTTCCTCCATAAATCTGTCCAATCCCCCAATTCTGCACTTTTTATCCTCAAGGAGCATAAATCTGAACTTTCTTATCTGAAAACATCTCAGGTGTTCAACCTGAGTACATCTGATTCACAGCTGGGTTGAGGAAGCCAGCTCACTTTGAAGGCATTCAGGCTTCAGTCCTGTGAATTATGCACGTAGGTTTGCATAGGAAATGATACACATAGGGTGCAATCCTAATAAATTTAGGCCAACCTAATTTGCCTGGCATATCTTCCCATGGTGATGTGGGGAGGTCGGCCTATGCCTGTGCAGTGGCCGAACCTCCCCACTAAAGGGCAGTAGTGCTTTACGGCACTTTTATGACACCCCCAGGTCAGCAAAGGACTTATGCTGGTCTAACTGGAAGTTAGGACTGCAGCCTCAATTAGTCACATGGCTACAGGGAACAGCAGGGTAAGTATTGAAGGTGCCACGACATGCCAGCTAAATGGCCCCTCCCAAGACATCAGAGCCATTTGGCTGTTGCTGTCCTGAGTGACTGACTTTTGAAGAACTTGAACTTTGGAGTCCCAGCTCATGATCTTTGCATAAGCAGGAACGTACCAGCAGACGAGTAATGGAACAGAGGTGTAAAAACTGGTGCCTTTGGGATGAGAAGCCTTCCAAGTCCACCAGCATTCAGCTGGGCTCAGCAGAACTTCAGGTGCTTCTTGTGTAGGATCTCAAGAAGCGGCAAGTTGTCTGCATCACCCGGGGCTTGGAATACTGGCCTGAAGCTTGGAGATCTTGGCTGCAGGGAGGAGGCCTCCACAAGGTCAATGGGAAACAGACTGAGGACCTCATCTTCCTTGCTGCCAACTCCTTCATCTGCATCCCTTGGTGTGAAATGCACCTCATCTAGATCACCCCTGTGCCACTAGGTGTAGATTGGATGGATGGATGGACAGATGGATAGATGGATGGGTGCTGGGTGGGCGGGCAGGCTACCAATCAATCAATCAATCAATCAATAACTCTGGATACCACAGTGATGGACCAGAAGGTGCAGCAAACCATGGGAGAAAAATGGCCAGTGGCTCAAAGCCAAAGCTTGCAGTAGGGAAGTTAACCAATTAAATTATGTTCTGTAGACTTTGCAAGTGGAATTGGCATTTCTTCAAAGACTGGCCCTGGGATGGATTGATCAGCTGATGGAATGATCAGCAGCTGATCAGCCTGCAGGTAGAGAAAGACAAACAGGCAGGCAAAGATCAGCTTTGCTCCTTGAAGATCAACAGCTTGTTCGTGTGAGCAAGGAAGGAATTGTGAAGGGGGTGGGGAAACTCTCCAGGAGGTGCACATCAATTCCTGCTACCAGGCTGTGTAGGGTGAGATTTGGCAAGAACCCTTCCCTCATTGACTGGCACTGCTATGATGGCACTTGAGAGAGAGAGTGCCAGCCCGGCAGGTGCCCCGTCCAGCTCCTGTTGGGCAATGATGTTGGTGGAAGCCGCTTTTGCTCCTTGGCTAACCTGACCTGTTCACAGGTGGAGGAAGTGGGAAGAGGGGGACGCAGACTGGGGCATTTTTCCAGGCCAGCGGAGTGCATTTTCATTACGTTAAAAGCCTAAGAAGCAAATTCAAAAGCCAAAGAGGGTTAAACAGGATTAGAAGCATTATATTCGGTGATGGGTTCTTGCCGAATAATTGAATTGTTATTCAAAAGAGAGAGGGGGAGAAAACAACCCTCTTGGACACCTGAAGCCGGTTGGCCCTCCCTGGGCTGATATCACAAGCATCACACCTTGGGCCCTGTTCAACTGTGAAAAAGCCCACAAGGAATTGGGGGTTTCCCCATGGAATAAGTGCACATGTGAATGCAAAACCCAGGTAGTTTCCTCATCTATAATCACCAGTTAGTTTTGGGTGATTGGTTTTTTTTTTTTTTGCTTCGGAATATCCAAAACCTTCTTTTATATTTTTAAATGTCTTAAACTGAGTTCAAAATCTTTCCTATGAGTTTCTGAAATATAATGTTTTACATCTGAAAATGTGGCAGGTGGGACAACATCCCAGACCTTCCTGACCCCAGCCCTTCTCTCCTATTTCTGGTTTTAAAACAGGGTCAGCATCTTGGGACTGGATGCAGCCTCCATTCAGCCTCTAACCATCCCAGAATCAGACTCTGGACCCCCAAGAGCCTCTGACCCAGTTAACCAAACATGACTGGAGCTGTGATGGTGGGTGGGAGAAATGGGGGGCTTGCAGAATTCTTGGAAATTTGAGCCTATGTATTCATTAATCTTCCATCTCTAATCTATTTATTTAAATTTTATATTTAGATTTTTTTCCGAGCTCTCGACGTTGTGCCAGATATTTGATGTGGATCTTTGGCTGAAAGGTTTAGAGAGCTCTTGTTTAAAGGGCATCTCTCTCCACCCCATCCCTTAAATGAGATCTGACTCATATATACCATAATTATATTTCATTGGCTCTTGGAGTAATCACACTCAGATGAATTTTGTGTTTTAAAAAAATACACATTTTTTCCCATATGCATTTGGTGTTTTCATATTCTGGTTAATTGCCCATAACGTTTGATAAAATACAGCTATTCCAATAGAGTTTGTTTCATTCTATTCTTCAATAAATTACCTTTCCAATGATATACAGTGTAGCGTTTCACATAACAAGCAAAAATTTCCAAGAAATCTTGCTTCATATAACAAGTTCCACTTCACTTAAAGATCCCTGACGCTCTGTGTGGAGGCTCTTTAAAAGGGCTGCTGGCCAGCGCCGCTGCCTCTAACTGCCCCCAACTTGGGTGCAGTTGCCTTGGGGTGCCAGAGGCAACTGCCCCTAACTGCCCCAAGTGCACCCACCGGCCACATTGAACCTCCGGCAGCAGCCCAGGTAAGCATCCCAAGAAAGTGTCTTTGATTGCAGTCTCCTATCATTACTCAGAAGTAAGCCCCATTGTGTTAAATGGGGCTAACTCCCAGGAAAGTGTCTTTAGGATTGCAGCCTAAGTAGACGTCATAAGATCATGCACATTGAATGCATGTTTTGAATTCAATTCCAGTGTTTTGTCATCATTTTTACATCCAGTTAATATTTTTATATGAATATTTTGGGGGTTGTGGAACCAATCGTCTGAGTTTCCATTATTTCCTATGGGAAAATCCGCTTCACTTAAAGAGTATTTCACTTAAAGGGCAGGCCTCCAAAACAAATTAAGCTCTTTATGTGACGCTCCACTATATAACATGGTGGTATTATTATTATTATTAACAAATATATCCTTTTTTCACAGTTTTAGCCACTAGTGTCAAGCCCCCCTAAAGCTTGCCCCCCAGTGCAACTGCTACCTCTTGCATCACCTTACCTTGCATTAGAATAAAGACTAGCCCAGCTGGAGATACTGAAACACACAATTCAGGGCTGCACCTGTTGAATTTCTAACTATCACACGACAATTTTGTTGAGTCTGTCAATCCTGAGATCATCAGGAAAGCACAATTCAAAGCAACCTTCTCCATTAAACCTCTATGGGATTTTGAAAGAACTCCAAAGAACTCAAGGCTAGCCAGATTTCTCAGGATACCTTCCCACAGCCCAAGGTGGAAGAGAACCAGCTCTCTCTTTAGAATCGGTCATTAGAGGGGTGCAATATATTTTCTGTTTAATTTTTATTGTTGGACATATTGGCCATAAAGCAGCCACTGCAAGGAGCTGCCTGTATGGCAGGGCTCTGGCCAGTAAATTCAAATTAAAGTACGTGCTTCATTTTATTTTATTAAACACAAAGAAATGAGAATGAACGGTGGAAAAAAATTGCTCCATTCATTCCCCGTTTCATCGGTTTCAGAATAAATGGAACTGGATAGAAATGGGTCCCATCTCAGATCCTGAAAATGAGCGCACGTGTCTAATGACCACCACTTGACAAACGTTGTCTGTATCCAAACTGTTGAGACTACATTTCTCACCATCTGCCCATTCTTTGGCTTGTTTTATTATTTTTTCCTGCTTGTTCCCCCCCATTTCTCCCTGTCACATCTTCACCTCCTATCCTACCGAACATTTAAATCTAATTTAAATGCAATTTTGGATTTGTTTGTTGAAATGCCCGCTGTTGGCTCCTTTTGAATATGAGGATGTTGCACAGGAAACATCGCTACAAGTGTGGTCTATACCTCTGAGGTGAGGAAGCAAAAGTAAGGCATCTGCCATTGTTTCACCAGGATGGCACCCCTGGTTGTATAGTGGGATAGTGTATAGGGGTCTAGTGAATTGATTCACTGTGAACCACTTTGTGAACTATTCTTGAAAAATGTTCTTCTTCTTCATCATGTCATCACCATCATCGTCATCGTTGTCATCATCATGATCACCGGTGTCTTGGGCACTGCTCCGTTTCTTTTCAGTGCGATCCTGCTCCTTCCTTGTATTGCAGTGAAGTTACCTTCTACTTCTGCTGAAAGAGACAGAAGGGAATATTGTTTCTGTCTTCATTATGCCCCCCCAAAAGCATGTTTTAAAATGAACTCAGGGTCACTTGGGAAGCTAAAAAAGTTGTGCAGCGACTCCTTTGGAGGAGAAGGGCTGAAGCCATCAGTGAGTGTGATGGATGTCCTGGCTTTGCCTTTGAGGGAGCAGGGAGGGGGCCGGTGCCCAGACACGGGGGAGGAAATTCTAGGCTTTCCAAACCGATGCTGGCCAAACTGTCCCAGGCATTTCGTAACACATTCAATCTTCATTTGAGAACCTGATGAAAGAGATTTCAGCTCCCCTGCCTGGGCCAACAGACGATAACCAGATGGAGGACGAGCTCCGTTCGGAAAGGCAGGAAAGCTAATCAAATCACGGCTTCCTCTCGCAGCCCCGCACAGTTCTTGATCAGCCAAACTGGAAGGAGTCCACTGGGGCGGCCTTGGCCTGCAAGGTGCTGGAAGGCTTGACTCCTGTTTTTCCGGTCCTGGGCAGAAAGAAGAGACTGACCACGGCTCTGGAGTCTCACTAGGCCTGGCTGCTTTTGCTTGGAGGTTCACAGGTTGGGCAGCCTGCAGAAGAACACAAAACTTATACATTATGGTCTGGCCTTGTATGGACTGGATTGAGGCCATTGAGTCTATGCTGGTGCTTGGTGCCCAGTAGGAATTGCAGTGCCCAGTATCTGGTGCTCCATGCCTGGTGCTTGGCAGGGATGCCTGGTGCCCCATGCTGGTGCTACTTGATGCCCAGTCATATCCTGAGCCCGCTGCCTGGTGGTGCCCACTGTCTGGTGGTGACAACTAATGCCTGTTACCTGCTGGTGCCTGCTGGTGCCCACTCCCTTTTGGTGGCTGGTAGGGATGCCTGTTGCCCGGTTGTGCCCAGTGTCTGGTGGTGCCCACTGCCCAGTGGTGCCCACTGCCTATAGTTTGGTGGCACTTGCTGTCAAGTGCCCACAGTGCAGTGGTACCCATTGGTGCCCATTAGGGGTGCCCAGTGCCCAGAGGTGCCCAGTGCCTGATGGTACCTGGTGGTTCCCAGTGGTGCCTGGTGGAGCTGCTGCCTGCTGGTGCCCAGTGGTGCCTGCTGCCCACAGCACAGTCTGCACAGTGGTGCCCACTGCCTGACTGTGCCCAGTGTTAACTGGTGCCTGTCATTGCCTCCTGGTATTGTCCTGTGCCTGCTGCTTGTTAGTGCCCAGCAGTGCCCACAGCTGTCCACTGCCCTTTGCCAGTGCCCAGCATTGCCCACCAGTGCCCAGCATGATGAGGCTCACAAATATTCATAGAATCATAGAATCATAGAATCATAGAGTTGGAAGGGACCTAGTAGGTCATCTAGTCCAACCCCCTGCCTGCAGCAGGAATTCCCCCTAGAGCATCTCCATTCTTGAAATTTTACTCTTGCAATGATGGGTAAATTCTGCTATTTTTTCTAATAAGGATTGATAAAAGGGAGACTCGGAGCAATGGAGTGACGGAACTGTTTATGTGGTTAAAAGTCTTCTCGTGCTCTCCTAAGAAGACACCAGCGCAGGCACTGGGACCCTGCTTTAAGATACATAGGAGATGCATGAGGACCATTGGAAGTGGGAGAGACATACTCTATTTGGCATCAGCTTAACCCCCAACCCCAGTCTCTCTCCAGCCTGTGCAATGAATGCAGCACACGCTACTTGCTCTGGCAAGTGGGGTGACCAGACAGCCTGGCTGCCAAATATCACTTTCTCAAAGTGATTCAGGGTGGCATATTTTGGGCTTGAAATCAGTGGTCAGGGAAAGCAGCAGCCTCCTGTGTGCCCAGGCACAACTGGCATGGCCATATTTTACAGACAAGAGATGCTTCTGGGTGAAAGCAGGACAGTGTTGCACACATTTGCATCAACATCTAGTGTGGTTACAGACAAACCAAACTCTTTATCTATCTATCTATCTATCTATCTATCTATCTATCTATCTATCTATCTATCTATCTATCTATCTATCTATCTATCTATCTATCTATCTATCTCTCTCTCTCTCTCTCTGTCTGTCTGTCTGTCTGTCTGCAGTATTTATATACCACAGTATTTATATACTGCCTCCATGCTCACTCCAGGCATCACACATTTGACATCCAGATATTCTTCTGGTCTCATTGCTGTGTTTCCCAGAACTATTTGTTTTATGCTGAGCCCCCCCGCCCCCACCAACACATGAACCAACATTGCCTGTGATCCATGTGTTACGGAGGATGAAAAGCACAGCTGGTCAGGCTGACTACCCTGCAGCATGAAATGTGGAGAAGGGTCCCTAGTTGTAGCTCACCCAAAGCCTAAATGTCTATGGGGCAAACGTATGGGTTTGGTGGCAAGATGATTGTGCTGAACACCCTTTTAATTGTGGGCTATTGTGCAGCTCCATAGTTTCAGCAGCTCGACAAACATTTTGTCACAAACCGTGATGGTGCTCAAGTTATTTTTCATTCGTTATTCAAGGGCTTTTTCGCTCCTTTTTCATTAGCTTACTTTTCTCTTGGCCGCTTTTGTAACTCATGAGACTTCTCTGAGTTGAGCTTTGTTTCCATCCAGGATTTCTCCTCTTGCTTGGAAAGTTAAATGTGATGATGATGGTGGTGGTGGTGGTGATGGTGGTGTGCATGTGTGCGGCCAGCGGCCAGCAGACCAGGTACTCTCCTTTAAAGTGTCATGTACAGGAGACCTTTAAGTGCAACATCTTTTGACCACTATGAACATTTAAAGAAGGGGCATAATCTTGGAAGAAAAACACCTGCTCCCTGCAGTGTTTTGCTCCTCTACCCAGAATGACTCCAAAGGAGAAGAGGTGGTGCCTGCCACTCATACCCCACAGTGAGGCTCCCTGAAAAGTTTTCTGCTTTGCACCCCTCTTCCTATGCCGCTGCTCATTGCGCTGCTGCAAAGCACTTAGCAGAGCTCTTACAGCACACATTGCTTGCACACACTCTGTCGTTACTGCCTTTCCCTCGACTTGGTTTGTCAGTTTGTACAAATAGTGTGCAGCCAAACTGCCACTCACAGAGGGCAACACATGATGCCCTGGGATGTGGTGTCTACACATCAGGAGCACCACAAGTGCCCACAAATGAGAGCAGGCTTCTTCACTGAGCACTTCTGCAGATATTGAGCGGTTTCCATCTCTATCGGAGAAGAGCTCACCTGACCCTGGCCATAAACCCACACATGTGGCCCTTATCCCCAAGCAATGGCCAATCACTATTGGGCCCATTATATTTTTCCTCTTCTATGCAATGGTTAAAAGTAGAGGCACTCTGTCCTCCGTTCTATATGGTCATCCTGGGTTTGTGGGAAATAGTGCATTTGGGACTCAGGACAAGGGAGCACATCCTGACCCGGGTCAGAATTCTCAGGGGCATTCAGACATCTCTGGGAGGAATCAGTGTAGGAGGTTTTGCCTGGGCAGTGGACAACAGCATCTACTGGAGGACGTGGCTTACTGACCCTGGCCCTGACAAGCCCCCAAGAACTGCTGGGACTGTTCCAGCTCCCCTAGATCAGATGAAAGAAGCAGAAGACAGCAGCAGCACCTCAGTCGGTGAGAGAAACTGGCTGCAGGTGGCACCTCACAGACAGCCAGTTCTTCCACAGGGTCACTGACATTCCTGCGGCAGCCGATCCGGAGTTTGCATTTTATATTCCCCACCGTTTTGGGGCAGCCCCATTTCCATAAACATGAGAGATGGTTTAATTTCTTGGAAATGAAGCTATTGCTTCTTCCCACTTCCTTTTCCTATCGCTCATTTTAATGGTGGGCAGCTGAAAAGGGCAGGACTCATAAATATGCCAGAGGAAGGGAAGAATCCTGCTTCACCACTTGCCCTTTCAAACAGCTGTCACACATTTTAATAACATCGGGAGGGGGCCGGGCTGTATGACTCTGAAGCGGAGGGGCCCATTGCACTGCTCCCTCCAAGGCTGACTCCTTGCCCCACCTAGCTATGCCACGGCAAAATGGGGAGCATTTTGCTTAGGAGAAAAGTTGTAGGGTTGCCATAATTCTCTTCTGCAAAACTGGGACAAGATCCTCTGTCCCATTTGCAAGTATGAGATCACAATCCCTGTTTTTCAGGATATATGGCAACCCTAGAAAGATGGCAGTTTGGGGGATTCTTTCAGTTCCGAGTCCCTCTCTGGGCCTGCTTTTTTTCTTCTTGTCTGATTTTTCACAGTGGTATCTCCGTGTTTCGGGCATCACTATTCAGGCTTTATTTTTAGCAAGCCCTCTCCCCCCCCCCCCCAAGATACCCCCCAGGCTGTGAGAAGGACCAGGGAGGAGCACAGAGGACTGTGGAGGGATGCCTTAAAGTCCACAGTGGACACATTGCATTCCAGTAGCATAACCAGGTCATTTGGTACTTGGGGCCCACAAATTTTTTGGCACCCCCATACATAAAAATTATTTATTTAATTATTATCAGTATTAATTACTTCAATTAATTAGATATTAATATTTTCCTATTTTAAAAATCATCTTACTAATTTAGCTTCTGTTTTATTCTTCTTTGCATTCTGGAGCACTTGTTGAGCTCCGCTTTCCTTGGATTGGGATCATTCTGGTGGCCTTGCATTCCTCTGTGCAAGGCCTGACATTTGCTTACTCACAAGTAAACACAGCTGTGTCGCTCAGTTCGCACATAAAAATTATTTATTTAATTATTATCAGTATTAATTACTTCAATTAATTAGATATTAATATTTTCCTACTTTAAAAATCATCTTACTAATTTAGCTTCTGTTTTATTCTTCTTTGCATTCTGGAGCACTTGTTGAGCTCCGCTTTCATTGGATTGGGATCATTCTGGTGGCCTTGCATTCCTCTGTGCAAGGCCTGACATTTGCTTACTCACAAGTAAACACAGCTGTGTTGCTCAGTTCTGCTTTCTTTGGGGTTCAGTTCAATTATCAGGGACTCCCTTCTGAATTGATTTTGGGGGGCTGCGTTCATTGGATCAAGACCATTCCTCTCAGTCTATCCTTTCCAACAGACTAAGGGAGCAATCCAGAATAACTTCGGGGATTCCTTGCTCCGGTGTAAGAACAATTTACTCTGGATTGCAATATGAATTTCCAATAGGTTTTCACTAGGTGGTGCCATAACTACGGGTGCACGTAATGTCTCTTATGTGCTCCCGTAGTGACTCTGGATTGTAGGGCCAGTCACCGTTGCCTACTTGTGAGTAAAAGCATGATATAGCTTAATTTCACTTCCAATAGGGGTCCATGCACTTTTTGCCACAACTTTTGATAGGAAGGAGATGGTTCAAAGCTGTTTTTTGTGTTGGATCCTGCTGGAAAATACACAGCCAACAGTGTATGACTTGACGGGGTTATCCAAATGATTTTTGTGATTTTAGTCAGTGACAAGCTGTCACCCCCTGAAGGACCAACACGGGTTACAAGCCATGAGAGGTGTGTGTAGAGGTAAACAACCTCCAAATGCCAGGTGTGGGGGGGGGGCACCTGGATGCAGGTGTCATAGGTGCTCCCTGAAGCATCTGGTGGACCGTTGTGTGATACAGGAAGCTGGACTAGATGAGCCTTTGGCCTGATCCAGTGTTCTTATGTGGTGCCTGGCTCCCAGGGCCCCCCAGCCTTCCTAGGGACATCACTGTTGCATTCCCAAGAGAGGAAACCTGAACATCCTCCTGCACATGGAGCCTTGCCAGCCCCATTTGTTTCTGGTTTTTGGTGGGGTTACACCTGGAACCTAACAAAAATAATGGGTGGATCTGACGACATTCAAATGTGGCAACCTAGAGTAAAATCTCATCCAGCTGTTCTAATACTAAGTACTGGGATCATCCGCTTGAGGATTTCTAAGTGGCATCTTTAGGGTCTTGAATGCCACTGATGACACCATGTTTGTGTGATATGGTTGCTGAAGTGCAGAGCATGTGACAGTGTCCTCATGAGATGGCTGCAGCCCCACTTGGTGGATGATCCGACCATGGGATGCTTCCAATCTTGGGTGGCCAGGAAGGTTCATCTTTTTCATCAGGACTAATCTCCCAGGTCATTCCTCCTTCAAAAGTGTATTACTGACCCCGTGCCAGTTTGGCTGGTTTTTACGCCTGTCTCGGCGGGATTAAAATCTTAGACAATAATCTTTGCCCGGGGTGGGCAATCCCACTCCTGCCCTCCCACCCCCGTCAAACCTCTGACTTCATTTCCTCCTCCTGGATTATACATTAAAATGATGCGCCAGGGAACTGTCAGGAGTGGCAACAGGAGCTGGAAAACATGATGGCTTTGCTGCCTAATCCCACAACGGCACATCAGAGGATCAACTCCTAATTTGATTTGATTCCTCAGAAACGTCGGGGTTGTCGAAGCCAAGCGAGGACGCGCCGATTCACGCAAGACAAGACCTGAAAGCTCCGCTCACCCCTCGCCCCAGCAAAAAGCTGGAAAACTGTGTCATCTGCAGAGATTTGAAACAAAAGAGGACAGAAAATAGGCTGGGCAGCTTTGCCTATTTTCTTTCCTCCTACTCAATATTTGTTTGTTTGTTTGTTTGTTTGTTTGTTTGTTTGTTTGTTTGTTTGTTTGTTTGTTTGTCATAGAATCATAGAATCCTAGAGTTGGAAGAGAACTAGTAAGTCATCTAGTCCAACCCCTGCATGCAGCAAGAAATCCTCCTAGAGCATCTCCGACAGGTGCTTGTCGAGCCTCTGCTTGAAGATCCCCATTTACTTACTTACTTACTTACTTACTTACTTACTTATTTATTTATTTATTTATTTATTTATTTATTTATTTATTCCCAAATGGTTAATGATCAAAGATTTATTTTATACAACAAAACAATAAAAATATGAACAAAAACAATAAATACACTTAAAAACAAAGGAGTCCTAAAAACACTTTTGTGGGAGTAGGCCCCATTGAATACAACAGGACTTACTGGGGATTGCACTGTAGACAGGTTTAGGATTGCAGGTTTAGCATTAGACAGGTTTAGGATTTCACTGAGTAGACAGGTTTAGGATTGCTCTGTAAGTTAACTAATCTGCTGGAAGGTTTGTAGCCAGGAGGCTTTTCTCAACTCAAAAGGGAGGGACTTTCAAAGTATGGGCCTATTTCCTAGGGGTAAGACCCATTGAACATAATGGGGATTACTTCTGAGTAGATATGGATAGGATTGTGCTAAGTCTAGAGCAGGAGTCTCCAAACCCCAGCCTGTGAGCCAGATGCAGTCTGTGGCAAATCTCTGGTCCCCTAAGAGCCTTTGACCCACCAGTTTAGTGGGGGGCTATTATGCTTTATTTCTGTACTGTGTGTTGGGGCTTGCAGAAATCCTGGAAATCTGAGCCCGTTTATTAACTAACTAGCGAAAAGCGTACCCGAGTTGCGGGAGTAACATTTCCCCATAAGCCGTCCCCCCACGGCGCATAAACACACCATGTGCATAAACACCCCATGCGCAACATCCCCCCATGTGCACATCCCCCCATGCGCAACTTCCCCCATGCACAACTTGCCCCATGTGCATCAACCCACCATGCGCATCAACCCCTCATGCACAACCCCCATGCACATCAACTACCCCATGCGCATCATTCCCCATGCATAACTTTCCCCATATGTAACTTCCCCATGCGCAACTTCCCCCATGCGTAACTTCCCCCATGCATAACTTCCCCCCCTGCGCAACTTCCCCATGCGTAACTTCCCCCATGCATAACTTCCCCCCATGTGCAACTTCCCCCCATGCGCAGCATCCTCCCCAGTGCAAGCTCTTCCTCTGAACAACATCCCACTTGTGCACCAGACTGGCTGGATGTTGTTCAGTCTCCATGTTAAGTATAGGAGACAAACACGTTGCCCCCTTTTCAGCCCCTGAAGGGTTAATTTCTCCAGATGGTTCTTGGTGGGTGTTCAGGTGACAGAAGGAACTCCCAGAATTCCCTGCTTCAGGCCCAGCAGTTGGGGTGGAATGTTGCTGAGTCAGCAATTCTCAATGCAAAGTATAGGGAGGAAAACGCGTTGCGCCCCTTTTCACCCCCTTCCCGTTGGAATTTACAAAACCGGTTCTTAGTGCACCCCTCCCTCACGGAAGGAACACCCACCCCAAATTTCACGCTTCTAGGCCCACCGGTTTTGGCAGGGCAGTGATGAGTCAGTCAGTGAGTCAGTCAGTGACTTTTTATATATATAGATCTATCTCTAATAACCAAGATCTAACCAAGGCTGTGGGTGGCGCACGTAGTTGACAGTGTGCCTGTTAACCAGCAGGCCAGGGTTCGAGACCCGGGTTGGCCCCACAAGACAGGGTGAGCTCCTGTCCTCTGCGACGCAGCTGGATCCAATCGTACGGGCTCTGCCTTTTCATTGGAGTAACTCAGTGGCGTGGAGAGGTGGATTTGCTGCTTGGGTAACAGCCTATCCTCCATAACAATCTAACCCAGGCTTTTGTGTTTCGCATGCAGCATATGCAGCACTGAGCACAATACCATAGTCTTTCGAGACTGACGGAGGCCTGCTTTTATCTCTAATGTATTTAAATTTTATAGTGAAAATATTTTCTCTGGTCCTCAACATCTGCCAGACTTTTGAAGTGGCTGTTTAACTGAACACTTTGCAGACCCCTGGTAGAGCCATTCTAGAGGTGTCTTAAATCTGAGCACATGGGAGCAGCTGCCCACGAAGCAAAGCGTAACTGCTGGCTCCAAACCTCCCCTCCTCCTTCCTTCGTAATATATTGTTATACATTTTCATTTTTAAAAAATCCAAAGTATCCAAAATGTTTTGAATCTAGTTGATTTTTCCATCAGTATATCTTATAACTGGGATGCCAGGACTCCTGCAATCCCACAGTGGCAGCCACTGTATCCTATGTGCCGCAGGCGACCTCCCGCACCGCCGTAAAATTTTTGTCGCCTTTCCCAAAGTAATTGTACTTGATCCTGTAGCAGATATAAAGTTGGCACTGAATCAAAGCTGGCACTGTTTAATGCTGGAATATGTGACATGTATATTAGGATCAATGGCTCTGTTGGACCCACCTCTCCCTAACCCTATAGATAGATAGAGAGAGAGAGAGAGAGAGAGAGAGAGAGAGAGAGAGAGAGAGAGAGAATTGTGAATTTAATATTGTATAATATTTACTGTAAATGTAAAAACAAAAAATGAAGTGGACACACATTACATAGAAAAAGGAATACTGGCAACTGAATGAGTTTCAATTCAACAAAGCGTCATAATCTATTTGTTCTATTTATTGTTTTTAATTATGTTTTAATTATGTTTTATGTCAGCCGCCTTTAGTCAGGCTAATTTGCCCGAGAAAGGCAGGATATAAATTTTTAAATACAATAATTAATAAATAAATAATCTTCCGAAGCAATAGAATATCTATTTTTTATTTATTTGGCCAGTTTCTGCCTAAAAATTCCAGCACATCAAAATGCCTTGCAAAACAATAAATACAAATTACAGATTTTTTTTTTAAAAAGCATACAAGTGCAATTCCAACACAGATCACATAAAATCAGCAGTGCCATAAAAATCAACTGAGAAAACAAGCAGCAGCGGAAAAACATAACTGAAAACAGCATGAAATGCAGCATAAAACAGCGATAAGAAGAAATGAAGCCCAATCAAAGTGACGGCGTGAAATAGTCGCGTGCAGGAAAACTGACACTGGTGGCAGAAAATAAAAACAGATTAATATTAATGATGAAAAGTAGCATAAGATAGGAAAGGGGAGGATGGAACGGGGACAAGAGGAAGGTGGATGGTGTCCAGGAGGCTGTCCTCCACTTTTCCTGTACAGGTGAAGGGAGTGAATATCTTTATTAAAATATTTTAAATATCTTTAAAATCCCGGGGAATTTTTAGAGGCTCAAGTTTATGACAAACTGCCACTGCTTTCACTGCTTGTGATGCTTTTATTGTGTGAATTTTACGGTAATTGTTTTATCTTCCTTATAATCTTATATTGTTTTCTGGTGTTTTTAATTGCTGAGTTTTATATGAAGGTTGTTCATTATGGTATTTTGAATGCTAATCTTATGTACCTCTATCATGTTGTGATCTGCCTTGGGTCTGGAAGAGGAAGGACAGGATACAAACAAACAAACAAAAACAAACAAATAGATAAATAGATAGATAGATAGATAGGTAGATAGATAGATAGATAGATAGATAGATAGATAGATAGATAGATAGATAGATAGATAGATAGATAAATAAATAAATAAATAAATAAATAAATAAATAAATAATCCCGGGTCCTGGCTTGGTACGGTGGGCTTCAGGCATGAATCAGTGCTGCAGGAGTCGGGCAGCTAAGTGGAGGAGACAAGGAGGTTCTGGGACCCACCTATTTCTTCTGTAGATGCTTTCTTTTTGGGGGGATCTTTTGTGGGTTGAGGTTACTACCAAGGGACTTTCTTTTGTGGCTTGATGACCCTTGATTACTCCTTCCAGATCCTAAGTGGGTATTGTTGGCTTGAAGCTTGGCAATGCAAAACTGCCGGCCTGTCACCCTAATGCTTGAGGGGTCATGAAACAGCAGTACAAGCAATGTGGCTCAGTTGCACTGCCTGTGCACCACCAAGGCATTCTGTTGCTGGCACCAGCAGCCTCACAGTGCCACCCTTGAGATGGCTGAAGCTGGTATTGCAACCCTTCAGCCAGGTGACCTATGGAAGCTACTGGGATCTGGAGGGCTCTGCATAAGTCACTCTGCATACTAGTCCCAGACTTGGACTTTGCACTCTCTTGGCACAATCCTAATCAATTTAGGCCAGCACAACTCACTGGTTCCCCATTCTCATGGTGGTGTGGGAGCCCGACACCTGTCTTTGCACTGGCCCGCCTAATCCTTCCAAGAGTGGTGCAGAAGTTCCTTTTGGCACTTTTATGGCACCCCAGGTTGGCACTTGTGCCGGAACTTATGCCAACCTAACTGGGACTTAGGATTGCAACCTCTGATTCTTGCTTCTGCCACCAGCCCCTTCTCCATGCCTGCTGGACTGAGACCTGCCCCATGACTGTGCCATGAGTGCCACTCAAAGCCTCCAGCCTGGAAAATTTTGCTTTGCCCAAAGGCTCCCTTAAAGATGCAGAAGAAAGTGGCAGGAGCTCTGCTCATTTTATTTCCATCACCCTCACTGGCTCCAAAATGACTTCTTTAACTCCTGGCTGTTGCTCTACTTATGAGAGAGAGAGAGAGAGAGGGGGGGGGGGGTCCCATTAATATATTAGAATGAATTGTCTCTGCAAAACAGAGAAAGCAGCAGCCAATATTTATATCACTGAATGTGGCTCCCAATGGGTAGGTTCCCAATGGGTTGATGCTGGAAGATGTCCCTGCCTTGCCACCTCTGATTCTTTTTCTTCTTGCACGGCTCTTCCCTGCACACAGAGTGGAGCCGTTTCCAGCCTTTGAAGAAAGTGTATCTACTGTGTCTCTCTACAGACACTAGAGGACATAGTTGTTACTAGCATTGCTGGTGACAATCAGAGTCATGGTGGGAAAAAATGTGTGCATAAGGAACATTTTGTGGGATCCTGTCCATGCCCCATCCAGGCCAGCAAAAGGGCTCCACGGATGTTCCTGAGATGTCCAAGGTGATCATATGTTGTAACTGCAAAAAAGGACAAGCTTCCCAAAATGTAGACCACCCAAGAAAAATGTAGGACATGATAAAATCAAAGTTGAAAACATTCATACATGGGGCACTTATGGCACTTTTGTGACACCCCCGGCTGGCAAAGGACATATGTCAGGGATCATGCTGTTTTAGGATTGCAGCTTATATTACTTATTATTAAATTTAAAACTATTACATATTATTTATTACATATAGGCTGCAATCCTGACCTCCACTTAGGTTGGTCTAAGCCCCGTCATGAGTCCTATGCTCACCTGGGGGTGTCACAGAAGTGTTGCAAGGCACTTCTGCCCCACCCTTGGGGGTTCGACCAATGCACAGGCATGCACTGACCTCATCATACCATCACAGAAAGATATGTCAGGTGAGTTAGGTTGGCCTAAATTTCTTAGGATTGCACTCAATGTGTATGAATTATAAGCAGCAGGCCTCTGTCAGTCTTGAGAGACTATGGTATCGTGCTTGGCGCTGCATACGCTGCATGCAAAGCACGAAAGCCTGGGTTGGATTATTAAGGAGGATAGGCTGTTAACCAAGCAGCAAATCCCCCCTCTCCACGCCACTGAATTAGTCCAATGGAAAGGCAGAGCCCATACGATTGGATCCAGCTGCATCGCAGAGCTGGGCTAAGAACAGGAGTTCACCCTGTCTTGCGGGGCCAACCCGGGTCTCGAACGCTGGCCTGCTGGTTAACAGGCACAGTGTCTTTACTGCTTGTGCCACCCACAGCCCTATTATAAGAAGAATAAGAATTATAAGAAGCTTACATGAAAAGGAGGACAAGGAACATTTTTTCCAGGACACAAAGCTAAAAAAGAGAACATGTCCTGAGGAATAAGGACGTCTGGTCACCCTATAAGACACCAGGTACCACTAGTGTCTGAGACTGATTCCTCCTTGAGTAGGGGGAAATCACAGTAGAATGTCCATGTAAAGAGCCTCCATGTTTGAAGGCAGTATCCCCTTTTATATCATTTTCCGCTGGTGGAGCAAACAAGGGAGAGATGTTGCCTTTATTTTACGTACATGGAGTTCTCAGAGTCATCACATGAGCCACTCTTGGAAACAGCACACTGGATTCAGTGGACCTTTGGTCTGATCCTGCAGCCGGGCATCATTTTTGGTGCTGGAACCTGAGCTCTTCTTCCCTTTGCAACATTCTCCATCTTGCATGTTTCATTGAATTCAGAAATCATCCTGTCACTCCCTTCTCCTGCCCTACCCTGGCGATGATGAAGGAAGCAGCACATCCAGCACCCAGGAAATGCTATAAAAAGTCCTCATAAAAATAACGAGGCTTCTCCAAATGGGAAACAATTCCCCGCATCTCGAATCCCATCATTTACTCTCCCTTTTTACGACCAAAGGATTTATAGAAAGGCACATGATCGCCATTTTTCTGGCCATATATTAGGCTCTTAATGCTTTTACAGGGACAACAGCCCAATCAAGCCCAGATTTTTCTTTATTCCCTTTAAAGGGGGGGGGTGAAGTTTGATGTTCTTCCTTTTTTCACAGCAAGGTGATGGATGGCCAGCTATTTTGGGGGTGCTGGCCATAGAGAGATCGTGGGCCATAGCCCTCCCCGCAGTACGTCTTCCTTGCTTCATAGTCAGTGGAGCAGCAACAGCCTGGTATAAATAATGGTTGAGGTGAGAGGCTGCAAGGAAAACAAGAAATGTTCCCAAGAATAAATCTTTTTTATTTTTTTCCCATAGCATAGAGGTCAAGCATTAGGAAATTAATTTCCAGAGACAATCCAAGATCCTTAAATGCCCTCCCTTCTGGCCGGGGGCATGACAGGGAAAGGAAAGTTTGGGGTGGAGAAAGGGAGATCAGGGCCATCAGGAACAGAGCTGGACAGGCAATGGGCACCTATTGGTAGCAATGGCACTGCTGATATCCTATGCCCCCAAATGGGGCAAAATGTCCCGTTCCCAAAAAGGATCCCTCTATGCTTCTTACTTCTCTACACCGTGTTCTTTTGTCATAAAACCCTGACCTAGTGCTTGATAGGCAGAACGGAGCCGTAACACTTTTGATCTGTAGATTAAAAAAATTATCTCTTTTGTGACTTAAAAATCAAAAGCACAGGTCCTTTTAGGGATTGGTGACTGATGAAAGAACAGGATCTTGAAAGAAAGAAAGAAAGAAAGAAAGAAAGAAAGAAAGAAAGAAAGAAAGAAAGAAAGAAAGAAAGAAAGAAAGAAAGAAAGAAAGAGCTATTTTCATAGTGAACATAAGAAGAGCCTCTTGCTGGATCAGACCAAAGGCTTATCCAGTCCAGCTTCCTGCATCGCAAAGTGGTCCACCAGTTGCCACGTTGACATCCAGATGCCACATAGAGAGTGGAGCAAAGTAAGATCCCATTTATTATGGGATCCCCAAGCAGTGACATACCTTTGCTCATTTGACATCCAAAACCATTAAATTATTGCCATGCCCATACAAATATTAATTAATTCTTTTTAATTATTATCACTACTAATTAATTAATACAATTTAAAAAATTAATGGAGATACAGGAAGCTGGGCTAGATGGTTCTTGGGCCTGATCCTTCTCACGAAAACAAAGTGGGCTCAAGGGTGAGCAGGCAGTCCTTCACGTACCCAGTTCCTATCTGTGTAGATCAGTGATTTTCAACTGTTGTGCCGTGGATCATCCTCGGGATGATAGCACTTTGGGGATTGACATCCATTAATAGGAAAATTGGGGGGATGTGAACAGTCTGGTGTGCCTTGTCAATGGTAAAAACAATTGATGGTGAGCCTTGACAATTTCAGTGCCTTGAAGTAGGGCTGTGGGTGGCATAAGTGGTTAAGACACTGTGCCTGTGAACCAGCAGGCCAGGTTTCGAGACCCAGGTCAGCCACACAAGACAGGGTGAGCTCCTGTCCTTAGCCCAGCTCTGTGACGCAGCTGGATCCAATCGTATCGGCTCTGCCTTTCCATTGGACTATTTCAGTGGCGTGGAGAGGGGGGGATCTGCTGCTTGGGTAACAGCCTATCCTCCATATTAATCTACCGAGGCCTTTGTGCTTCGCATGCAGTGTTTGCAGCGCCGAGCACGATACCATAGTCTTCTCAAGACTGACAGAGGCCTGCTGTTAAGTGTGCCGAGAGATGAAAAAGGTTGAAAATCACTAGTGTGGATGTTTACATCTCCAAAAAGCCTCACCACAAAACAACTTTGCATTATGTCCCAACACAGGCCAGTTCTGCTCAAGATCTGTCAACCCCAATACAACATCGTGCCTTCCTGTTCAGAGACCGGATACCTCAGATGCGAGCTGCAGGATGTTCCCAACGTTTCCATGTCCCGTTTCTGAGCATTAGATGTCTGGCCTCTATGCAAAAACAGATGCTGGACCAGGCAGGCTTTCATCCAACCAGCAGAGCTCTGAAGATCCATGGGCGACCTTTGCTTTCCAGATCTGTTATTGCCAGGCTGCTTTTATCGGGGCCCTTTCGGCGTCCCGCAGATCGAACATTGTGTTGCTTGTCCAAAGTGCTGTTTCTTCTACTCAGTGGGCAGTACGGCGCTCCAGACAGCTGCCTGATCTGACCAGAGCAGGGAATGGAAGGAAAAAATAGGATCAGAAAGAAAAAGTGGAGTTAGTCCTCCCTGGTTCTGCATGACCTGCCTCTCAAACCGCAGAGCTTTGCTCAGCGCAGCTTTTGCTCAGCGCAGGCAAAAGAATCACTTCTTCTGCTCCATAAAATCTTCTCCAAACTTTGTGAAAGTGTGTGGCAATGTGTGCACAGGCTGTGGGTGGCAATGATGCCCTTGCCAGTCAAATTGATTTTTTTTCCTTTTTTTTTTAGGCGGGGGGGGGGGGGGGTGAGTGGGGGAGGTCTGGCAAATGTTTTACTTGCTCCAGATCCTGAAACATAATTTGGACCTCATTGCAAAGGTTCCTGTGGCTTTGTTGGATTCTACTGATGTTATTTATGGTTTAATATATATGGCTCTGTATTAATTATGTTGAGTTTTTATCAGATCCAAGCCTGATAAATGCCAGTCACCGCCACTGATGCCACCATCAACTGGCACAACATGCCAGTTGCCACCACACAGTAGGGAGGCAGAGCTGCAAGAACCCTTAATAGTGAGATGGATAAGACCCCAAGGTGGACAAGCCGTCCCTAAGACGCCTTGGATGATTGCATGTCCTCTTTTTCCTGGACATGCCTCTTTTTTTAGCTCTCTGACCTGGAAAAAATTCTTCATTGTCCTCCTTTTCTGTGTGAGTAAAAAGTATGTAGCTTCCTTGTCATTAAGAAACTATTTGTAATAAATTATATGAAATAGTTTTAAATCTATATATTAAATATTAATATATATTAAATCCATATACAGTGGCGCCTCACGTAAAGAATGCCTCACGTAAAGTATGTTTCACGTAACAAACAAAAATTTCTCTAGGATTCTGCTTCACGTAAAGAACATGCTTCACATAAAGAACATATTTGTTGGCAGACGCGCTGGCCGGCAGCCTGTTTAAAAAGTGTCAGGGCTGCTCAGCGCACCTGCCCATAGTGAAAGCAACACTTCCATGCTGTTCCTCCTGTGGCCGGAGGGAGAGAAGAGCAGTGGAGAAGAGGGAGCAGCTCAGGGCTGGACAGAAGGGAGCAGGGCAGAGAAAGGCTCAGGAGGAAGAGGAGGAGAAATTGGGGAGACACTTTGAAGGTGCCTTGGATTGCAGCCTCCTAACCGTGTCTACCCAGAAGTAAGCCCCATTGTGTTAAATGGGCTTTACTTCCAGGAAAGTGTCTTTAGGACTGCAGCCTAAGTAGACTTCATAAGATCATGTACATTGAATGCATGTTTTGAATTCAATCCCAATGTTCTGTCATCATTTTTACATCCAGTTAATATTTTTATATGAATATTTTGGTGGTTGTGGAACCAATCATCTGAGTTACCATTATTTCCTATGGGAAAAACCATTTCATGTAAAGAATGTTTCACGTAATGAACATGCCTCTGGAATGAATTAAATTTGTTACGTGAGGCGCCACTGTATATTAAATTATATATATATATATAATTAAAAAAAATTTTCTCCCCCTCCATGGGTGGTATATGTATGTTATCCTCAATCTGGGGTCCTCTACCAGAGGCTGGGAGTTTGAGGGTTCTGCGCAGTATCTTAGCTGTTCCTAGCAATGCACTTTTCTGGATCGAATGTTCTGCTGTCCTTCCTGGGATCTGTCAGAGCCATCCTTCCAGCTTGGGTGTCACAGCCCCTAGTGCTCCAATCACTATTGGGATCACCTTCACCTTCACTTGCCAGTCTTTCTAATTCCTCCTTCAAACCCTGATACTTTCCCACCTTTTCATGCTCTTTTTTCCTGATGTTGCTGTCGTTTGGTATCGCTACGTCTCTCACCAGGGCTGTCTTCTGGGCCTTATATATATACACTAGCAAAAAGCATACCCGCGTTGCGGGTGTAACATTTCTCCCTATGCCATCCCCCCATGGCGCAGAAACACCCCATGTGCCACTTTCCCCATGCACATCATCCCCCATGCGCATCGTCCCTCCATGCGCATCATTCCCCCATGTGCAACGTCCCCTCATGCACAACTTCCCCAATGCGCAACTTCCCCCAATGCGCAACTTCCCCAATGCTCAACTTCCCCAATGCTCAACTTCCCCCATGCGCAACTTTCCCCCATACAAATCAACCCCAATGCGCAACTTTCCCCCATGCGCAACTTTCCCCCATGCACATCATCCCCCATGCACAACTTTCCCCCATGCGCAACTTTCCCCCAAGCGCATCATGTCCCCATGTGCAAATTTCCCCCATGTGCAACTTCCCCCGTGCGCATTACTCTCGTGCGCATCATCCCCCCATACACATCATCCACCCATGCGCAACTTCCACCCATGCGCAACTTCCCCCATGCACATCATCCCCTTCATGCGCAACTTTCCCCCATGCACATCATCCGCCGATGCACAACTCTTCCCCATGCGCAACTTCCCCATGCGCAACTTCCCCCCATGCGCAACTTCCCCCATGTGCAACTTTCCCCCATGCGCATCATCTGCCGATGCGCAACTTCCCCCATGCGCAACTTCCACCCATGCGCAACTTCCCCCATGTGCATCATCCCCTCATGTGCAACTTTCCCCATGTGCATCATCCGCCGATGCACAACCTTACCCCATGCTCAACTTTCCCCCATGCTCAACTTTCCCCCATGCTCAACTTTCCCCATGCGTATCATGGAGTTCCCCCTTTTGGGGGAAAAAAGGCGGGATACAAATTCCTTAAATAAATAAATAAATAAAATCATCCCCCATGTGTATCCTCCCCTCAAGCGCAACTTCCCCCATGTGCATCATCCCCTCAAGCACAACTTTCTTCATCATCCGCCCATGCGCAACTTTCCCCCATGCGCAACTTTCCTCCCATGTGCATCATCCTCCATGTGCAACTTTCCCCCATGCGCATCATCCCCATCCGCAACTTTCCTCCATGCTCAACTTTCCCCATGCACATTATCCCCCATGCGCATCATCCCCCATGCGCATCATTCCCTCACGCGCAACTTTCCCCATCCGCATCATCCGCCGATGCGCAACTTTCCCCCATGTGCAACTTTCCTCCCATGCACGACTTTCCTCCCATGCGCATCATCCTCCATGTGCAACTTTCCCCCATGCGCATCATCCCCATCCGCAACTTTCCTCCATCATCCCCCATGCGCATCATTCCCTCAAGCGCAACTTTCCCCATCCGCATCATCCGCCGATGCGCAACTTTCCTCCATGCGCAACTTTCCTCCCATGTGCAACTTTCCTCCCATGCGCAACTTTCCCCCATGTGCAATTTGCCCTCATGCGCAGCATCCTCGCCAGTGCAACCTCTTCCTCGGGAAAACATCCCCCAGTGCACCAGGGTCTGAGCACCAAATTGACTGGATGTTGTTCAGTCTCCCATGTTAAGTATAGGAGAGAAACACATTGACCCCTTTTCAGCCCCTGAAGGGTTAAAGTTCTCCAGATGGTTCTTGGTGGGTGTTCAGGGGACAGAAGGAACTCCCAGAATTCCATGCTTCAGGCCCAGCAGTTGGGGTGGAATGTTGCTGAGTCAGCAATTCTCAATGGAAAGTATAGGGAGGAAAACGCGTTGCGTCCCTTTTCACCCCCTTCCGGTTGGAATTTCTGAAAACTGGTTCTTAGTGCACCCCTCCCTCACGGAAGGAACACCCACCCCAAATTTCACACTTCTAGGCCCACCGGTTTTGGCAGGACTGTGATGAGTCAGTGAGTGAGTGAGTGAGTGAGTGAGTGAGTCAGTGACTTTTCTCTTATATATATAGATAAGTAAGTAAGCAGGCCTCCATCAGTCTTGGAAGACTATGGTATCGTGCTCGGTGCTGCATACGCTGCATGTGAAGCACAAAAGCCTGGGTTGGATTGTTATGGAGGAGAGGCTGTTACCCAAGAGGAAATCCCCCCTCTCCACTCCACTGAATTAGTCCAATGGAAAGGCAGAGCCGATACGACTGGATCCAGCTGCGTCGCAGAGCTGGGCTAAGGACAGGAGCTCACCCTGTCTTGTGGAGCCGACCCGTTTCTTGAACCCTGGCCTGCTGGTTAACAGGTTAACAGTCTTAACTGCTTGCACCACCCACAGCCATATACATACATACATACATACATACATATATACATACATACATAGTGGTGCCTCACATAAAGAGCTTAATTTGTTCCGGAGGCCTGCTTTTTAAGTGAAACGCTCTTTAAGTGAAGTGGATTTTCCCATAGGAAATAATGGAAACTCAGACAATTGGTTCCACAACCCCAAAATATTCATATAAAAATATTAATTGTATGTAAAAATGATGACAAAACACTGGAATTGAATTCAAAACATGCATTCAATGTGCATGATCCTATGAAGTCTACTTAGGCTGCAATCCTAAAGACACTTTCTTGGGAGTAAGCCCCATTTAATATAATGGGGCTTACTCAGTGGTGGGCTCCAGCAGGTTCGCACCTACTCTATAGAACCGGTTGTTAAAGAGAGACAGGACATATAAAGTTTAAAAATAGCCATTTAAAAGTGGCTGCCAGATGGGCAGAGAACCAGTTCTTAATTTTTTTGAAGCCCATCACTGGGCTTACTTCTGGGTAGACATGGTTAGGAGACTGCAATCAAAGACTCTTTCCTGGGAGGCTTACCTGGGCTGCTGCTGGAGGTTCAAGGTGGTCAGTGGGGGCACTTGAGGGCAGTTAGGGGCAGCTGCCTCTGGCACCCCCAAGGCAACTGCCCCCAAGATGTGGACAGTTAGAGGCAGCAGCGCTGGCCGGCAGCCCTTTTAAAGAGCCTCCACGCGGAGCATCAGGGCTGCATAGCATGTGTGCCTATAGCGCACTTGCTTGTTAAGTAAAGTGGAACTTGTTATGTGAAGCAAGATTTCTTGGAAATTTTTGCTTGTTTTGTGGAATGCTTGTTAAGTGAGGTACCACTGTAGCGGTAATTGTAAAGTCACTGACTGACTGACTGACTGAATGACTGACTGACTCACTCACTCACTCATCAACACCCAGCCAAAACCACTGGGCTTAGAAGCATGAAAATTGGGGAGGGTGCTCCTTCCATGATGGAGGGATCCACTAAGAACGGGTTTTTGGAAATTCCAACCAGAGGGTCGTGAAATGGGGCACAACACATTTTTCCCCCCTATACATTACATTGAAGAATCCTTGACTGATCCAAGCCCTGCCCCAATCCCTGAACTGAGAAGCGTGGAATTTAGGGAGGGGTTTCCTTCGGTGACATCAACACCCACCAAGAACTGATGCTGCAAAATTTAACCAATAAGGGGGTGAAAAGGGGTGCAAAGTGTTTTTGTCCTATACTTAACATTGAAGAATTTCTGATCAACATCCAGCCAATTTGGTACCCAGTGCCTCATGGACTGGGAGGGAGGGTTCACTGGGGGGGGGGCGGTGCATGGGGGGATGTTGTATGTGTGTGTGGCAGGGTGATACGCATGGGGGATGATGTGCAGGAGAGGTTGGTGCTCATGGGAGGTTGTTGCACATGGGGGGCTGATGCGCATGAGAGAGTCATACACGTGGGAGGGTCATGCGCATGGGAGGGTCTTGCACACGGGAGGGTCTTGCACATGGGGGTTGATGCACACGGGGGTTGGTGTGCAAGGGGGGCTGATGTACATGGGGGTGATGTGCATGGAGGTGATGTGCATGGGGGATGTTGCACAATGGGGAAGTGTATGGGGGAGTGTATGGGGTGTATTTTACACCTGCAATGCAGGTACATTTCGCTAATTTAATTATAAGTAGTATAATTTTTTCGGGGGGGAAAAAGGTGCTGATGCTCACCACAAGTCATCCCCATATGACTAGAAATTAGCTGCAGGGAGGGGGAGGTGGAAAAAGGTTCAGGTGCTGAGAACCGGTGAATACCCCCCAAAAGCCCTAATTATAAGTAACACAAGGCACAATCCTAATCAATTTAGGCAAGCATAGCCCACCTGTCTCCCCTTTTTGTGGTAGTGTGGGGAGGCTGGTGCATGTCTATGCATTGGTCTAACCCCTTAGGTCTTCTCCAGGTAAGTCTTCACTGCCCAGTTGTGTCTACAGACCTGTGCCAGCTGTATATTTCTGGTACGAGTCCATGTGGACCCAGGAATATGGATTGAGAGCAGGGAATGGGATGGAATATAGGGCCATTGTGCCAATCCCATCCCTGGTCTACCATCCCCTTTGCCCTGATCCCTGGTTAGCTCTTGTGTTTGCCAAGATCCTTCCCTTGCCCACCCCTGCCCTCCCTGATCATCCTCCCAAACTCAAGCCGTGCCAAGGTAGCAGCTCAGACAGAGACCTCTAGGAGTGCCGCTGCCTGTTTGTGTCGTGGAAGTGCTTTCCTGCTGCTGGATCTGGCAGCACAAGAATGGGGGACTTAAATCAAGAGACGGGGACCAGTTCCCCCATGGCTTGGCCAATGCTTGTGCGCCTTTGTCCCTGGCTGCAAAGTTCCCCTCCAAGGAGCAGCCACACTATGTGACACTTTGTCGTGTGCTGTTTGTGACATTTCAGCAACGCTTCCTTAAATGAACAGCTTGTCTCCTGTCCCTGAACGATGGGAAAGGAAGACGGGGTGGGCGTTTGGGAGCTGATCAGACCCCCTTTGACTGCGAAACAGGCCTCATTACTGCTGACCGAATTGGGACTGCGGCTCCCCTCGGCCCGGCTGACTTCACTATTAATGATGAGCGAAGCAGGAGTTCAAGAGCCAGGAAGAGCCTCATGGCCAAAGATTATCGAACACTCACAAACACCTCAGCAAAATAAAGAAGGATGACAGAGGGGGGAAGACCCCCCCAGACCCCCAGGCCTCCTGCTGGGCCTTGATTCAGCCGACACCAGAATAATTTGCTCAGGCTACAGCCGTCCGTGGCCAAGAGTCAGCAAACACCGAGCACATCAGCCTTGTCAGCAAAGATGGACCATTAAGGATGGGGCACTGCAAGAGCCTCGTCACCTTTCGGTGTCTTGTTTCTTGCTCATTATCCAATCGCTCAAATCAAATGAGGAACAGATGAAAATAACGCAGTGACACATCTCCAGCCACAACTTTCTCTGTGTGGCAAGACGGAGGTGATGATGACCTTCATTTCTCATAGAATCTTAGAGTTGGAAGGGACCAAAGAGGCCATCCAGTCCAACCCCCTGCCTGAAATAGAAACTCCTCCTTGAGCATCTCCAACAGGTGCTTGTTGAGCCTCTGCTTGAAGATATCTAGAGGAAGAGCCCACCACCCCTCTTGGCACCACCTCTTTGCCCACCACCTCCCAGGCTTGCTTGGTGTAAGGCCAGAACCAAAACCCCAGCACCACACATGGAGGTTCTCAAGCCGTGACAAACCAAATGGAAAAGGGCCGCTTTTTCCTATTTAGCTTCCTCCTCCCCCCACGTACGTGCACATGTGAGTTGCGCAAGCACATGTGCATATGCCAGGGTGACCAGACAACTGGATTTTTCCGGATTTCATTATCCTCAATTTTGGCTTCATTTTGGAACTTTGCAATGATGTGCAGGACCCCATCATGACATACGTTGTTGGATTCTTATTGAAGAGCAGAATCCAATGCAGAAATTGGTTTTGAAATACCTCCTTCATATCAAAAGTTATGCCAAAAAATAAAAATCAAAACTATGCATTGAGTTCTATGGGAAAGAGAACGTGCCCAATATTGTGGCTTTACACATGAGTAGGCAAATGTGCCATTTTCCACTGGAAAGGCTGAGAGGAATCCAAGACCTTGTCCTCCTTTTTAGGTTCAGGCATCTGGTCACTCTAGCATATGCAAATGTCAGAATTTTGGTCTAGATATTATCTTGTTGTATGAATTTTTATCAACTTTTATGGCATTTTAATTGCTGAATTTTATATAACATTGGGCACAATCTAGAGTAACTAAGGGGAGTCCTTGCTTCGGTGTAAGAACAATTTACTCTGGATTGCAATATGAATTTGCCATCGGTTTTCGCCAGGTGGTGCCGTAACTACGGGTGCACATAATGTCTCTTCCATGTGCTTGTAGTTACTCTGGATTGTAGGGATTATCATGGTGTTTTTAATATTAATTTCATGTTGTGATCCACCTTGGTTCAGTGAGAGGAAGGTGGGATAGAAATATTGCAATAAATGAAAAAAATATGAAAATAGTTGACAAACATTTTATTTTTCATGATAATCATGATCATAATTACCACTTACTGTGCGTGCTTGAACCATGCAGCCCAGTCTCACACACTAAGAAGTCAGGTTGCTTCTTAGGGTGCTTCTTCCATTCCCGCCCCCTCCGCCCCGAACTGCTTTTGCTCCTTAGGACCATCCGTCCTGCTGGGACCCACCAGCCTCTGCCACCTCATCCCATCCAAGTGCAGGAATCTTTGACATGGCATGTCGGAAGCCCAAGATCCATCTGCAGTTTAATGCCATTCCCTTCATCCGTCCGCCAAGCGCATGGCGCACTCCAGCCCTTCTGAATGCTAACGCATGCATTCCTCTGCTCAGCTTCAGACTCAGAACCACTGGAGTTTTTCTCTCTGTCTGGTAAATTTTTTAACAAGACCCCCCCAGGAGGAAGGAGCCTTGCCAGCTTTTCATGATTTTATTGCTCATCTCGTGAGAGCCATTGTATTATTAATAGACTCCAAAAATCACAAGGCTTGCAATCCAAAAATCATGAGCGCATCAGCGTTTGTGGTGTGAAAAAGAGAAGAGTTTTGTGCCCTCTTTGGCTGGGAGGAGAAGCTCTGCACTGCAGAGGAGAACATCACCTTCAAACCCAGGACACACAGCGGGGAGCCAGTGGCATAGCTAGAAGGGGCAGGGGTGCAAGGGGCCTCACCCTGTCAGAGCCCTTTCAGGTGGAGGGAACCAAACACATCCTCTCTCTTGCCCTGGGTCAGCTGAGCTGCCCTCCCTTGCCCCTCATATGGCCCATGCAAGACTCATGGCTCTGTGCCCGTCTCTGGGATGACCTCCTGGCATCTCCTTGCCACCAGATTGGGCCAGGTCATACATCACAGGGTGATGTGAGCTGAATCTACATATGTAAAACTGAAATGTCACTGACTGACTGACTGACTGACTGACTCACTCACTCACTCACTCACTCACTCATCAACACCCAGCCAAAACTGCGGGGCCTAGAAACATGAAATTTGGGGATGGTGTTCCTTCCATGACAGAGGCACCCACTAAGAACCAGTTTTCAGAAACTCAAACTGGAAGGGGGTGAAATGGGGCGAAATACATTTTCGTCCCTATACTTTCCATTGAAGAATCCCTGACTGAGGGACGCGCTGCCCCAACCCCTGAACCTAGAAACATAAAATTTGGGGAGGGGGTTCCTTCTGTCACATGAACACCCACCCAGAACCGATGTTGAAAAATTTAAACCTTAAAGGGCTAAAAAGGGGTCAATGTGTTTTTGTCCTAAACGTAACATGGAAGACTGACTGGCATTGAGCCAATTTGCTGCCTGGTGCCTGATGCACTGAGAGGGATGGTGCACATAATGCACATGGAGGGGTGTTCTGCCTGGGGGGTGTTGTACATGGGGTGTTTGGTGCGCATGGGGGTGTTGCGCATAGGGGGTGTTGTGTATGTGGGGTTGATGCACATGGGGTGGGTGTAGTGCATAGGGCGGGTATTGCACATGGTGGGGTTGATGCACCATGGGGTGTGTATTGAGCCATGGGGGTAGCATAAGGGGGTATTTTACTCCTGCAACGCGGGTACATTTTGCTAGTTCAGAATATAGCTTTTGAAACCTGTTTTCTAGTCCAGATGCTTGGAAACAGAGAGTAAATATGGCAAGGAGTTCTTAGGAGCAGAAGCATGTGGTGGTACAGAGCTGTTATGTGGGCACCCCTCTTAAAGCCACTGTCATTCCCTTGTCCCTTATCATGTGCCTTCTTAGAAGGAGGGACCATCCATGTACACGAAGATGCTGGAATTGCTCCGTTAAATGAGTGTTGAACTTCTAAAAAACCTTCTGGGTTAATTATCTGATCTCCTGGTGCAAAGATCCAATAGCTGTCAAAAATTCATCCATACAGCGGTGTTTAAGGCACCCCTTTAAAGTCTGAGAAGGATTTTCTGGGAACTGGAACTGTCTCCAGCTCAGCTGTGGCACTGAAAGGCACTGATCTCTTTGGCAGTTGAAACAGGATCTCCGTCTAACGATGGCTCTGCCTGTAAGTTCACCCTTCTAAAAATGAAATATTGCATGCAAATGCCAATCAGTGTTGTGGCTGGACTCAGGAGAAAATGCAAAATCTTGCCCATTTCTTGGGCAGGTTTTAAAGTATTAGACATGCATTTTTAAAAGTGGATTTGAATTTTGCTTGATCTGATGTCCTGATTTGTTTCATTAAAAGTGCAGGCCTCCGTCAGTCTTGGAAGACCCTGGTATCGTGCTTAGCGCTGCATACGCTGCATGCAAAGCACGAAAGCCTGGGTTGGATTGTTATGGAGGATAGGCTGTTACCCAAGCAGCAAATCCCCCCTCTCCACGCCACTGAATTAGTCCAATGGAAAGGCAGAGCCAATACGATTGGATCCAGCTGCGTCACAGAGCTGGGCTAAGGACAGGAGCTCACCCTATCTTGTGGGGCCAACCCGGGTCTCAAACCCTGGCCTGCTGGTTAACAGGCACAGCGTTTAACTGCTCGCGCCACCCACAGTACCATTTGTTTCATTAGCTCAGTCCAATAATCTGCTTCCTTTCCTACCTGATTCGATCAGCTACTTTTTTCAATTTTGATTTTTTTTAACATTTGCAATTGACTTTAATGGGCAAATTTCAGTCCACTGGAACTTTTTAATTTATTTTCATAACTGGATGGATTTTTTTTTCAAGAGGGGAAGTTCTTCATGAAAGAATCAAACCCCTGAAATATCATCCAAATAGGTTCCGGGGCAGTGGAATTGTGACAATTTATGATTGCCACACATGTTGTGGCCCATTTGAATAAAACAGAGAGGAAATTCAGAGATCGGCCTGGGAAGGTTTCCTGCAGAATCCAGAAAGAGAGATGCAGAATCTCCCAGGGAAATCTATGGCAGAATGGAATACAGTGGTACTCGCTTAACAATAGTTTCACATAACAAGCAAAAATTTCCAAGAAATCTTGCTTCACACAACAAGTTCCGCTTTACTTAACAAGCAAGTGCGCTATGGGCACACGTGCTATACAGCCCTGATGCTCCGCGTGGAGGCTCTTTAAAAGTGCTGCTGGCCAGTGCTGCTGCCTCTAACTGCCCCCAATTTGGGGGCAGTTGCTTGGGGGTGCCAGAGGCAGCTGCCCCTAACTTCCCCCAAGTGCCCCAACCGACCACCTTGAACCTCCAGCAGCAGCCCAGGTAAGCCTCCCAGGAACGTGTCTTTGCAGCTTCCTAACCATGTCTACCCAAAAGTAAGCCCCATTGTGTTAAATAGGGCTTACTCCCAGGAATATGTCTTTAGGATTGCCTAAGTAGGAATATGTCTTTAGGATTGTCTAAGTAGACTTCATAGGATCATGCATATTGAATGCATGTTTTGAATTCAATTCAAGTGTTTTGTCATCATTTTTACATCCAGTTAATATTTTTATATGAATATTTTGAGGGTTGTGGAACCAATTGTCGGAGTTTCCATTGTTTCCTATGGGAAAATCCGCTTCACTTAAAGAGCACACCTCCAGAACGAATTAAGCTCTTTATGTGAGGCACCACTGTACAAGTGTGTGCTGGAGTCTTAAGTGCTCAAAACTTAGAGCTAAATCCTATGCTGGTCTACTCAGATGTAATTCCCATGATAGTTAATGGGACTTACTGCCAGATAAGGATGCTAAGGATTGATGCCCTAATAGAAGCACAGAGTCACTGCTCTCCATGATAGCTATTAAACTGGAGGAGATCAAAGAATGCTATGGCTGTGACTATTATTTTCTGGCTATTATTATCTTAAAAGCTGCACTCTGTGTGAACTTGTGCGGAAAGGAATGATATGTCTAAGAAGAGCAGGTGTGGGTGGAGTTAGAGGGGTTTAGGATGTGTGTGGAGTTGTGTTGTATTGTGTGTGGGTGTGGAGTGTGGGGTTGGTTTGTGTGTGTGGGATCATCCTGGGACCCTCCCAATTCCAAAAAGGTATAATACGTCTGCGTAGAGCAGTGGTTCTCAATCTTCCTAATGCCGTGACCCTTTAATACAGTTCCTCATGTTGTGGGGACCCCCAGCCGTAAAATTATTTCCGTTCCTACTTCATACCTGTAATTTTGCTACTGTTATGGATCGTAACGTAAATATCTGATATGCAGGATGCATTTTCATTGTTGCAAATTGAACATAATTAAAGTGTCGTAATTAACCACAAAATAATATTTAATTATATATTGTGGATATTTATTTCTAATTACAAATAAAAAAAGATGCAAAATACCTTGCAAGGCCCCCTACACCAGGGTTCTTTAGGCAACCCCCATGAAAGGATCAGGCGACCCGAAAGGGATCCCGACCCCCAGTTTGAGAAACAGTGGAGTAGAGCAAGTGTGGACAGACCTAGAGGGTTATGTGATGGACGGACGGACAGAATTAGCCTTTGATTAGTATAAATACCACCTGTACAACCAGGTGTAGTGATGGGTCTCTGTTCCTTCATTACAGTGGGATGTTCCTACATCCAGTGGGGCCTCTGTTCCTACATTACATCCGTGCTTCAAGGTGGCCCAAAGATTTCATAGAGATGGAAACAAATAAAATGTCATTTACAAACTTAAAGGGGGAAAAATCCCTCCTTCTGCGCAACTCAAGTTCCTAGACCTGGGACGTTGTTGCTGCAAGAAGAAAAAACTCATTAAACCACACGGCAAGTGACTTTTGCTTACAGCCATACGCAACAGAGAAAATCAATAAGAATTAAGCTTGATGCATAAAAACATTATTAGAGTTTTATAGGGTTTCTTTATGGGCTGCCTTTTTAATTTACAGCACGAGATTGTCGTGTCTATAAAAATGGAAATAGAAGTTTCATAAAATACATTTTACTGGGAAAGAATCAGATCAGGAGGGAGATTTGGTGGCCGCACAAGGTTCTTTGGCCCCCGAGGACGAAAGGTTAATTGGGGGGAAGAGATGAGCCACCAGGCAGAGAAGGTGATGATGGAGAGGAGAAGGGGTGATGGTGGGGTGGGGGAAATGGGGAAAATTAGAATGGGTAATCCTGTGCTTGCTCTTCCCAAGAAGAAGTTGAGATCTCATATTGGGGGAAAAAGAAAAACTTTAGGAAGGGTTTCAACTTTGCAATGCAAATAGTTCAAAGTCCTCTTCTACTCCACCATACTCACCAGAATCCTATCTCAAACCCCCCAAGAAAAGTCTCCTTCCCATGAGAGAACCAGAGAACATCTCTCTCTCTCTCTCTCTCTCTCTCTCTCTCTCTCTCTCTGATCTGCAACACTGAGCCCAGCATCAGTGCATGCCAAGATCTGATCCCCATTATCCTGTCCCAACATATCGCTGCTTCTCCTTGGACTGTCACCAGCAAAACAGCTGGCAGAGGTCCAAGGGGTCTTAATGATCGCCAGCTGACCTACAGAGGTAAGTAAATGTTTTTGACACCACAGCACACAGCGCAGCCACATAGTGTAACGTGGTGGTGGGAACTTGACTCTTGGAGTCAGCGGTGCAATGCAGTTGCATTGCTGGGCTGCATTAGCAGACACTAAAAATCCAGAGTAACTACAGGAGCACATAAGAGACACTACGTGCAGCCGTAGTTACTGCACCACCTCGTGAAAACCTATGGGAAATTCATATTGCAATCCAGAGTAAGTTGTTCTTACACCGGAGCAAGGACACTCCGTAGTTATTCTGGATTGCAGCCTAAGAGCACAATCCTATCCATGTCTACACAGAAGGAAGGTCCATTATGTTCAGTGGGTCTTACTCTCTGGAAAGTGTGATTAGGATTGCAACCAAAGTCTATCATTGTATTAAACACATAAATTAAATACGTTGCATAGACTTTAAAAAAATATTGCATATTGGAAACTTTCTCCACATTCACCTGTCAGCAAAAGACGGTCTCCGTTGTTCTCTTTGGCAACTGCTCTCCTGGACATGTGCTGAGTGTGCAGTCAGCAGTTGCCAAAGAACTACTGAGGCACCTGGGACAAGGTTCGCCTGCGCATGGCAGCCAGAGGGCAATGGGAGTGAAGATTGTGGCCAGACAGTTTGCAGTGATGCAGGGAAGTGAGTTCCTCTGGTTTCCTCCTTGCAATATATTTTTTTCCTTCAGTGTCAACAGCATTTTAATTTGTCTTGCAACAAGGAAACTTTAAAGGCAGCCGGGCTGGGGCGGAGGAGGGAGGTCAAAAGACAACTCAAAACAAGGCAAGATCCTCCTTCCTCTCTTCTGGGGGAAAAAAGAAAACTTGTTAATTAGCCCAAACCAGAACAAAAACAGCAGGCCTTTCATTTGGCGACTGGACTGGGCTTGCTATCAAACAAATTGATTAGCTGCCGAATCCTAATCGGAATGCTTGGACGAGGCGCTAATTGGTGGAATCAATTAATTGGAGGATTTGACAACCCCAGTTGCCTCCTGAGCGAGGGGAACGTGTGACTGCTGGTTCTGAAGATAAGAGATGCTGGATTAGGGCTCTGGAGGAGTCCCAGGTGGTCAGAGCCCCTCCGCAGCTCCATCTTTTCTCCGCAAATGTGTTTGTTGGGCTCTGCTGGGGTAATTCTTCCTCTGTTGTGGCCTTTTTTGTGTGCTGTCAGAATTTATTTGCAATTGGGAACAAATTATTCCAGTATAAATTTATTAAAAGCTTCATGCTTGGTTGCTTGACTCAAGGGAACAATGCCGTAGTAATAACTTCTTCCCTCCAGGGTAAACAAATATTTTGTAGGGGAATACAATTATAAGTGACAATATGGAGGGACGGGGGGGGGGAGAGCAAAAATGCTGAAACTTCCCCCAAGCTATTTTCATATGCGGAGCAATTGATTAGATTCTCCAGGAACGGAGCAGTCAGTCTAAACTCTGTCCGTCAGGCTGACTGACTGCTGGCTGTCGGTGACCCTGAAGATACCAAAGTTCATGTGGATTCAGGAGCACCCACAAATTGCTCATTAGAGAAGTTGTGATGAATGTCCTGACGTTGGTCTGTCTTCCATTTGTTTGTATTTTTGGACACATATAACTTCCCAGAAGTTCCTGTGCATGTTCAGCAGCCTAAAAAGTGGATGGTCAGCAGTCTGTGCCTGCCTGAATCTCCAGTTGTAGCAAACCAGTCCTGGGATTGGAGTTGCTCGTCCTGTCTGGGATGGCTACATGACTCTCCTCTAGGATTGAGAGGGTTCTGCCCAATGGGGTAGTAAGCCTGTCTAGGGCCAAGGGAGTGACCCGGTTGGTTCCATCCCAACCATCAGGTCATTTGATGATAGGATCTACTAAAGATGTTTAGATCCAAGCACATAGGAAACCAGGGGGAGTATTGGCAATGTGGGACTTGCTTACCATACCAGCTCCATCACTGGTGTTCTGGTTGCTGCCTCTCTTTAATCAAACCTTCCCAGCCAAGCACAGGTGGTGGTCATCAGTTTCAAGCCAGCTTCCTTTCCCCTCTTGATTAATTTCCTTTTCATTTGGACTTTTCATCAACTTGTTCCACTACGACAGTGATTTTCAACCAGTGTGCCATGGTGTGCCACGGATAGGTGTGCCGCAGGAATTTGGAGACTGACATTCATTAATAGGAAAACTGGGGATTTGAACAGTCTGCTATGCCTTGTCAATGCTAAAAACAATTGATGGTGAGCCTTGATAATTTCAATGCCTTGGTAAGTGTGCCATGAGATGAAAAAGGTCGCAAATCTAAGAGAAGGACTGGCTCACATTCTGCCAGGTGAAGGATATCCCTTGGCTGATGGGTGACTGGCTCCCCATGCCACCCTCTAAGTTGGGGGCAGGCCCACTGAAAGTACAGGTGTAGCCTAATTATATGTGATTTGTTTATATGTGATTTTAACTCAGAGCAACTGAGTTTGGCTCTTTAAGCTGAAAGGTCTTGAAAACAGTATATCATTGAGGTCTTGTCTGGCCCTTTCCAAGATGTGGACACCATGCTTTCCATGCTTATTAAAATATTTACTTATTAATGCAGCCCTTTCCCCAGCTTACCACTGAACTTAACACATCTATCTATCTACAGTATTTATATACTGCTTTTCAACTAACAAGTTCACAAAGCGGTTTACAAAGAAAATGGAAAAATAATAATAGCTAATTTAAAGCTAATGGGTCCCTGTCCCAAAAGGGCTCACAATCTAAAATACAAAAAAAAAACAAACAAACACATAACACATAAGGGATTAATTATTCTGATTTACTTTGGAAGGTGATTTCCAAGTACTTTTAATTAATGATTTGCCTGCCAGGAAGCTTGAGCAAAGTGGCAGGGGGCAAGGATCGCAAATCCCATTTTGACTCAAGAGGAGGCCACTGTCAGATTGATGGAGATAATGGTGGTTTCGGTCAGGAGAGGGGCAGCAAACCCCGTCCACATGCTTGGTTTCAGCAGATTTCCACTTCCGTTTCCTCCAGCACTAAGGTATATTTTTATTAAGTTTTGTTATTAAGGTTTGTTTAAAGTCCATGGATAGGACTGGAGGAGAATGTAGAACTCCATGTCCTGAAATGCAGCTGATGTACCCTGGCTGAATGTGTCCGAGACTTCAATCCTAACCTCCATCTAGGCTGGCATAAGACCTGGCACAGGTCCAATGCAAAACCCCACAGGAGTGCTGTGGGGGATGCGCTGGCATCTCCATGCACCAGCCCCTCCACACCGTCACACAAATGGGAAGTGGGTGAGTTGTGCCGGCCTAAACTGCATCCTGACTCTCTCCCATGGGGAAATGTAGCAGAAGTTCTCCATGCTCAGGTGCTAAGTACAGGAAAGCAATACGAGTGTTTTTACGATGCCAAGAATTTTGGGGAACCTTGTCTTTTTTGGGGGGTTCGGCCATCTAGCCACCCTTTCCCAGAGGGCCCTGAGTCCAACCCCTGGTCAAAATAGGAAACTTTCAAACTTTCTCTGATAACCAACTGTCCATCCTTCTGTTCGCAAACCTCCAAGAAGGGAAGGGAGCTCCCCGATGCGCAAGATGTTCCAGGGCTAGACAGCTCCCAAGTCGCACTTCTCATGTCTAGTCAAACTTCTCATTGATTCTAGTCCTGCCCTGGGGAGTCACAAGGAGTAGGTTGGGGAATACTTGAAGAGCCTCCTCTCTTTCTCTCCAAGGGCTTCTATGTTCTGCACCCTCTTTCAGGACAGTTGCTGTGCACATACCCAAGCCACACAGCATGTCTCACTGCCTTGGGCCAGAGGAAAAAATCCTTGTGTATTTTACTAGTTATACACCCTGCCTACATATTCTGCATTTTGCCTGAAAGTAGATTTACTCCCTGGTGCCATCTCTTTCCTTCCCAATCCCCCCTACAGAGTCAGCAAGCTTAAAATAAAATTTAAAAAACCATTCGTTATTATAGGTAGGAATGTTAGACCTCTCATCTATATAGATAAAAGAGAAAAGTCACTCACTGACTGACTGACTCACTCACTCACTCATCACCACCCTGCCAAAACCGACTGGCTTCAGGACAGCACTGCGCCAGCCTTAGGGCATGCACAGTGAGCTGGGATTGGGGCCTGCCCATGACCTTCCCCGCCCCCTGACCCCGGCCTGGCCCTGCCCACTTCTGGGGAACCGGTTGTTGGGCCAGGTCAGGCCCACCCCTGGTTATGAGGACTTCACTGGGTCCTGAAGGGAGGTACATGGGATGGTGGCAAATAGTAGGGTCTTCTAGTAGGGCAAATAGTAGTGGCATATAGTAGGGCAAATAGTAGGGCAAATAGTAGTGGCATCAACCCCAAGAAATTCCCTTTTTCTTGACTTAAGAACTGCTTCCTCCTAGAAACCTTCCAACGATGCCTGAAAACGTTTCTTTTTAGAAAGGCTTTCTGAATGACTGGCCTTTTCAAATATTTTATATGATGTTTTTCCTCTATCTATTTTTGTGTGCCACCTCGAGTCTTTTATTTAAAAAAGTGTGATATAAAGTAGATAATCAATAAAATAAAATAATAATCTGAGGTTCAACGAAAATGGTGGAAAAATAGAACAATTTGGCTCATAGATTCCAGAATGGAGGAAAGTCACAAAACCCTAAGCTTGTCATCGATCTGCCTGCTCACAAGACAGACGATGAATGATGGAGGGAAGCGGAGGGTTGATGGGGAGGCTGCACCACTGTGCAAAGTTACCGTTCCATATCTGCAGAGTTTGAGCAGGACACATTGTGGGGCCTGTGGGGTGGGAGACACAAGGCCAGGCAGGACACAGAAGGAACACACAGTCCAGAGAAGGCAATGCTCTGGGAAAGTTCTCTGCAGCCTGGAAAGGGTCCCAGTACATCTGATGTACTGGGACGTTCAGCAAATGTTCAGTGATGTGTCTGAACCTCACGGTGGTCAACCACACTGTGGTGGTCAACCATCAGGATGCACAAGCAGAACTGGCCAGAACTGGGTCTTCCCCCCATGAAACCTGGAGTGGGAGCATCAGAGGCTGCAAGGAGCTCCAGGATTGCACAGGCTCCTTCATCTCCTGCTCAAACATGCCAGTTAATTTTGAATCTGCAAACAGACCCTGGTATGGATTTTCAATCAAAAGGCATACCAGTTAGCTCCAATTTATGGGCTGCTTCTTAAAAAGACAAAATCAAAGGATTCCCAGCAAAAGATTCATTTTCTAGACAGTTCAGCAAAGTCAGCCATAGATAGACGTCTCCGCATCAAAGAGGGGGAGATACACACAAACACGGCTCGAGCACCGCTAAGCCTTCATCCCCCACTCGGTGTTGAAATATTTAGCTATTGTTTGCTCCCAGTCTTGCTGTAGGATATTGAATCATCTCTTGCACATTAACTTTTATGTTGCAAATATTCCCGAAACACAAAAAAGCTCCTTTCATCTGCCAAAATGAAAAACAGAGGATATCAATAACTAAGCTGCTTTTCATAAGTCATATTAAATCAAGACGTTTGCTGATAGCATTAATGATTGTGCAGAACTCCCATTAGGGAAGAATTATAGCAAATCTGACTCTTTGAACAGATGGACACGCATGTTTGTTCGGGAAACAAACATATTATGTCGGAGCTGCTCTCCTGTCTTATTTACTCCTGTCTTATTTAGGCACCCCTCCGTTCAAATGGTGCTGAGCTTACTCATGACCCAGAGATGTTTGAAAAAGGTATTTTTTAAAATTAAAAATAGAGAAGTAGGTCCATTGTGTTCAGTAAGACTTGGGCTGCGGTTCCAGCTTAGAAAGAAAGGGGTCTAGATGGGAAAATCAACCAAGATTTAACCCCTCCTTGGCCAAGACGTTCGCTGGGTGTCCATCTGTGATCATCCACTGAGCCTGCATTAAACACACAATTTAAAATAGAATGCAAACTCTAAAATACGCTTCTCCCTTTTAGAATCCTAGGATCCTAGAGCTGGAAGGGACCTAGTAGGTCATCTAGTCCAACCCCCTGCCTGAAGCAGGAGATCCTCCTAGCCTAGAGCATCCCCAACAGCATTTAAACTGCCTCTGTTTTGTTTTTGTTCATGGTTTTGTTCATTGTGTTAAACGACCTTTAGCCATTCTCTGAAAAACAGTATATAAATACTGTTACTGGTTGATTGATTGATTGATTGATTGATTGATTGATTGATTGATTGATTGATTGAATTGGAGTGGGGTGCCATCAATACACTTCTGACACCCAGCTCCATCTCTCCTTTCTTCCATACTGCATGATGGTGGATGGGGATTTGGATAAGGGCTGAAGCTCCAATCCACATTTACAGCAAGCAGACACTGTCACCGTATGGTACAAATGCTGAAGAATTTGCCTTTTTGATTGATTGATTGATTGATTGATTGATTGATTGACCTGGAGTATCTGAGTGAGTCTGGCATATGTGTGGAGCTACCAGGGTGATCAGATGCCCAAACCTCAAAAAGAGGACAAATTCTTGGATTCCTCTCAGCCTTACCTTTCCGGTGGACAATGGCACATTTGCCTACTCATGAGTAAAACCACAATATTGGACACTTTCACTTTCCCATTGAGCTCAATGCATATTTTTAATTTTTAGTTGTATTAATTTTTTGGCCATAACCTTTGATAGGAAGGCAATATTTCAAAACTGATTTTTGCATTGGATGCTGCTTTTCAATACAAATCCAACGACACATGACACAATGGGGCACTGCACACCACTGCAAAGTTCAAAAATGAAGCCAAAATGGAGGACAATGAAGCTCTTTTGGAGGACACCTGTACAGGAGATTAAAAAAGAGGACAAATCTGGAAATTTCCAGTCATATAGTCACCCTGGGCTATTGGCCATTTCCACCTGCAGTTCCAATGGACATGATGGTGCTACAGCTTTCACACCACTGCAGCAGCAGATTAAAGCATCCATTGTCACAAGTCCTGCAAATCAATTTTAAAAACTGCTTTTCTACTGTTGTACAGAGGCAATCATGCAAACAATTTCCGTTCTTTAGTTGAACAAAGACAGGGTCCTTTGCATTTATAATTACTACTGTCTCTTTACAACAGTAAGAAAAGCTGTTTTTAAACCACTGTAAAGGGATACACTTTTTATTTTTTAACTGATTTTATTTAACACACTTTTTGGTATCAGCCAGGAGTCCCAGAATCAAACCCCTGCAGCTACTGAGGATGCCTCATTCCATTAGGAGCAATGGAGGAGCAAGAAACCTGGAAGTGGGTCTATTTTTCCTTTGTTTTATCCACTGATTTCTTTATCCACGGGAGGTTCCAGAATGGAACACTAGTGCATAAGAAGGGACACCTTGTTACTTGTACTTCACCCTGTACTTCTATTTCTGGGAGGATTGAAATAATTGAGTTTCTGGGGTCATGGCAGAAAGGGCCTGTCTAGCGGACGCTACACTAAGAAGGATCTAGACTAGCTCCAAATCTAGGATCTAGACTAGCTAGACTCCAAAGGTGGAGGAGTGCTAAGAAGACAGCCCTTAACAAGCAGAGCAGTAGCCTGGAAGGATACAGAAGAAGAGAACCACATAGCTGAGTGATATTAATCTGGCATGTTGTTAGCTGTAGAAATAACACCAATAGTTCCTTGAGGAGCAGCAGGTCTCCTGCAGATTCAAGTGCCCCCCCCCACTCACTTCTAAAATGATCTTTTTGAAAATGCAGACACCACCATAATCATCTTTGTACCACATTTATCTGACTTCTTTTTTGCAAATTAACCTCCCAAGTGTAGCTTTCAAAATTAAAAGTAATAAAAAGGAAAGCACTCCCAGGAATAAACCCCTGGGCAACTCTGGTTTTGCCAGCCAGAGCGAGCAAGATTGTGAAACGCAGATGAAAGAGGCAATTCCAGTGCGGATGTGGTCCTTTTAGCAGAGCAGCAGGACAAGCTTTGCAGGCGTGTGCCCGGAAAGGCAAAAGGGAATGTGATTTATTTTCCAGCAGGCAAAGCCTCCTGTCCAGACCAGCTGTGGGCCACAGAGCAATGGGACCGTATTATAATGTACGCTCAGAGATGGGATGAAGTATTGATACACAGTGGTAATTATTGATTAGGTCTTGTTTAGAAGGCTCCAAGACAGATCCATTGCAGGATGAAAAGCAAAAGGGACAACAGAGAATATATTTCTCAAACCATTTGAGAATTGTTTCCAATGTGATAAATGTCACACTGGATGGGGAACGGGAGGGGATGGAATTCATGCTATTTGCAGAGGGGATTTTAACGAGGACCGAACCAGGATATTAGATATTCAGCAACGGACTCCGGAACCGGCTTGTAGCAAGAAAGCGCACATTTCCTGCCGGGGAAGTTACAACCTTCCTTTCTGGTGCTGATTTTGATTTATAGCCCATCCTATTTGCAATGGCTCAAGGTGAGTAACAACCGCTCTTGCAAAGTAAGGCATCACTGGAGAACGCGGAGGCCAAACACCAAACCGGTTTGCAGGCGCTGCTGAAACCAAATAAGTGAGGATTTGCACGTCTCAAAGCCACATCATGGGTCCTGCAGGATTTGCACAGGACACATTGTAGGATGGCCCAAGACCTTCCAGTTAGAGGCAGCGTACCATGCGCTGCCCTCCTTGTGATGTGCGAGTCCATGCTCTACCCATATCACTGATTCCAAAAAGGTGGGCGAAGTGTGGAAGAAAAGAGAGTGTTACGCTAAAACATCCAACTCATTTTCTCCTGTTCCATTAGAAATGGAGGACAAATAGTGGTGGCAAGTAGGAGGGCAGATGCAGCATCAACCAACTCACCAGGAGGTCAACCATCAACCAGGAGGGAAGATGCAACATCAACCAGCTCACTTGGCATCGTTGATGGGCCAGCGAACCCCACATTCATCTAGAACTGGAAGGGTGAAAGTGAATGGTGGCATGGAGATGATGTGGAGGTTGGTGTGATGCCTAGATGTCATAAGAGGGGAGGCATGTGGGGTCTGGGGCTAGTATGGCTCAGAAAGCAAAGGGCCCAGCCATTGATATGCCCTCCTGGAATACCATCAGGAGACCAGAGACTTCCAAGCAGCCATCTTTGGGGTAAAAATAGGAATGTCTCAAGTACTTAACATACCTCTTATTTTTGGAAGAGAAACATTGGAGGCTCTGCCATTAGATAAATTCTAGCACAAAGGAAACCATTGAAACCGCAAGAATTGCCAAGTTCAAAAGCATCACTAAATAATTCAAGCCACAGCAAATCCAAGGTGAGCAAAATGCAGAAGTATTAACAGCAAAAAAATGGCTTTAAAATGAAATTACAATTAGGCTGCAAAACAGAACACAAAACTCGCCATAAACGGTGCCGCATCCCACAATTAAGAGGAGAGCGTTAAGTAGAGAAGAAGGCTAAATGGGGAGAGAATAGGTGAGGCAAGGCAGACAAATTACAGCCCAAAACAGGACCTGCCAAAGATGGAGGACGTTTCAGGCACAAAACGGTTTCAGCCATCCAAAGATCCGCAGCTGTCATCATGAAGTCCATTCATTCCAAAGGAGGAAGGAGAGCAGGAAGACAGGCTGGGAGGCCAACCAGGGGATCTGATCACTCATTCATTTATTTATGTTATTTACTGACATTTCCATTCATAGGGACTTTTCTCCAGGGTGACCATATGTCAGAACCAGAAAAGAAGATAAAGCCCGTCTGAAATGTAGGACACCCAAGAAAAATGGAGGAGATGAGAAAACCAATGCTAAAAACTCTCATCTGTTTTGCTTTCAGGTGGTTAACATTAATTAAACACTATGGCTGCAATCCTGAAGTGCACTTGGGCAAGCCTATGTATCACTGGGCTAGCCCGATTCCAAGATGGGCCAGCCCAGGTACAGCAGAAAGACTTGGGTTGGCATAAGTCAACTTAAGGCTGGCTCAAGACAGATGGTCCTGGGCTGGCTTTCTGGTACAGCCTAGGCAGTCCCAGAGAGGCACATTGAGGGCATGTTCAGCAAGGCCAAGATAGAGCAGTTAGGCTGTTTCCAGAGCAGACATGTCCCCTCACAGCTCCTCAGAGTTAAAACACCTAAATAAATCTGAGAAGACCCATAGGGATCCATGATAAGCCAGAATAAAATTGGAAGTGATGGCAAAAAATTCTGAGTCCTACACCAACCACTGCCTCTCAACTTCAGGATATGGCACAACTACACCAGCCCAGTGCGCAGGATGCCATTTCTGCAGCAGTCAGGCCAGAGAGAGCCCTTCTTGCCCTGTGAATTTGGCTATCAGCTCAGGATATGGCCTACTTAAGCCGGTTTAGCTGGGCCATTTTTCTGGCCTAAAGACAGGATTGCATTGCCAATTACATATTATTAAATTAAAAACATATAATTTATACATATAATTTATTAATTACAAGAAGGCTACACGCTGCCTGCTCACAAGGAAAGGGAGGACAGTGAAGATTTCTTTCCAGGATGCAAGGCTAAAACCCAGGGTACGTCTGCACAGAATAAACATTGCTCCACTGACGGGCGCTAAGGTTGATTTAAGAAACTCCCGAAAAGCTCCGGGAAAGACGGTGGGGCTGATTCTCAATGGAATCAGCAATGGCCACGCTGCATCACTGCCAATGGAGCTCCGCAATTGCGAGCTGAATTAACGTCACTCCTGAGTATAAGAAGTGCTGCTGTAGAAGCTTTCAGGGTATTTTTATTCGCTCCTTCCCTTGGGGTGGTGCCTTGAAAGCAAGGGCGAGCGGCTGCCTCTAACCTCACTGAGGACG
The DNA here is from genome assembly GCA_030015325.1 of Cryptoblepharus egeriae. Taxonomy (NCBI): domain Eukaryota; kingdom Metazoa; phylum Chordata; class Lepidosauria; order Squamata; family Scincidae; genus Cryptoblepharus; species Cryptoblepharus egeriae. Next base: position 268,163,810 of record JAREYC010000001.1, read on the forward strand.
TTTTCTGGGGTTCCGTCACCGATGGAAGATCACAGACTCCAAACTAGTTCTTGTTTCTGCCAGCCCAAGCCAAAGAAAGCTGAGATGGGACATAGAAATATGTCCCACGGAAGGCGCAATCCTAACCAATTTGGGTTCCTACAGTGGTGTGGGGAGTCTGGAGCATGTCAGTCTAACTCACCCAGAAGTGGCGCAGAAGTGTGTGTGATTTTAAAAGTTGCCAGATGCAGAGGAGGGTACCTGGATGCAGGTATTTTGTTGTCTTGTTTGCTCCCCAAGGCATCTGGAGAGCTGCTGTGAGATACAGGACGCTAGACTGGCTGCAGGGTGACCAGATGCCCAAACCTCAAAAGGCGGACAAGGTCTTGGATTCCTCTCAGCCTGGCCTTTCCAGTGGACAATGGCACATTTGCCTACTCATGAGTAAAGCCATGATATTGGGCACTTTCACTTTCCCCTAGAGCTCCATGCATATTTTTGATTTTTAGGTTTTTTTGGCCATAACCTTTGATAGAGAGGAGATATTTCAGAACCAATTATTGCACTGAATTCTGCTCTTCGATATGAATCCAACAAGATATTTTATTTATTTTATTATTTAATTTGTATCCCGCCTTTCCTCCCCTGCAAGAGGGAGCTCACGGCGACTGACATCAGGGAGTAAAACATCATTAAAACAGATCATAAATAAAGATCAAAACACCATTAAAATATAATTAAAATACAATTAAATTGAATAAAAACATGCAGGCTAAAAACATGTGTTAAAAAGAATATAACAACAGTAAAACAATAAAACAACAATAAAACAAAGATATGACATGAAGGGGATCTGCGCACCATTGCAGAGTTCCAAAATGAAGCCAAAATGGAGGACAATGAAGTCCTTTTGGAGGACACCTGGACAGGGGGCTAAAAAGGAGGAGAAATACATAAATTTCCGGTCATATGATCACCTTGACTGGATGGGACCCCTTGGGCCTGATCCAGCAGGGCTCTTCTGATGTTCTTATACGGTATCTGACTTTTCGCAAAGCACATCATGGTGTTGGTGGATGGTTCACATCCCTTAATGGCCCTATTAATAAATAATATTTATTAAATGAAAGACTACATTTGCCAAACGCCCATGGCACACTTGTGGACCTCTCGGAGGCACACTGGTTGAAAAGCACTGCTCTAGCCAGTCACTACTGGATCCATGTCTAGGCGTAGGCACCAGGGTTAGGCACCAGGCCTTTTCTTCTAGACCCGGGGTGTCCAAACCTCTTTTAGAGATCCTGGACCATTAACAATTGTATAGAAGAGGGAAGTTCAACAGGTGCAGCTTTAGATATGTGAGATGAGAAGCAGCACCTGGTGAAATCCCCTCCTTTATACAATTGTTAAAGGTCTAAGAGCCCCAAAGTTGAATGTTTGGACAGCCCTAGATCAATAATAATCAATAATAATGATAATCAATTAATAAATATAATAATCAACAATATAAATAAATTTATAAACAGTATAAATAATAATCAGCAATAATAACTAGCAACCTTTCACAGAGCTGTCCTCTTCCCTGAATGTATGTCCCCTCCTTTGATATGGTAAGGACCTGATCCATGGTGGAAACTGGAAATGGTTTGATAAACCTGTTTTGGGGGTTTGTTTTTTGCTTTAGGGATGCTACTTCCAATGTTAACTTACCCTACAATCCAGAGTAACAACAGGAGCACATAAGAGACATTACGTGTACCCGTAGTTACTGCACCACCTAGTAAAAACTTATGGGAAATTCATATTGCAATTCAGAGCAAATTGTTCTTACACTGGAGCAAGGACTCCCCGTAGTTACTCTGGATTGTGCCATTAGCCAGCAAATTGCAAATGCATTTTTATCTTGCAAATTCCTTCTGTTGTACAAAGATTTCTGCTGATGAATTCTCATTAATGCCTTTGGGAATAGGAATATGACCAGAGCTAAAGTCAGTGTGCGCATTCTCTCTCTCTCTCTCTCTCTCTCTCTCTCTCTCTCTCTCACACACACACACACACACACACACACAGTTTGATTCACCCAAAATCATATGAAATTCAACATGAGTGAGGGCAATTTCACCTTTTAGACCGGCGAGGCAGAAAGAGCAGATCATGCATTAAATATGAGCCCAATCTGCCTGTCTACTCAGAAGTAAGTCCCATTATAGTCAATGGAGCTTACTCCCAGGAAAGTGGGGAAAGGATTGCAGCCTGAATGGCTTACAGATATAATTGAAATGTTTTGAAAGAGTAAATCACTGAAAAATGAACTGTCACGAAGCAGAGGATATACCTGTAGTTGGCTTTCAGAGTACCCAGATCTCAGCTTGTCGTGGTCAACTCCAGAGAAGAATGTGGTGTTGTGTGTCAAAATATTGTGCAAAGTATCAGTATTGACTCTGAGCACAGTTGAATTACCCTGCAAGAGTTACCCTACCCGTAGTTACTGCACCACCTAGTGAAAACCTATGGGAAATTCATATTGCAACCCAGTGTAAATTGTTCTTACACTGGAGCAAGGACTCCCCGTAGTTACTCTGGATTGCGCCCGAAGTTAGAAACCTAGAATCCTAGAGTTGGAAGGGACCTCGTAGGTCATCTAGTCCAACCCCCTGCCTGCAGCAGGAAATCCTCCCTACAGCATCCCTGACAAGTGCTCGTCGAGCCCCTGCTTGAAGTTTTCTGAGGAATGCACCACTGAAATGAATGGAAGCTGCGCAGGAGCCAGACAAGCTAAGCTGTGGCTGTTGGAGATGCTCTAGGAGGATTTCCCGCCACAGGCTGGGGGTGGACTAGATGACCTACGAGGACCCTTCCATATCTGTGAATGTGTCAGTGTGAAGCATCTCCAAATGCACCAGCTGCAGCCACAAGGCCACACATCCAAAACCTGCTGCTCCCGAAGTCATGCAAATAAGAAGGAAGCACCACTTCCCCAAAGAGAACAGCAGACACTTGTCAAGGTGAGCTGAAGGACGTTCACTCTGCAAAGAGCAGCCACAGACCCTGACAGTTTCTTTCCTTGAAAAGCCCGTCAGCGCTGGAGGTTATAGACGGCGCCGGCTTCTTTGAGTCCAGAGTCCAATAAAAACTGCCGCGAAGGAGGGAGCAAATGCTGCAGACCAAAAACGGCCTAGTCCGATTGGTATCCGGCCTCCCCAGGGCTGATCAAAAGCCTCTTTAAAGTCAGCGGCATGATTGAGCGGATCACAAATGTTAGCACCGCGGACACTCTCCGCGGACTTGGAAATGGAGATCATAAATGAAACAGCCTGGAGGAAGAAGCGATGGACGGGCTCTGGGGGCTGCGACTCCGAGAAGGACTGTTGGCTTTCAGCTTCCTGGCTCTGCGTCCACGTCTGACAAGTAGCCGGCAAAAGGAGCCTGGGGCTGGCGAGGGACGGATGCAGATTGACAGGGTCAGATGGGAACTGCTGTTCCGCAGCATAAGTTGCCTGTACTTGGGCTGGCTCACTTGGAATGATGCTCAGCAGTGCTTTGGTGGTCATCCACACCAGACCTAGTGGAGGACAACATGCATTTCAGTTGGGAAAAAGTTGGGTGCACCCCAAGTCTGCCAGATTCTGGTCCAAATGAAGGGAGCGCTGTGAACCTGGTCCTGTGTAACATTCCCCTGGAACTCCAAACCATGCTCTTCCAGTCTGCTTCCCATGGTTTTGTTATGGGCTACATACAGAAACAGCACATCTGTATCCCTACATGGATCCATCCCATAGACCCCTATAAGCAGGCATCCATCAGTCTTGAGAGACTATGGTGTCGCGCTTGGTGCCGCATACACTGCGTGCGAAGCACAAAGGCCTGGGTTAGATTGATATGGCTAGGCTAGGCTGTTACCCAAGCAGCAAATCCTCCCTCTCCACCCCACTGAAATAGTCCAATGGAAAGGCAGAGCCAATACAATGGGTTCTAGCTTGGTCACAGAGCTGGGCTCAGGACAGGAGCTCATCCTGTCTGGTGGGGACCGACCTGGGTCTTGAACCCTGGCCTGCTGGTTCATAGGCACAGTGTCTTAACCACTTGCATCACCCACAGCCCCAGACCCCTATTTTTTCATTTAAAGTTTCAATCCTGTGGGTCTTTTGCAGTCATCAGATGAGTGTGGTGCTGTTGCAGAAGGCCATGTGCTAGTGGAAACACCACATTGCTGTTGTGTACCACTGATGCACTGTGCTGCACAAGCAGCCTGGCAGGGGGGTTAGCCAATGCTGGTCAGTTGTTGATGGGGATGGGAGTTTGGGGGAGAACTGGGAGCATTGGGGGGGGGGAAGGAGGGGTTGGATCTAGTGGAAATCATGATTTATTGTATAATCCCTGTGCTCCTGTTGGACTTTTGCCAGCTTCATAATGGGCCTGGGTCATCATCTGTGCATGGAGGACCTATGGCAGCAGTCCCAGGCCCAGGAGGGACTTGTGGCCCTTGGGAAACCCCTGCTTCTAATGTATTCATATTTGTAAATTTATTCACATTTTAATTGTAACATTATTTTTCCCGGCTCCCAACACAGTGTCAGATGGATGATGTGGCCCTCTTGCACACCTCTGTCTATGAGAAGGTGCATGCGAACCTGGCCTCCCTGCCAAATGCTCCTCCTAGCTGTGCATCCCAGGAGCATCAATCAGTGGAGGACTCTCCCTTTGGAGAATGCTTTCCACTGCAGACAGGCGCTGATCATGGGGGTGCTGCAAGGCACAGCTGGGGAGCACATAAGTATCTAGGGGAGTCTGGTGAGACCTGTGCTGGTGGAGGAATTTCACTGGTTTGGTGGGGTCAAGGGATGAGAGAGCCTTTCCAGCCTCGCAGAGCTTCTCGGCCAGAGAAAGGTCAGTGCTCTCCGTGCTAAATAGAAAGCACACCTTTCATCTTGTCTGGAGGCACATCAAAAGGATCCACTTGGCAGCCCACAGACCCCTGTCGAATTCCAAGTAAGCTTCACATAATGTGCCGCATTACACCGGGAATGTCCACAGCAAATGAGAAAGATGTTTTTCGGAGGGTTTTTGTGCTGCACTCTCTGGACTTTCAAATCAGTATTTGGGGGGATTAAAATAATGCTGCCGCTCTGGTGCCTGTCAGGATTTGCACGGAACGGCCAGGATCTGTCAAGACACAGCCTGGAGGCAGGAGTGGGGTTTATGAGCCTATTAATTGTGCTAATTCTCTCCGATTCCCTCATCTTCCTCTGCTGGATCCAGGACAGGGTGAGAATATCTTTTCCTCCCCCAACGGTTGGAAGTTGCATCTGCTTCACTGAATGTCTCACTCCATTAGATAGAAAGGCAGGCTGGAAAAGGCGTCTGCAGGTAAACCTTTATTGGGTCTCTATCTAGCTGTATCTCCATCTCCAACAAAACCCCTGTCAGTTCAGACAAGCAAAATAATTGGCAACAGGAACATTCAAAGGCCAGTTGAAATCAAGAAAGTGTGCAGAGTCAAACCATTTTCAGTTGCAGTTTGGATGTGCACACACACCTGTCAAATGTATTTTCCCAAATGAATAAATTTATTTATTTGCATGCCTTGCCCCTGCCTTTTCCAAGTTTTCTAGCAGATCTGCAATGAGTCCTGGCTTCTCAACACCTCTCCCCGTGACCAGAGAGCATGCAAAAGTGGGAACTCAAGCCTCAGGTGTCCAGTCGGTACCAAAGCCAGTAGGTGCCTAAAGGCGCATCCACACATTCAGAGCTTGTTCACAACCACAGAGCATAGAAGTGAAGGATCAGAGCTGAGCAATTCCCCTCTTCTAGGAATTTGTGTGGGAATCTGAAAAGTACCGGAAGAGATTCCCTATGATTGGCATCAAACGGCACGGTAAGTGTTAGGATCTTCCTAACCCTTGGAAGGCGACACTACCTACCTGCTGCCATGATCCCCCCAAGAATTAGATTAGCCATAAAAATGTTTGTGTTATTCCACAAAACAGTCCAATCCTAACCCTGGTTAGGCAAGTCCAAGTCCTGGCTTAAGTCCCTTTCTGGGTCTCAGCACTACATGGGCTATCTATCTATCTATCTATCTATCTATCTATCTATCTATCTATCTATCTATCTATCTATCTATCTATCTATCTATCTATCTGTCTGTCTGTCTGTCTGTCTGCCTGCCTGCCTGCCTGCCTGTTTGTCTGTGTTTGCGTGCAAGCCTAACAGTGCACTGGGCCAGTGCAATTCCTTTGTGACCAGCCCAGTTGTGTCACACACTTACCATCAGGCATGTTTGTGCCAGCAAGAAAGGAGGGGAGACTGGTGCAAGGAGTTGAGCTGGCCTCCCTGCACTGGATCCAGGGGGATAGGGAAGGAAGGTGGTAGTAAGGAGACATTCCAGGATGGGGGAAGTGGGTGGCAGGTAGTACTGTAGACAGTCAGGTGAGGCCAGGATCTGCAGTTATGCAGAATCCTAGCTTGCTTAGGTTTGTGTCACCTCCTGATATATCCAAGTAGCCCCACTGGGACTGCTGTGTCTCTCCCTGGGGTCAGGGGAAAAGTTTCCCCTTGCCTCAGGTGGCATTGATGTGCTGAGGCAGATACAGCCCAGGCACACCATCCTGCCAGCACTTGTTTGGACTGTGCTGCACAAGGTTATTTGCCCTTCACAGGACACTCCAAGTGTCTTTCCCAAAAGAAGGCAGCCATCAAAATGAATTTTGTGCAAGACATTGACACACATTAGGTACACAGAGAACGATATGCAAACAGATCTCCATACTTTCCATTATTCTGTTTCAATATTGTCAAGTGTACAGTTTCATACCTGAAAGGGCAGCCAAGGTGCTGATAAGGTCCTCCATCACCCCTTTCTGTCCTCCTTGAAAATAGTTGAGATGTTCCAAGTTTTGCCACCCGTAACTTGGAGGGGGGGGGGATGAGGGGGCATTTGGCAGAGGACGGCAACACAAGCAGTGTCATTCCTCGTCCATCACTCCCTCCTACATCTCTCATTCTGAACTTTGAATTCTTAAAACTTTGGGGAAGGTGTGTTGGATACTCCTGTGTTCAAGTAGACATTTATACTTTATTTTGGGGACAAAAAAAAAGAATGGGAAGATAGCAAGATCTCTCTCTCTCTCTCTCTCTCTCTCTCTCTCTCATACACACACATGCACACACAGAGACACACAGATCAGCATTGTCACATCAGTCCTTCCTGGTAGAGTAGCTAGAAGGGGTGGAGCAGTCCGCCTTGGAGGGAGCTTCACAATTTCATGCAAGGTGCCTCATCCTTTTGGAGCCATTCCTGGGAGGACCAATATGGAACTATATGGCTTCATTTTGCAACTTTATGCCCTCTTTTTCCAGGACTTATCCTGGATTTTAACCTTGTGTCCTGGAAAAACATCTTCACTGTCCTCCTTTTCCTTGTGAGCAGGCGGCATGATGGCTTTTGTAACTAAAAATTTTATGTATCATATATAGTTTTGAATTTAATAATAAGAATCAATATATAGTATATGAGTGTTTTTAGCTTTTAATTAGTCATGTCCAACATTTTTCTTGGATGTTGTACATATGGGGGGCTGTCCTCTTTTGTGATTAGGACAGATGGTCACCTGGGGAATGTAGAGATTCCAATGAGCTGCATCCTATGAAATTATGAGGTGGCCCATCATGGGGATGGGGGGGGGGTGGAGGAGACACCTAGCCTCCTGACCGGTGTTGTGTGCATCAGAGAGATCAGTGACATTTAGGGCGCAATCCAGAGTAACTACGTGGAGTCCTTGCTCCGTTGTAAGTACAATTTGCTCTGGATTGCAAAATGAATTTCCCATAGGTTTTCACTAGGTAGTACAGCAATTATGGGTACACGTAAAGTCTCTTACATGCTCCTGTAGTTACTCTGGATTGTAGGGTTAGTACATCTGGCTGACCTGCATTCAAATAGGTGGGTCTGGAGAACATCTTTTGTTTCTGCCCTTGGCCCAGTTTTGAAATTCTATGAAAATTCCACCTGATTCCCCACCGAATTGGAGGTTTCATGGAGAACCTCATGAAGTGTGCAAAGGACATGTGGTTTTGGCAGCCAAGAGATATGGACATGGTGGACATGGTTCCTACAGTACAGAATGTCCATTGGTTTGAATTTCCCCCATGGGCAGGATATTGGAGGCTGATGCCAGTTCCCTCCCCATGCAGTGATGGCAGCGGTGCGCTACTGCTCGCTCCTGACCTTGCGCCGGAGTGATGATGCGCCCCTCGCTAATTGGCCTTGACAGTTTGGAGCTCTCCCCGTGAGCCACACTCTGCAGACATCTGTTCAGTTCAGATTTGCCAGAGGAATCCTATGGTGAGAAAGTGGGTCTTTGGCGCCGTCCCACATCACTCTCTGGGCCTCGTTGTGGCACTGATAGGCTGGACCACATTCAGCGCCTCGTCCCAGGAGTTTGCTGGGCGGAATGAAAGTCAGCTGGGATACAAGTCATGAACGCCGAGTGTGGAGGCTGAAATCCCACGTCTGAGAACTGAAATGCCTTGAAAATCAGGCAATTAACTGTTATTGCTTTCATTATCTGTGTTTTAGGGAACGACAATATTTCAATTTAGAAAGGTGGGGGGAAGTTGGCATCAGATGATTGAGGCTGACATGGAGCAGGCAAAGCGCGTGAAGGAAGGTGGGCATTTCCATGACTGTGAAGTGACAGAGAAAATCCCTTCACACTGGGGAGAGGTTAAGGTTGCAATCTAGTGAACACTTACCTGGGAGTAAGTCCCATTGAAATCACTGAGACATATTTCTGACTGTACGTGCATAGGATTGGGCAGAAACACGAATAAGGTGCCGGACAGACAGGTTTGGAAGTGAATTAAGACAAAAGGCAAATTTACATTTTTTACCATTTGCAGTCATTGCATGGAGTAAATATGGAGTCAATTAACACCATCTAATTTGCCCTCAAATCTAATCCGCACCCCTTAAAAGAGTTTGCTGGTGTCTGTAATGCGCAGCTGCAAAGTGGGTGCAAAATTTAATTTTACTGCATGAAACAGAGTCAGCCTATATGACTATGGGCACAATCCAGAGTAATAATGGCTTATCCTTCCTCCGATGTAAGAACAATTTACTCTGGATTGTGAAATGAATTTCCCATAGGTTTTCACTAGGTGGTGCCGTAACTGCGTTGACACAAATGTCTCTTACGTGCCCCCGTAGTTATTCTGGATTGTAGGGTACGGCTGCAATCCTAACCACACCTTCCTGGGAGGATATCCTATTGAACACAGTGGAACTTGCTTCTGAGTAGACATGCTTAAGATTGCACTGAATGGGTTTATTTTATGATTTTTGACTTAAGTGCACTATTTTATACAACCATGTCCCATTTTTATTACAATATTAGCAAAATGTACCTGCTGTTGTGGGAGTAAAATGTCAAGAATATTTGTGTAGTGGGCACAATGGGGCAGCACCGAGCACTGTACACCATCCCTCTGTCAGTCAGTCAGTCACAGTCAGTCAGTCAGTCAGTCAGTGACCTTTCAATTTTATATATGTAGATAATAAACTGTGAAACTATATACTGACCTATACTTATAATCCTTCTAATCGGCCCTGCCGTTCCACTGGACTATTTCAGTGATGTGGAGAGGGTGGATTTTCTGCTTGGGTAACAGCCTATCCTCCATATCAATCTACCCAGACCTTTGTGCTCTGGAGAGGACACTCCAGCTTCGCACACAGCGTTGAAACAACACGAGAAGTGGCAGCTACTTTTCCCACACAGAGCACGATACCATAATCTTTGAGACTGAAGGAAGCCAATGATGACATAATCAAAATAGCATATTTACTCAAATGTAATGTACCATCAGATCAAATGCACACCCCGGTTTTGGAGATATACTGGACAATCCAGAGTAACTACAAGGGCACTTAGTCGACATAAGAAAAATTTACTCTGGATTGCTCTATGAATTTCCCATAGGTTTCCACTAGGTGGTGACGTGACTATGTTGATGTAAATGTCTCTTAAGAGCACCCATAGATACTCTGGATTGTGCACTACATTTCTTTCTTTCTTTCTTTCTTTCTTTCTTTCTTTCTTTCTTTCTTTCTTTCTTTCTTTCTTTCTTCCTGCCTGCCTGCCTGCCTGCCTGCCTGCCTCTTTCTTTCTTTCTTTCTTTCTTTCTTTCTTTCTTTCTTTCTTTCTTTCTTTCTTTCTTTCTTCTTGCCTGCCTGCCTGCCTGCCTGCCTGCCTGCCTCTTTCTTTCTTTCTTTCTTTCTTTCTTTCTTTCTTTCTTTCTTTCTTTCTTTCTTTCTTTCTTTCTTTCTTTCCCCATTCCCATTATTATCTTGAAAAGGTTTGTTTTGACAAATGCCCAAGGGATAAATAGGCTCATCAAAGGCTATGGAAGATGAAAGCTAAATGGAACCTCCAAATTTGGAGAAAGTAGATCTCTGAGTATCAGATGCTGAGTACCAGAAGCAAAAATAGATCCTACAGCACTTTGTCGCGCTTGGGCATCTGCCCAGAGCTGAGTGGGGCTGTCAGTTCCCCTGGCTTGGCCTTGTCTACACTGAGTGGCAAAAGATCTCTAGGACTTCTGCCAGGGACTTTCCCAGCCCTACCTGGGGATGCAGCAGCAGGCAAAGAATGTGCTCCAGCCCTTCCCCTGGGCAGGGGGGTCTATTGCTTCTTTGTAGGCAGGTGTCCCGTCGGGCTGAGTAATTGGTTCGGAAGCTTATGTGAAAAGTTTTATGAAGCAGGATGGCAGGAATATGGCTTTTTAAAAATCACTGTCTTGGGCTGCAATCTTATGCATTGTCTACTCTGAAGTAAGCCTCACTGAGTTCCATGGGGCTTACTTCCAGGAAAGTGTGCTTAGGATTGCAGCCTACGCCTCCATGTGCAATCACTGGGGGAAGATCATCTGGAGTTCTGGAGTGCTATACTATCAATGCACTGATGAAGCCTGATTTTGCATTCCACTTCTACAGGGAGACGTGGAAGGTTCTGCACTTGGGCAAGAAAAACCAAAACCACAGGTATAAAATGGGGGATACTTGGCTTGGCAGCACAACATGTGAGCGGGATCTTGGAGTCGCCACTGTGGATCACAAGCTGAACATGATGTGTCTGCAAAGAAGGCAAATGCCATTTAGGCTGCATTAAGAGGACTGGAGCTTCCAAGTCACGAGAAATTCTAGTTCCTCTTTACTCTGCATTGGTGAGACTCACCTGGAGTCCTGTGTTCAGTTCTGGGCTCCTCACTTGAAGAAAGATGCAGCCAAACTGGAGCAACTCCAGAGGAGAGCGACAGGAATGATCAGTGGGATGGAAGGGAAGCCCTACCAGGAAAGGTTGGGGGAACTTGGGATGTTCAGCCTGGAAAAGAGGAGGCTGAGGGGAGACCTGATTGCCCTCTTCAGATCCCTGAAGGGCTGTCATAGGGAGGAAGGGGCCAATTTGTTCATAGCTGCTTCTGAAAGCAGAACTAGAACCAATGGGGACAAACTGCAAGAGAGGAGATTCTGGTTGGATATCCGGAAAAAATTCCTGAGGGTGAGGGCGGTTGGGCAGTGGAAGAGATTGCCAAGGGAGGTGGTGGACTCTCCCTCACTGGGGATCTTCAAGCAGAGGCTCGATGAGCATCTGTTGGAGATGCTCTAGGGGGAATTCCTGCTGCAGGCAGGGGTTGGACTAGATGACCTACTAGGCCCCTTCCAACTCTAGGATTCTATGATTCTATAAGTAATGGGAGTCTCTGTGTCTTATGCTTGCGAACAGTCAGTGATGATATGATGATGGCCAAGCTGTGAAGGATACCAGCTGGAAGAGATCTCTACAAGCTGCCTGTATAACATTACCAACCTCACAGGGTTGTTGTGAGGACAAAAAGGATAAAAAACTATGTAAGCATGTTAGGGTATTTGCGTTAACAGTGGAAAGGCAAGGTACAAATCTCTTGAATGAATGAATGAATGAATGAATAAATAAATAAATAAATAAATAAATTTACACACTGCTCTGATGACTGTAAAAATATGTGGCCTCCTGTGATTCCTTTTCAAGAAAACATGATGTAGGCCACAGACCTCTCTCTCTCTCTCTCTCTCTCTCTCTCTCTCTCTCTCTCTGTGCAGCTTTGCTTGGAGCCACTCTGCAAAATTAGTGCTGATCTAATGCCTCGGTGGATTAAAGTGCCTGTACAAAGATTGCCTTTGCAGAATTTCTGCAAGGAGTTCAGGGGGTGCGCACAGGCACTTCCAGACAGGCTCCTAATTGGAAAGAGAAGGGCTGCCCAGGTTGTACACAGAGGCCGAGTTTGAAGATCCAAGCAGGGCCCCCCCGTTGCACCCAAAAATCAAGCTGGCCCCTGCTGGCTGGAGACAGAATCCATTTACACATCCGTGTTTGGAGAACAGAACAAAGGCAGGATTAATTCCCTTTTGCTGCACTTTTTCTTTAAAACCCAGTGATGTTCCTTCTTGGGTATAATTTGCAGAGTGATTGGAATAGATTTTAGATATCAAAGCACTATTTAGACAGAGCCAAAGATACAGTGGCTGAACCTGAAGATGTCGAAGGCACATTTTCTTCCGGCACCAGACCCAGCATTGGGACCCCAGTACAGGAAGTGTTCCTCTTGCCCCGAAGCATGGACTGAAAATAGGCGCTAAAGATCAGTTTTGTGCAGATATTAGATACATCCATGATTCATAGTGATGTGCAGGTGAGGGATACATTAAATCCCTGAGGTTTTTCTACTGATACTAGTGTTGGAAAGAAACCCATTGACATGAGTCCAGAGTCACCAGTCCACACCAGTTGAGTCAATGACTGTAAGAGAGCAGGAAAGGAAGGAACAAGAAGGAGGAGGAAGCTCACTGTCAGCAGCTGTGAGGTTTACTAGGATGACCTTGGCAGCCCTACTCAGAAGTAGTATAGCTATTGCTGATCATGCCATTCAGTTTTACCAAACATGCAGTGAAAAGTGTGATCACTATGAACTGCCTCCCTCATCCCCTTCCTGGACTTCTAAAGCAAATTGAGAGGAAACATTTATTTGTCACTCGATAATTAGTCTTTGGAACTCATTGCCACAAGATGTGATGATGGCACCTCAAGACCTAGATGCCTTGAAAAGTGGATTGGACAGATTTATGGAGGAATCATCCTTATCTTCTAAGCTGTATGGGATCTTCTCTTCTTGATTCCTTGGCTGCTGTTTAACCACTTGTCTGGAAAGAAAAAAATAATAATTTTGCTTGATGGGGTTTCCCCAATGAGTCCCCCTCACATTGGGTGCTGCTGCCCCTTCCCAGTTGTGCCCATTTCCAACCATCACAGTGTTTTGAGTGGCTCCGGCTCCCTGCTAATAGTTTTCCTTCGATTCTTGCTCTCAATTAACCTTTCCTTCTCCCTTTCATCCAGTTCGTTGCTCTCTCCGACATTCCTAGTTTTTTCATCAGACTAATTGCATTTTTTCATCTCCCTCTTTTGATTTTTTTCAAATCTAATTATGTTGTTATTGTGGGGGCTGCGAGGGTGTAAAAACCACTGGGTTATTGATAATTTCTGTTCAGTAATTTTTTTCACACACCTCATTTCTTCTTGTGAATATGTGGAAATCTGTGAATGTGAATATTTGGAAGCAGCTGCCAATTGCCGTAAGAGGGAATTTCAGAAAGAGGGATATCCGGAAAATATTCCTGACGGTGAGGGCTGTTCGGAAGTGGGACAGATGCCAATGGAGGTGGTGGACTCTCCCTCACTGGGGATCTTCAAGCAGAGGCTCCACCGGCACCTATCGGAGCTGCTCCAGTGGATTTCCTGCACAGGCAGGGGGTGGACTAGATCACAGGTGGGCAGATGCCAGTTTGGGCCTATTCGCCCGAACTGGATCTTCCCCTGTGGCGGACGCTGGCGAACCGGTCAGAGCCGCGGCTGGCAGAACCGCAGGGACCGGTTCGCTAGTGGCCGCCACATCTCCTGAAGCTCAGCTTCAGGAGACTCAGCACGTATGCACCAAGCCTGGCGCATGCACACTAAGTCTCCTGAAGCCAAACTTCAGGAGATGCACTGCGCATGTGCCAAGCCTGGCGCATGTGCAGTGCGGCAGGGTTGGGGCCCCGCCCTCAACCCGCCCTGACCTGCCCCCTGACCCCAGCCCCGCCCCCTGATGCTGGCCCGCCCCCCAACTTCCGGCAAACCGGATCTTGGGGTTGGCTGGGCCCACCCCTGGACTAGACGACCTACTGGATCCCTTCCAACTCTTGGATTCTATGATTCTATGACTTGTCCAGCTTGAACTATAGGAAGTTTGCTGTTTGCTCTGGAAGGAAAGGAGACGTGCAGAAGACTTGCAGGTCATTTTTTGACCTGGCCCAGAAAAGGCAGGGCACTATCCACTCTATCCATTCCTTGCATAATTTGGCTGCAGTCCTAAAGACACTTTCCTAGGAGTAAGACCCATTGAACACAATGGGGCTTAGACACGGTTAGGATTGTGCTTTTTGTATATTTACATTATGGGAGGTTGATGCACATGGGGGCAATGTTGTGCATAGGGGTTGATGCGCATGGGGGAAAGTTGCGCGTGGGGGGGTTGAAGTGCATGAGGGGATGGTGTGTGGGGGGATATTGCACATGGGGGAATGGCGTGCCGGGGGATGTTACACATGGGCCAGATGATGAGCATGAGTGTAGATGCATATGGGGGGCATGTCACGCATGGGGGGAGATGCACATGGGGAGAATGGTATGCAGGGGGATGTTGTGCATGGGCCGATGTTATTCATGGGCTGGATGCTATACATGTGCTGGATGTTGCGCATGGGGGGGGTTGATGTACATGGGGGTTGATGCCCATCGGGGAATGTTGTGCATGTGGATTGACGCACAAGAGAGTTGTTGTGTGCATGGGTGAGTTGATATGCATACAGAGAGTGTTTTACTCCTGCAATGTGGGTATGTTTTCACTAATGTTCAATAAATCACAGTAATACTCCAGTACTCTAGAAAGGAGCACCCAGACAGCCAAAAGCTGATCCTGATGTGAGCTAACAATAAAGACAAAAGATCCATGAGCATGTGCAGAGTGTCAATCCTGCACTGCTGAGCAACTATAACTACTGATACCTGTAGGAGTGTCTGTTTCATGGCCTTGGCATCCAACCCAGCAGTCTTGAGAAAGCATCAAGGAATGTAAGCTGTGCATTTTTCTCTTCCAACAGAAGGCCATGGTGAGCGCACACAATTTTGAAGATATTTTTCCCTTAAAAATTGTTCCCAGCCAAAGAAAAGGGGTATACCCTACAACCCAGAGTAACTACGGGTGCACGTAAGAGACTTTACGTGCACCCGTAGTTACTGCACCACCTAGTGAAAACCTATGGGGAAATTCATATTGCAATCCAGAGCAAATTGTTCTAACACCGGAGCAAGGACTCCCCGTAGTTACTCAGGATTGCACCCTTAGTCTCCCTTGCCAAGAAGTGAATCAGTGCCACATTGTCCTTCCCTGCCATGAAGTACCAAGGAAACTTTGGGCCCATTCCTCACCTGTATCAGAACGAGACTGGTGACCTTCTCGGCTGTGACCCCCATAAATCTGATGTGCATCATATGGATACTTGTGCTGCTTTTACAGGTCATAAGTACAGTCCACACCTTGCATTATTCAGACCTTCACATAAAATGAAGAGACGGTTAAAAGAAAAAGTGATTTTCTGTATTTTTAGCAGGGGAGGCAAACCCAGGGAGGCCCCAAATAGCTCACCAAAGACTTCTGAGAAAACTTCACAGTCAGGGAACTAGAGGACAGGTCCACTCTTGTATTGGGAACTGGTTGAGGGACAGGACACGGAGGGTGGGTGTCAGTGGGCCATTTTTCCACAGGAGGGAGGTGAAAAGTGGGGTGTCCTGGGGGTCTGTCCTGGGATCAGTGCTTTTCAACCTCTTCATAAATGAGCTAGAGGCAGGGGTAAGCAGCGGGGTAGCCGAGTTCCCAGATGACACCAAACTATTCCAAATGGTGAAGACCAAAAGAGATGGTGAAGAGATCCAGGAGGATCTCTCCATACTTGAAGACTGGACAGCTAAATGGCAAATGTGTTTTAATGTAAATGTAAAGTTATGCGCATTGCGGCAAATAATCCTAATTTTACCTATAGGTCCACCTCTGCTGGCAGGGGTTTCTCCCTACCACCAGAGGTCATGACACCAGCTGTAGAAAATTGTGCTGCAGAACCATCATATGTTAACACAACATTTATTTAACGTATTTATTTATTTCATCCACTGGAGCCGTCCATTTCAGCACGAGCACAACAGGCTCACTGCGCATAATGGCGACGCCGGCATCGCCTCTGAAACTGCAGCCATGTCAGGAGCGGCCCTTTCCAAGCCCATCATGCATATAATGTCTGGTTGGCGTGAACAAATCCTCCATGATTTACTGCCTTTGTAATGTATGGACGGCACTCCAAAGAAAGGAAAATCATTTCGACTGCCTTGAATAGGAGGAGATAACATGCTCAGCTGAGCAGCTGGTTGCACATGAATTTTGATGTCGATGCCCAGTGGAAATGCTCTTGCTAAAACAGGGGAGGAAATCATGGAAAGGTCTGTTTCCTGGAAAAAAAATGAATTTGTACTGAGACCCGAGGCTTCTGGGAAAGACCTACTTACCAGAAAGTACAGTCAGTATCTCCACCAGACAGACCACATGAGATCTGGTACTGAGTACCAAAGCAAAACAGGGGCCATTAGAGTTGGAAGGGACCTAAGAGATCATCTAGCCCAACCCCTACCTGTAGCAGGAAATCCTCCTAGATCATCTCCTGCAGGTTCTTGTCGAGCCTCTGCTTGAAGATCCCCAGTGATTCTATGCAACAAGTGGTCTCAATTCACAACCACCACCTTGAATTGTGCCAGGCATTAAGAAGGAGACGAGGCAAAACAGTCTGAACTATGCAGAACTGGTGGCGTAGCTAGAGGGGGGCAGACCAATTAGTCTTGGAGGGAGCCTCTTAGAGGGAACCTGGAATGGCACTGAAGGTGAAGGGCCCCTTGTACACCATGGGGAGGCTCCCTTCAAGACTGAATGCCCTGCCCCCCTCTAGCTATGCCACTGTGCTGAACTCAAACTCAAAGACCTATAATTTGGTTACTTTTTGCTTGGATTTTGATGTAAAATGGCCCAGCTTCCATAAACTGTATTTACTCAAATCTAACACACATTTTCAGGCAAATTTAGAGCACAATCCTACTCAAAAGTAAGCCCCATTGTGTTCAGTGGGGCTTACTCCCAGGAAAGTGTCTTTAGGATTGCAGCCGAAGTCTCCAAAATTGGAGTGCAAAGTAGATTCTATTGCCGATTATTGTAACTTAAGTACAGTGTTTTTATTGTAAGTATAGGTTTAACAGTTAAACAATTCTATTGTAATAAAATCCATTGTTGTATAAAGTAGTACAATTAGGTACAAATCATTGTCATATTGTTATCCCATATTGTAAACCCGTTGTCATATTATTATCATATACCTCTTTGTTATATGCAATAAAATTAAATTTTGCACCTGCTTTGCAGCTGCGCATTACAATTGCAAGTACACTTTTTTTTTTATCTCAAGCCTTTTAAAATAGGAGTGCGGATTAGATTTGATGGCACACTGGATTCAAATAAACATGGCAAGTCCCTAAACTGTTGGCTTCTCCCTGGCCCCTTTGCCTGGCAAGCGCCCTTGCCCTTCTGCCAGAAATACCACTTCAGACTGAATTATGGGGAACCAGATGCCGCCTCCGTCTTTGCGCAAAGGTGGCAGGAGCTCATTAGTGTCGTTCAACCAAATTGGTGTGAAATGTGATCGTTTTGAGAAGTGTATTTATTTCCACTTGCAAATCAGGGAATAATGCCGTTGGGGTCCAAAACGGCACAATTCGGGAATACGTCTGCAGGGATTCAGGGAGGCAGTTTCAGCTCTACCTTTTACTGCACACAGAATATTTCTCTTTTATCCATGGAATATATATGGAGAATCTGGAAAATAATAGATTAAGTAGAGCCACCCATGACTCCGTGGTGGTTAGGATATGTTGATGACATTTTTGCCATTGGGAACAAAGGGGGAGATGAACTGCATTCCCTTTTCAACTGTCTTATTCAATTCAATTCAAATGGGGTTGCCATAATTCTCTTCCACAGTAGCGGGGCAGGAGCTTCTGTCCCAGTATGGGCAAAATCCAGAGTAACTATGGAGAGTCCTTGCTCTGGTGTAAGAGCAACTTAGGGCACAATCCAGAGTAACTACGGGGAGTCTTTGCTCCAGTGTAAGAACAATTTGCTCTGGATTGCAAAATGAATTTCCCATAGGTTTTCACTTGGTGGTGCAGTAACTACAGGTGCACGTAATGTCTCTTACGTGCTCCCGTAGTTACTCTGGATTGTAGGGTTACTTTGGATTCCAATATGAATTTCCCATAGGTATTCACTAGGTGGTGCAATAACTACAGGTCCACGTAAAGTCTCTTACCTGCTCCCGTAGTTACTCTGGATTTGGGGTATGTGAACACAAATCCCCAAAATTTGTTTTGGGGGACATATGGCAACCCTAAATTCAATTTATGGTGGAAATGGAAAAGGGAAGGTCAACTCCTTTTTCTCGATGCATTAGTAATTAGGAATAAAGATGGTAGTTTGAGATAAGGATCCGTAGAAAACCCACACACATGGACCGTTATTCACAGTTCAAACCAGTGCTCTGAACAAAATAGGAGTCTGATCAATACATTAATGAAAGGGGCAGAAATAATTTCAGAGCCCCAATACCTTCAGGAAGAACGGGGCCATGCTAAGAGGGAAGGAGAATGAAACGGGTTTCCCAAGGACCGGTCAAGAAAGCTCTGTTTCCAAAAGAGAATGGGGTTGAACAAAAGGGTCATAGGATGAGGTCTCCCTACCCGACACCCAAGGAGGATCTGACTGCATCAGTCAAATTCTGAGATGGATCAGTGCAATCCTAACTTGCGCTGGAACAGGCAGGCCAGCATGTCTGTCCTGTATCCAGCACATGTTGGGGAAAACTTTTACGGGGTAACAACAGCAGCCGAAAGGACCTAATTGGGGTTGGATTCAGATTAATAGCCTAACTATAAAAAGTCTTGTTCCCATCCTGATATCTTGATGGGGATCAGCACTGCTGGGGCAGGTTGCCTTTTTCTGAGCTTAGAGGTTCTTTAACTTTAGGAAGGAATATTTGTGGTATATTTTTAGACAGCAGAGCAGGATCTTCTGCTCCAAGAGAGTTTCTGTCGTTCTAAGTGACAGCCGACGACTTTGTGGGTTTTAGTTTATTCCCTTGAGAAAGTTCTATTGAATTTGGATGAAATGTCAGGATAGGACTTTGTGATTGTAAACTTGGAGCTCAAAATGAATCTTCCCTTAAGTGCTGGGGAAAGGAAGCAAATACGTTTGCTGGCTGCATAGGTTGAAACCCCCAAAGCAGGTAAAGGTGAGTAGATAATTAAGTCCATGGTAGTAAAGGTGCCCCTCGCAGGTTATACTGCTAGTCATGACTGACTGTAGGGCAGGCATGTCCAACAAGAGGCTCGAGGGCCACATTTGGCTTAGAAAGCCCTTGGGGCCCCTTGTTGGACATGCCTGCTGTAGGGTGTCCCCATTTCTAGAGCCATATGGCTGACATGTGGTTTGCATGTGCATGGAACGCTGTTACCTTACCACCAAAGAAGTACCTATTTATCTACTTGCATTTCCATATTTTCAAAGTGCTAGGCTGGCAGGAGCTAGGCTAAGGACAGGAGGTCACCCCGTCTTGTTGGACTCAGGTTTTGAACCCCGGCCTGCTGGTTAACACTGTCTTAACCACTTGCACCATCACAGCCCGTAGGTACCTGGAAGTAGGTATAAAATGCCTCGAACAGAAGATGGAGTGATGTGTTGAGTGGTGTGTTAAGAGCTGAGTATATCTCAGTTATGTATAGCCAAACAAGTGGACCCCACTTAAGTGGGAATAATGCACAGATGTAGTATGTATGTATGTATGTATGTATGTATGTATGTATGTATGTATGTATGTATCTATCTATCTATCTATCTATCTATCTATCTATCTATCTATCTATCTATCTATCTATCTATCTATAGGGCTGTGGGTGGTGCAAGTGGTTAAGACACTGTGCCTGTTAACCAACAGGCCAGGGTTTGATTCCCGGGTCGGCCCCACAAGACAGGGTGAGCTCCTGTCCTTAGCCCAGCTCTGCGACGCCAACTGGATCCAATCGTATTGGCTCTAACTTTCCATTGGACTATTTCAGTGGCGTGGAGAGGGGGATTTGCTGCTTGGGGAACAGCCTATGCTCCATATCAATCTACCCAGGCCTTTGTGCTTTGCGTGCAGTATTGAGCACGATACCATAGTCTTTCAAGACTGATGGATGCCAAGATTATCTATCTATCTATCTATCTATCTATCTATCTATCTATCTATCTATCTATCTATCTATCTATCTATCTATCTATCTATCTATCATCTGCTAGATTTATACCCCACCTTTCTCCTTGGGAAGGCACTCAAGGCGGCTCACAGCACATTAAAAATATATACATTAAGCCATACACAAAGCTATAAAATACATAAAACACCATATTAAAAGTGAACCAGCGACAAACAGCAGCAATAAAAATCATCCTAGCAAAAGACTTGCTGACACCAGCATTTCTGTGGGTGTTCATGGTACAGAAATATGCATCTAGCAGACATGCTCTCTTTGAAAGCGAACATCAGTACAGATGCTCTGTAACAAACATTTTAACTCTCTCTCTCTCTCTCTCTCTCTCTCTCTCTCTCTCTCTCCCATAGTTAAATATTTGGATCAGTGTGTTTAACTGTGGAAGTAGGAAGTGTAAAACTTCACTGTTCCCTCCAGTAATTGCCTGCCTTCAGTATTTGCTGCTGCTGCTGTTGTCTTTGCAAGCAGACCCCATGGTGAGCTCCACCTTCTTGTCCAGGATGTACATGGTCTTCCTGGTGTCCTTTTATGTCCCCATACTTTGAAATACTGAATTTGTGCCATGCCTGAAAATCCAGAAATTGGATCTGCTGCAGCACGAGGGGGAAGCGGAAGAACATCTGAGCCTCTCCATTCTGCAAAATGTCTTGCAGTCAAAAGAAAAGCATTCTTTCATTTGAGAACTTTCATTCCATTTGAGGCCCTCTTTTGTTCTTTTCTTGGTGTGAAACACACACTGCAGGAATCGCACAATCAGTGTGTCAACAGCAACAGGTCCTTTTGTCCTCTTTTCCTGGCTGAAGCTGCCGGCTTTGTGTTTGCTTCTGCATTTGTCTACATTCAGCTACAGACGACAAAATCTTCCCCACTCAGAGAACAGCCTCGTGGAGGCCACTTTGCCATCCAGAGTTTTTGAACACCCACCACCACCAACTGTTGCTTTTCTTTTAGATGTAGCAAAGGTCAAACTCACCCTACAATCCAGAGTAAATACGGGAGCACGGAAGAGACGTTGCGTGTACCAGTAGTTACTGCATCACCTAGTGAAAACCAATGGGAAATTCATAGTGCAACCCAGAGCGAATTCTTCTTACACCAGAGCAAGGACTCCCCATAGTTACTCTGGAATGTGCCCTAAGATGACCCAATCCTATTCCTGTAATCCATTGGCACAACATGCAGGTTGTCATCATTGCATCTACTCTGACAAGGGTTGCTGCCGGCAAAAACAACCAATAATGCCCACATTAGCAGTGGCAAGTACAGACCAGATGCCTGTATGTATGCAGGTATGTGCATGTATGGTGCAGGTATGGGGGATCAGGGCCAAGTTAGTGTTGGGCCAACGGTGGATCAGGGCAGAACTCAGTGGCATTGGCATCAGTGAGACTGAGTGACATGTCTTGGCCTTGGCACATCCCAAATTCAGCTATTAGAACTGAGTAGGCCCATAGTGAACAGGGTGGAGGGGGAGGAAGAGGAAAATAAAAACTTTCTTCACTTGTGTCTCCAAGCTGGCCTGATTCCTGGCCAAGCCATGGGATCCAGAAGAAGCTGCATCAGCACCTCTGCATTGCTCAGGTCAGTCCTCAATGAAGCTGGGACCAAATTCTACACCGGGGGTCTCCAAGGTTTTCGGCCAAAGAGCCACATCAAATATCTGGCACACTGTCGAAGGCCAGATTAAATATTTTAAATATAAAATTTAAATTAATTAGAGAAAGATTAATGAATAGGCTCAAATTTCCAGGATTTCTGCAAGCACCAACACTCAGCCATAAATAAAGCACACATTTGATAGGA
Organism: Cryptoblepharus egeriae; assembly: GCA_030015325.1. Lineage (NCBI taxonomy): Eukaryota > Metazoa > Chordata > Lepidosauria > Squamata > Scincidae > Cryptoblepharus > Cryptoblepharus egeriae. Next base: position 268,186,120 of record JAREYC010000001.1, read on the forward strand.
CCCCATTCCCCTATCACACCATTACAACTCCAGTTGTGTTTGTTCAACTGGGTCTGAGATTCTTGGGGGACAAGAAGCTGGCTGTGGACCACCTCTGCCCTTCCGGGCCAGGGTTTGGAGTACCCTGATCTACACTATGAGAAGATCTCAAAGTAACCACCATGTTCTTGCTTGCAGTCTCCATTTTTGTATGTTGTGAACATTTGAGTTCCTACACAGTTTGTGTGTATGTGTGTACAGTGTTCCTGTTTTGTTGTTGGTATCTGACCAGAGTTCCAGGAATCCTTGTTCCACCCATCAAGCATGTTCTTCCTGCAGCACAGACTTTTATTTAGTGCTTATGCTTCAGTGGAGTTCCTTGCACATTAGTGGCTTCTTCAAGCATTGATGGCATTGATGGTCATGGTTAACAGAAGCAGTTAGTAACTTTAACGGCTAATAAAATCTCATAAAAGGATCTTCCAATGTCTTGGCACGGTTCGAGCTTTCATAAGAACACCAAAAAAAGATGGAGGCAGAACAAAGTTAGCAGCTCTGATACTGCTCCTGCCATAACACTGACAATTACAAAAAATGAGGACCACCTTCTATATATGGGATGAATAAGATAATTGGAAGAAGAGACACTAAAGAAGAGACACTAAGGCTGCAATCCAGAGCAAATTCAGCCTGCTCTGACCTAACTGCACTCTCCTAACTATTCTGTATCCAGAGCAGAAAGTTATGCTGAATCCAGAGAGTCAGGAAGCCTGGGCTGCCCTAACTGCTCCAGAGCATGCTAAGTAATTGACACAAGGGGAAGACTTGCTCCTGAGGAGACACCCCTCAGATCACACTGAACAAGGAACAGCTGTGGTGCCTACAGTGGTGACATGACTCTGCACATCACCTGGTGCGGAAGTCTGTGCGTCATCTCTGGGATGCGCCCCCCTCCACCTGGACTACACAGTCACCAAAGTTGGCGCCTGCGCAGTTGTTTCTGAAGCCAACTGGCTTCAGAAAGAGTACTGCGCAGGCACCATCTCTGACACCTGCACAGTACTTTTCTGAAGCCTTTTGGCTTTGGGGGAGACTGTGCAGGCGTCAGAGTTGGTGCCTGTGCAGTACTCTTTCTGAAGCCATTTGGCTGCCGCTCCGCCTCCTGAGTGAGGCCGAATGGCTGTGCAGAGGCGCGGACTTTCTCTGCTCTCAGGAAGTCTCCTCTGAAGCTGTTCGCCATGCTCAGTGTGTTTCTGCGCAGTGCACCTCAGATGGCCGTTCAGGCCAGCTCCTCAGACAAGTGGCAGCTTCTGGCTGATTCTCCGCCTTGGAGCAGGCCTGAATGGGGGTGCTGACGCCCGAGGCCTGCCAAAGGACAGTCAAACTCCTCCGGCACATCACCCCATACGGAGCGCATCACCCAATGCAGCCCACACCAGCCGCACCAGTCTGGTGATGCCACTGGGTGCCTGCCTTCTAAGGAGTCCCTGATGAGATGCCAGTACATTCTCCAGTGAATACAAGGGGCTTCTTGGAGTGCCTGCTGTATCCTGAGCTTTGTGGGCAGCCGTAGTTTGTTCCATATCCTGAGGTTGAGAGGAAGGGGTTGCAGCTAGGCTGGCCAAGAACTCAGATTTTTGGTCAGCACTGCCATTCTTACTCGGGCCTTATCATGGACCCCTATGGGTCTACTCATTACTATACCTGCTCCTGAGGTGGTATAACTCTGAGGGCTGGAAGAGGGCATTTCTGCCTTGGAAACAGGCTCTGGATTCAGAGTAACTGCTCTGCCCCAGGCAATGCTAAACATGCCCTCAACTTGCCTCTCCTGAGCTGCTTAGGCTGCCCCAGTTAGGGCAGAGCAGGTCCACCTCTCTTAGGGCACCCTATCTTGCCTTGCTCTGCCCTAAGCCTCCTTCAGAGTAACTGGGCTGGAGCATCTTGTAGTTGCTCCAATCTGGTGTTAGATAGGGCAACCCAAGGGCTCTTATGTGGACAGATTAGTTGCTCTGGATTGGGCTGCCTAATAGACGATCACTTTCTGATAGTTTTCTGATGATCCACTCTTTTGACATCTTTCAATTAAACCCAGAACTAATTCATTCAAGTCACGTTCCGCTCTTTCAACCTTTCTTTGCTGTTCAGAAGGCCAAAATTGCAACCCCCCACACTGTAGCATGGGGTCTAATCCCATTCCCAAAGTAGTTAATGAGAATCCATGTGCAGAAAGCTTTGAATTTGCAAGATAAAAGGGATATTTCTCATTTGCTAGCTAATAAAGCAATGGAAGGAACATTTATAAACTAAAAAAAATCCTTTCCACTTTTCAACAGTTTTCATTTTTGGACTGTGGTCCAGTCCCTCACCCATCCAATAAGTGGGGATGCCTGTACCAGTTTTCCAGCTTATGAATGGCAAGACATTCTCTCTTCTTCATAATGCTAAATGTTGAATTAATCCACTGAACATTGTGCTCCTGGGTGGTTGTGTGCAGAGAGTGGGGTCAATGAGATGGGGACTGCCTTCTTCCTATGCCTCCTTATGGGTATGGAGCAGCCTGTTATCCTGTTCAACGACCAGCAGGATAATATCAGGCAGCAATCATCTACGGCAGGGGTCAGGGAACTTTTGTACCTTTTACCCCAAAATATATTTCGATACGCCAACATTACCCCCTTGATTTGAAAGGAAGGAAGTAATATATTATTAATTATTTAAATTCAAAATTTTATTGAATCTATTAAAAAAATCCAGACTTAAAAAAAATAATGTAGGAGAAAATGTAAAATGTTCTATATTTTCTCCTACACTTTTAAAAAAAATCAGAAGTAAGCTCCACTGAATTAATAGGCTTACTCTGGAGTAGGCACCTGGGAATGGGTGCTTACCTTGGCTGGGAAGGCTGCAGGGGAGGCTCAGGCTGCAGGTGTGTCTCGGCAGTGTGATCATTTATTACCCCCAGGAATTTCATCTTTCCCCATTTGGGGTAATTTACCCCGTTCCCTGACCTCTGATCTACGGGGCTGAGTAGGAAACTCTTTTTCTATGCCTGGAACGGAGCGAAGGGGGCCTGTTTTGCCTTCTCCAACATGTCCAAAGTCCATTACAAGAAACATTTGTTTCAAAAGGTCCCAGCAAGAATCAGGCAAATCCACGGAGAAAGAGTTCAATGGTTTCAATGGTCAGATGGAAATTTCATGTCCAGGCATTGCCTGCTCCCCAAAACCATGCCTTTCTGCCATATTCATGGACTTCCTAAGGGAATCTGGCCAGCCGGGATGCTGCTCTGAAAGTTTGCTTCTTCGTCCCATTGGGATTTTTCTGTTCCTAGTAATATGGCCCTGATGTACTGGGCTGGGATTGCTAGAATTTTTAAGAGCACCTCCAGATTGGAGTCTGCGGCGGGAGTCGGAGTGGAGGCTTTGACAGTCACAAGCCGTGGCTGATGTTTATTTTAAAAGACCTTGATCGTGCTATTCTCTTTTGTGAAAAGGAACCAGGCCAGCTGACATTCTCCATACGATGCGACGACACGTTAAAAACAATAAGAACAATCCATATAAAAATAAAAGCACAAGCCACAGGCAAAAACCAACCGTGGAGGACCGAAACTGACAAGCAGTGGAAACAACATGCCAGGAATACTTACAGTACCAAACAACGAAGCTGAAAGCCCATCCTGGAAAGCTCATAAGGGAGTGTTGGTTCTTGAGTCAATAGGAAGGGACTTCCATAGATGTGGTGCTGCTATGGTGGAGGCCCTTCCTAATGCTGTCACCAGTGGAGAGCTAGAAACCAGGAGGCATCCAAGGAAAGGGTCTCTCCAGATGATCTCCGGGGTCTCAGGGCAAAGCCAAAATTGCCTCCAGGCACTTTCCCCACAGCGTTCAGTCACCTGGGCTGCTGCAGAAGGAGTTGCAGGAATCCTGAGTGCTTTCGAGGAACCCCATGAGAAAAAAGCAACAGGCTCATCAGACTTGGCCAAGATGGCATAACTAGGTTATTTAGCACCTGAAGCCCACAAATTTTTTTTACATCCTGCATACATCAAAATTATTTAATTATTATTAATATTAATTAAATTAAGTAATTAATTAAGTAATTAATTATGTAATTAATTAGATGTTAATATTTTCATTTTTTTTAAAAAATCACCTTACTAATTAATCCTGTGTTTTATTATTTTTGGGGAGTTGGGTGAGGCTGCTTTCTAAAGCACTTGTTGAGCTCCACTTTCACTGGATCTGGACCATTTCCAATGGACTAGGGCACGTTTGCTTACTCACTTGTAAAGGAACAATACGGCTCAGTTTCACTTTCCATTTTTAAAGGTTTTTTTGGACCATAATGTTTGATAGGTAGGAGGTAATTCAAAGCTGTTTTTTGCATTCGATTCTGCTGGAAAATAGGCATACATTGATACATGACTCAATGGGGTTATCTCAAATAGTGATTGTTGTGATTTTGGTCACCCCCAGTGTATCACACCCCCTCCCCTGAGGTTGGTACCCAATGCTCAGGGCCCCCAGCCTTCCTTTGGGACACCACAGGGCTACTGCAGAGGTGGGCCCAGCCTGGCCCAACATCCAGTTCGCCGGAAGTGGGCAGGCCAGGCCAGGGTCAGGGACAGGGCTGGGCTCAGGAGTCAGGGAGGGTCAGGGGCGGGGCAGGGGAGGGCATGCCACCCACCCCAGCACGCTGCGGGTGCAGGTGGGCAGGGCGAGGGGCAGGCCCCAACCCCAGCGCACTGAGGTTGGCTGAGATTGGCGCACGCACAGTGCATCTCCTCCAGCTGGAGGAGATGCACTGAGCCTGCGCTGAGGTAGGCGCACGTGCAGTGCGTCTTCTGCAGCTGGAGGAGACACATTGCGCCTGTGCTGAGGTCGGCACAGGCACAGTGCATCTTCTCCAGCTGGAGGAGACTGCGCCTGTGCTGAGGTCGGTGCAGGTGCAGTGCGTCTTCTCCAACTGGAGGAGACTGCGCCTGTGCTGATGTCGGTGCAGGCGCAGTGCATCTCCTCCCTGGCGTGCCGAACCGGTATGCTGGGTTTTCCAGCCCCGCCTTAGCTAGCGGATCGCTAGCAGGGGTGGAATCACAACCGGTTCAGGCGATGCAGCCCGAACCGGCTTGGACCCACCACTGGTGTTACCCAGTGGCATAGCTAGAGGGGGATTGAGCAGTCAGTCTTGGAGGCAGTCTCACCTCTTGGGAGCCATTCCAGGCCATACAGCTCCATTCTGCTCCCCACCCCCCAAAACGGGTGAAACTCCCTCCAAGACTGACTGCTCAATCCCCTCTAGCTATGCCACCACCATCACCCCTGTTGGGCACTGCAGGTTCTGCTCACCAGATTCAAATAAGAGATAGTATATTGTCTCACAGAAGGCAGAAGATAAATCCAGTAGCACCGTCCAAGGTCAGCAAAATCAGTCAGTACATACAGCAAGTCCGAGGGTAAAACAATAGCGGCAAGTCAGTAAATCAAGTCCAACATCAGTCTGCAGTTTGTAACAGTTCAGTCCACCAGAGTATCCAACAGCATATACTCCTCTCAAGCCACAAACTGTAATAGTCCCATACCTTAGAATCCTAGAATCCTAGAGTTGGAAGGGACCCAGTAGGTCATCTAGTCCAACCCCCTGCCTGCAGCAGGAAATCCCCCTAGAGCATTCCTTAAAGGTAGTGAAACACCAATCAGAGATCAAATTGAAATCAGGTGACCAATATAGGAAATGACTCAGCACTTTCAGTTTTGCGGATTCAGGCTGCAAGGGCAGTTTCAGATCGTGTCAGCATTTCACAGGGTTGCATCATCTTAGAACCAGCTTGCCTGGACCAATATGTTTTTCCAAACTCAAATCCCAACAGTGTGAACCTGCTGGAGCCCATCACTGGTCTGTATTCTGGAACAGCCACATATAAATTGGTCCTGAGCACATGAAGCATCCCTCATGCTGAAAACACACAGGAACTGGATCAGGAGAAGAGTGGACTTTGATCTAGTACAGAGGAATCAAGTGGCTCACCTGCATTCTGGAACTCCAGAGCTGCACCCTACAAACTCAGGCTGCAATCCTATCTCTACTTTCCTGAGAGTAAACTCCATTAACTTAATCAGACTTGCTTCTGAGTAGAGAGGCATAGGATTGGGCTCCCTGTGGCACTGCAGAGTCAGTGAAAGTCAAGGGTTAGGACCAACTCAACAGAGATTTCCAGTCTGACAGCAGCCCAGATGCTTTGGGGGAATGTGGTTGAGACGAACCTGGGAGTTTCTGGCTGTGCTTGGATCCTGCAGTTCCTCCACAGGAACTGGGCCAACTGGACTGCCCAAAGTCTGCAGCGGTGCCAGATCTGCCTTGTAACATCCAGACCATTATCCAGGTCACTGGCTAGCAAAAGGGAGGCTGATCCGTTTCTAGGCTTTCCTGGAAGGAATCTTGGTTTGCAAGAGTCTCTCTGTGGAATATGCCGGTTTCTCGCTCTGAATACACAAGCAGCTTGTGCGTCTCCAAAACTGCCAGTGTGATTTCACGGGGCTGTACAAGACAAGTCCCCCCAGGGTAAACGTCCACAACCCACCTGACAACCTGCAAGAGGAGACCTTCATGTGCCACACATTGGCATCAAGACGGCTTCAGAGCCGCCCACCCAGGAGACCCTCTTTCAGCTTTGTGATGGCGTCTGACAGGCCAAATGCTGGGCAGAGAGCCTGGAGGTTCTGCTTGGAACACGGCATGCTTGCTGGGACCATAAATAACAAAAAACAATCATAATGTCCAATCAATACAACAATATTCAGTGTTTTACTTTGTTTTACAGGGGAAAATGTCGCTTGTAGTGATTAATGGCACAGCGACATTGTTAGGCTGTAGTACTAATAAATGGGGAAGTCTGGCCAAAGGAAGGGTTTCTGTGGAAAGAATGGTGAACTCTTTGCCTAGAAGGACGTTCAAAGAATCTGTACATATTTACACAGAAGTAAGTCTCATTATGTTCAATGGAGCTTGCTCAAGTTGTGCATAGGATTGCAACCAGAGTAAGGGAAACCTTACTTATATTATTTTCAAATAATAGTAGTCTGATTTTTTTGCTAGCCAGAAAATGTTCTGATCTGGCAAGTGGGATTGCTTGCTTGCTTGTTTACTTACTTATTTGTTTGTTTACTAGCAAAAAGTGTACCCGTGTTGCGGGAGTAACATTTCCCCATACACCATCCCGCAAGGCGCATCAACACCCCATGCGCAACTTCCCTCCATGAGCAACTTTCCCCCATGTGCAACCTTCCCCATGCGCATCACCCCCCAATGCGCATCATCCCCAATGCGCAAATTTTCCCCAGGCACAACTCCCCCCATGCGCAATAAACCCCATGCGCATCATCCCCCCATGTGCAACTTCCCCATGTGCAACTTTACCCATGCACAACTTTCCCCCATGTGCAACCTTCCCCATGCACATCATCCCCCAATGTGCAACATCCCCAATGCACAAATTTTCCCCAGGCACAACTTCCCCCAATACATAACTTCCCCCATGAGCATCATTCCCCATGCGCATCATCACCCCATGTGCATCCTCCCCCCATTCGCATCATCCCCCATGTGCATCATCTCCCCATGTGCAACTTCCCCCATGTGCAACTTCCCCCATGCACAACTTTCCCCATGTGCATCATCCCCCATGCGCATCATCCCCCCATGTGCATCATCCCCCATGTGCATCATCCCCCCATGTGCAACCTCCCCCATGCGCAACTTCCCCCATGCACAGCATCCCCCATGCCAGCATCCCCCCATGCGCAGCATCCTCACCAGTGCAACCCCTTCCTCCGAACATCCCCCCAGTGCACCAGGCACTGAGCACCAAATTGGCTGGATGTTATTCAGTCTCCCATGTTAAGTATAGGACAAAAACACGTTGCCCCTTTTCAGCCCCTGAAGGGTTAAATTCTGCAGGCAGGCTCAATACTGGGAAAGCACCAAGTTGGTATTTCTCTCCAGGTTCCAGTGGTGGGCAAGCTGGGCCAGTTTGTTATAGAAGAGGGCATTTCAGCAGGTCCAGCTGCCGAAACTCCGGATCCTTTTAATTTGGCAGGCTTAACTGTGGGATCTCATTTTACTCTGGTTGGCTCCCTTGGAGGGAAGGCAAGAACAAGCCCCAGTGGGACCTCTCAGGGTGTCTGGAGAAACCCAGTGGTGTAGCTACAGGGGGGAGCAAAGCACCAAGTTTTGTAGGGAGTCTCGCTGCAGTGTGCAAGACATTCCAGGTAGTGGGAGCAAAAGGGAGTCCTAGGTTCTGAGGAGCTCCAAAGGGGAAGGGTGACCTGCACGCTGTGTTGTGGCTCCTGGAAAAACTTAGCTCTTTGCACCCCTTCTAGCTATGCCACTGATGCAGAATGAAGCCAAACTAATTCTTGGTTGAGGAAACAGCTCAGTTTTTCTATGTCAGTCAGACAAAAGCAGGAGGAGGGGAAGGTCTTCCACTAGTGAACTGATGCCGCCTTCATCCCCATAGTATGCTCCATTTGGAAGTTCTTGGGGAAAGAGTCCACCCTGAGTTAATTTTGCCTGCCTGTCTGGCAAAGACGTGATTGCCCCATAATGAGATGCAGTTGGGCCACCAACAAATCCGAGGTCAAGAGATTTCCGCTCCTGCCCATCCTTCCCTCCTCATTAGAGCAGAAATTGCAGGCCAGAGGAGAGAAGCCCCTTTCTTTGCCGTTTACTTTTAATTAGGAAAGCAAACTTTTGGCAAAGAGAAGCTGCCAAAAATGCAAACAGGTCCTAATTAAAGTGCAGGGCTGGGTCCAAACAAGTGAGATTTGTTCGGGTGCACAGCAGATAATCACCTACAATAAAACCTTGGACTGAGCGTAACGTGGATTGAGAGCATTTTGCAAGATAAGCAAACATTTCAAATAAATTTTGACTTGATATAAACGCAGTGTCTTGATAAAGAAGTGAAAAATTGCCCTGGCTGGGATACAGCCAGTTTTGGTGCTCTGCCAGCATCTGCTCAGCCTCTCCTGAGAGAGCAGCCTATCCATGTCTACTCTGAGGTATGCCTATTACGGTCAATGGGGTTCAGTCTTATGAAGGAGGACAATGGAAAGGAACCTGAGAGACCCAACCTTGCATGTCTACTCTAAAGTAAGCCTTATTATAATCAGTGGGGCTCACTACAATCCTAACCAATTTAGGCTGGCCTAACTCAGCTGGTGTAATGTAGTGCAGCAAGTGCATGTCTGAATTGGCCTAACCCTTCCCCAGGAGTGTCTTATGAAGCTTGGTGGCACCCCAGCTCATCACAGTATTTATGCCGGTGCTTAGGCTGGCCTAACTGGAGGTTAGGATTCACACTGGCCCACAAAGCAGAACCACATCCCTGATCGGCATCCCTAATGTCCAGTCCACCCAGCCATTCAAGGACAAAGAGGTCAATGTTGAAAAAAATAGAGACTGGACCCCTGGGGATAGGGATGCCCCTGAAGGCTTTATGTACTTGTGGCTCTTAAGTGCAGCCAGTAGATGTGGAAAGAGGATCTGTCTTTGTCCCACTCCCAGGATCCAAGTATCTGAAAAGGTGAGACTTGTTTGCACGCTGTTTGCTCTGACACTCCTGGGCTTCAGCTCTGACGCAAGCTAAGGAACCTCAGACACTTGCATTTGTGCCATGCAAGGCTTGCTCAAGCAAGGCTTGAGTGCAAAAATGCCTGCATTCCCATGCATTGCTTTGCATTTTTATGGGTAAAGCCTTGGAATCTGAATCGAAACGATGTGGAAATGATTTACGAAGCGTCCCTTATTCCCAGTGCCCAACTTGGACTCTTTTCAAGCAGCCGTGCAATTACAATGCCGGCAAGTGACACTTACAGGCAGCTTTAGGAGGCCCAAACTGCGAGCCAGAGTTTTCTCCTTGCTGGCTGGAAGCCACCTGGAACAGGCAGCCGGTCCTGGCTCCAGTGCCAAGTGGCTCACGTGACATGTTCTCCCAATTCCGTGACTCCAGAAACATCTGCACATTGATTTGGTTTTGCATTGATTTTGGTTGTTTGGCACAATTTTTGTCCTGCTGGATTGGACCAAATGGAGCCCACTCCTTCCAGCGGCGTCTTTCCCACACAGACATCTCTGGGAAGCCACAAGCTGGGAAGAAGAGGAGACCCCTTGCCCTCCATCACTCTTGTGCAATGGCACTGCTACTCTGACCACTGAAAGGGGAATGTCCATCCTCTGGATTAGTAGACCCATCCTCAGTGCATTTGCCCCTTCTAAAGCCAAGCTAGTGGCCATCAACATATCTGGTGGCAGTGAATTCCAAAGACTTAATTCCACACTCTGCAAAAAGGGCCTCCTTTTGTCCGAACATCAGAAAAGGATTTCAGACCATGTTTTCATGGTATGTTATCTTGTATTTTTTAATTACTGTACATTGCTTTGAGCATAGGGAAAACTGTATAGAAATCCTTTGAATGAATGAATGAATGAATGAATGAATGAATGAATGAATGAATGAATGAATGAATGCAACAACACAGAAAATAATGACAGGAGTAGCAAAAGGAAAAGGAGCACAAGTGGACAGTGGAAATGTGTGAAGAACCATTGAACTTGACTCTACCAAATACTGCCCACCTACCCTCCAAAACCACCCCAGCAGCACCTCCTGGGCATGCAGATCTGGGCCATGAAGCAATGGTTGGAAGGGCCTTGGTGTAGGGTTGCCATAATTTTCCTTCCACAACACTGGGACAGGACCCTCTATCTCATTTGCCAGTATGTGAACACAATCCCCCCAAATTGGGATTGTCCATGTTTTTCAGGATATATGGCAGCACTAGCTTGGTGACTCTCTCAACTTCTATACATGCCTCCAAACAGCTGCCTTCTCCATCGGGAGAACAAGTGACTGAGAGACGGACTGCCCTGCATTCTCTCCTTGGCCCACAAGGTGGTGATACAGACCTAAAGAGATATCTCCATGCGCAGCACAGTCCCCCACGTGCCCCCAGCACACTATCTGGGGTGACTGCTTCAGGTGACCTTCCGGGCACAACATCTGGCATGAGATTTTAAAAAGTGGGTGCAACAGGAGCCAGCCAAGAGCAGGAGAGCAGAGCATCAGGGACCAGCCGCCAGCAAACCAAATGCCATCACTTACCATAGTAGCATAAGGTCTAAAGTATTAAAAATAAAATATTGAGATGAATGGGGATGCACCTAGTGGGTCCTGACCCACCGTTTGAGGAACAATGGGTTAGGTTTTGACTGTTTGATTGACTGTGCAATCCTAAGCAGGACTACTCGAACTAAGCCCCACTGAGTTCAATGGGACTTACTCCCAGGTAGGTGTGCATTGGACTGCAGCCTGAGTTGCCTTCCTAAGGGTCACCTTGATGGCTTTTCAAAAGGAACAAAAAGGAACAAGCACAAACATAAAAACTGACCAAATGCCATCTGAAGAAGTGAGCAATCTCAGAGCACCACCAGTTTTTGTCTTGTGCAAATGCACACGCATGAATGCACGTGTGTGCACGCACACACACACATATATACAGACATGATTGCAGCTGTAATCCTGATACATTTGGGTGTTCATAATGCGGATTCCTCAAACAGTCCAAGATTTGTAAGAGAAGAACTGGGGTGGCTTCATCCGAGTTGACTATTGAAGTTGCTATTTCTCGAGTAAGAACAGCAGGATCAACCTGGCTGGAGTATTGGGGTGAAATGAAATTCAGAAAATATATATTTTTAAAAATGGAACCAGGCATTGCAAGCAATTAAGGATGAAGGAGGTGAGACAGAAGCAACTTTGGAACTTGATTTAACTGCTTAGTGCCTGGCTGGAGAGGTAAGTACTCATTCACTACCCTGAAGACGAGCAGGGGTGAAATGTGATGGGAGAGGCTTGTTCGTGTCAAGATTTCCACCTCCTTCTCTGTGTTTAGGCTCCCTGTACATCAAATAGACTGGATTAAACTGGCAGGGGGGAAAATCAACAACGTGTCCCTGCAACTGGTGGTACAGAAGCACACAAAGGGGAATTACAGGATGCTGGAAATGGGGAGCCTCACCTCACTCCCCTTGCATGGGAGAAAGGAGGTGTGCAAATCTGTTAAATAAATGAATAAATAGAGACCAAAGTATACCCTTCCTTCAAGGTCAGGTTGAGCAGTCGTTGACCACTGAGCAGTCTGGCTTTGGAAAGTGCACAGCCGTCACTTTTCCATGATGCGTCATTGCCACTAACCAGTGGCTAGCCTGGTTAGGCCCCATTGGTTAAAGTTGGAGCAAACCTGCTCATTTGGAAAGTTGCCCCGCAATAGCTTAGTATGGCAGCAACCTGGTCTATGTGAAAATGGGAGCATCCATGCTGAGTGTCCACGTTCCTAGCGTTTTGGGACGCACAGAAATGTTCAAAGGCACAGTGGCTGCAAAGACAGATTTAATAAGGCTGCTTACTGGGCATAATGTATGCAGGGCATGGTGCATCTGGGACTTCTTGCTGTGGCTTTGACTCGCAGGCCTTTCAGGGTCGCGCTCTTCTTCTACCTTCCTTCCTGCGTCTCGGCTTCCACTTGCTTCTGATTGAGATCAATGTTAATTGCAAGGGCTGCAGCTCTGCGCAGAGGACGGGAGTTGATAACAGGATAAAGGTTATCTGGACTTGCATACATGGATCTAAATGGAGGAGGGAAAACAGAGCAGGGAGTGCGGAGTGCTTCTTATCTCCAGGCTGTCATTAGGGAGGGAGCATCGAGGGTTCCACAAGTGCCGGCTAATCTCTAAATGCACACCCTGCAACTCCTCTGCGATCTTATCCTGCTCCAGTGCTCCTTGCAGAGCAAAATCCACAGGTGCTTGGCAAGCAGAATTCTTCCGCCAAGGCTGGCAGCCCAAGACCAGGCAGAGCTGGCTCTTCTGCAAAGTCAAGCCCTGATGCAAAGACTTCCATAAAGCTGGAAGGGCACAAACATACTGGGTTCAGACATAAAGGAAAACCTGAGTTCTGCTATGAATATACGAGGCTCCGCTGGTCTCAGGGAGCACATGAGACCTGGAACCAGCGTCCGCTGTGAATCCCTCCACTTCTAAAATAAGGAAATTGTACGTACCCATCATGGCTTCTAACCTTTGGTGGACTATCCACTTTGAAAAGCATCTAGGCTAGATGTCATCACCACATTCTGTGTCAAGGAGCTCCTCAGATTAATTACAACTTGGGACTCCATGAAGCTAACTGGGATTCCTAGATGGAGGTGAGCCTGCTTGGAGGACAGAGAGAAGAGGGAAGAAAGGAAACCATGGTAGGGACACATCTTCACAGATCAAAGATAAAGGTCTGGGACTGGTGGCCTCTGAGCCACCTGGACTGCCACTGGAGTCCTGTGTTGTACCTATTTACCAGCATGAGACAAGATGAGCTTTGGTATGAAATTTGTTACTTATGACATCCCATTGAAACATCTCCTGCAGCACTTCTTACCAAGCTGGAGGTCCTCCACTCCCCTTCAGTGCGGGCCTGATACATTTGGGTGTTGAGCACCTCCACCGCAGATTTGCCTCTTGCTAACCCCATTTCCTCCATGCCAAACCCTGGGCAGGGTCAAGGGGTCTGAACTGCTCCACTTAAACCAGACAACCCTGGCAGTTTTGGGGATGAGATTGTGGATGCAACCCCGGTTACCCCATGGACCTGCCAGCCTGTGCCCCTAAGTCAGACAGCCTCTTGGGAGTGGTTCGGGTGGCCCTTCTGGCTTGTGCTTGCCTCTGGGTGCACAACAGATCCCTGGTCCCATTCCCTGTCCCACACCAGACTGGCCAGCACTAGCTTGAAGGTAACAACACATGCTTGAAGGCCGCCTGACAGGTGACAGAGTATCACTCATGCCTGTCCAGTACCCCCAGATCTGGCTACTGAGTTTGAGGTTCCCAGGTGGCAGCAACTGTAGCCTCACTTCAGAAGGTTTGGGGCACAAATAGAGCACCCGTCTTCCATGACATGCCTCCTGTAGGGTCTGGCATTCACCCAGCAGTGGAGGGGTTCCTGTATCACCCTTTCCGTACAAAGGGAGTCCATTCAAAACCCAGGAGACCACCAATGTACTGTTGGTCACCTCCTAATACTGGCTCTTATAGTGAGGATCTTACTGGGAGGCAGGTGCCCCAGGGTCAGAATCAGTAGTGTCACCAGGGTGGTGTAGCTGGTGTGGGCCACACCAGGTGACGCACCATTGGAGGGTGATGCACTGGAGGAGTTTGACACTCCTGCAGCACCTCCACACCTCATCACACCCATTCAGGCCTGCTCCGAGATGGAGCAGCGGCCAGGAACTGCTGCCCCACCTCGGAGCAGGCTTGAATGGCTGGCTAAGGCGCACTGCACATGTCCAGGCCTCTGGACATGAGCAGTTGGAATCTCCCACTGCACATATCCATTAGCCTGGACATGTGCAGTCCGCACTTCTGCCCAGCCATTTGGCCTTGCTCCAGAGGTGGAGAAGCAGCTCCCGGCTACTGCTCCTGGCCACTGCTCCACCTTGGAGCAGACCCGAATGGCTGGGCAGAAGTGTGGCAGAGGTGAGCTTGAAAAGTCTGTGCAGGCGTCAGAGTTGGCACCTGCGCAGTACTCTTCTGAAGCCAGTCAGCTTCAGAAGAGTACTGTGCAGGTGCCAACTTCAGCACCTGTGCAATTCTGGGAGGGGTGTGCATGTCCCAGGGGTGACACATTCCCCCCCCCGTACTGGGTGACGCCCACTGTCACGCCACCCCTGGTCAGAATGCTTCTGAAACATCAGCCATGACAAGAGGGAACAGAAAAGTCGTTCTATTTAATCCACTGGGTTCCAGACAAGTGTGTAGAGGATTTACTTCTAGACAAGTGTAGCAGACTCCACCACTATATGTGATGATGAGGAGAATGAGGATGGAGAAGATGACGACGAAGAAGAAATGTGTATGTGGATACAGGTGTCCTGAGTGCTCCTTGAAACATCTGGTGGGGTGCTGTGTCCAGGAAGCTGGACTAGACTTTGGCCTGATCCATGGAGGGTCTTCTTTGAGTACTTCTGATCCCAAAGAAAATCTTGAAATAATTGGATTTTGCGAGGCTATTTTGTTCAGGGGATTCTGCAGTCAACAGAAATCTCCTCCATCCATTGAGTGAAAGGGCTGACCTGGGGAGGAGATTTCTGGCTTGAATCCAGGGAAAGCTGCAGGGTCAGGGAAACCCGCTCCCTCTGGTGACCAGCGCATGAGAAGATGTAGTGTCATCATCGTGCAAGGAGAGGACATCTGCTCAGCAAGATAAGGCAGGTAGAAGGAGGCTCAGAAGATGGAGAGAGCGAGAGAGATCGTATATCTTGATAATGTATTGATTGCCCCTCCAGACAAAGTGCTTGTGGCAACAAAAAGGTATCAGATACATTTTAAAAAGTAAACCTTAAACATCAGAAGTGTAGTAATGAAGAAGCACCAGAATAGGATTGTTTTTGAGCACAGGTGCCCCTTTGGAAGATCTTGACAGCCTGCAGGCTCAAACACCTGTCTGTCTGTCTGTCTGTCTGTCTGTCTGTTTGTTTGTTAAAGGGCATGGAGGTCAAACCAGCCCCTTGAAATATGCCAGGTGTTGCTGCCAGCCAGTGTAACAGTGCAATGTGGTTCCTCCAATCAAACCCAGAGCCAGACCCCCAGCTGCACCTTCTGAACTCAATCAGGAAACGAGGATGAGGAAGCAAGGATGTTTCCCCCTGATATTTATGGGGACAAAAGTGTCTGGTCTTGCAGTCTGATCCAATGCAAACGACCACTAACAGATCATGGGTCTGAGCTATCAAAATGAACTTCATTCCCATGAGACAAAAAATATACCCGGCAGGGGGAGATTCCAGACCTCATCCTTTTTCTGAAAATGGAAATAAGTGAGTTTTGGCTGCAAAGGGCTCTATTTCAGATTTGTGGAGGGGAATGGGGAGGAAATGGGCAAATAAAACCACTAACAGTGACATCAAGAAGAACTGTTTTGAAATAGGGGCAGCGCGGTGGAATAACTGCAACTAGAAAACCAAACCAAATGATTGGAATCACCAGGGTCCAGGAATACTGGAAGAGAAGGGGATGTGCACAAGCTGGACCCAGACAGTCATAAATCCATTTTAATGTCACAGCCCACAATTTGGATGAGAGAAGGAAAGGGGGGATAATGGAAATGATTTGGACACCCGCTGAACTCGTTGACGATGCACCAAAGAGAGAAGCAGCAATTTCGGCGTTTGGTCTTCTCAGGAACGAAAATAGATGCATTACCGTTGTTTGCATGCTGGGCAAGTGATTTGGAAGGATTAACTGGGAAACAGCGCCAAAGGCAGGCACAGCCCCAGTACCAAGATAGGCAGGAAATGGGTGCTTTGGGAAGGGATCTTCTTCCAGCATATGGCCATGTTTGGCAAGGACAGGCCACGCGTTCCTTTGGGAAGGACATCACTGTAGTAGATCAAGTTGCAAGCCCTGGGCAGGTGGAAAAGAATGGGATGGCACCTTAATTTGTCCAGTCTACTCATTTAACCACATGTGCATGGAATGGTAGAGCCTTATGGAGATGCTATCGGGCCCTCAACCAGCCTCTGGTCCACTGAGAGTTTCTGGCCCACTCAACAGAACATGACCAGAGTTGTGTCTGCACCCAGAATTAGTGTTCCATCTCCAGGGTATTTATATAAATGTTATATTTAATTGTTTAGGTACTTGACAACATGCCAGATATTAGATGTGGCCCTTTGGCCAAAATGCGTGGAGGCACCTGATCTACAGAGACGGGCAGCTCAGTCCTACATTGTGCTGGACAGGGTGGGCTGGTAAGGCAGAACAGCCCCCAGGGGGATCACTCGGCCGGATCCAGCAGGGCTGTTACCTGGGAGTAGATCAGGCAGAGAAACTGGGGCGGTTGAACGTTCCCGCCTGAGCCCTTCACCGAGCATTGGTTGTAGCACTGGCAATTGTGATTGTTACCCTTGTGATCTGTGCGTTGGGGGCAAGAGAGCCATTCCTGCACTTCTGTCAAAACAAGTGGTTTTCTCTCTTGGCTAAGAAAACCCACATGCCTTAAACCACAATTCCTCCCGATTAATGGAGGCTGCTCTTCATTTGATCATGTCCGACGAGCCTCGGCTCTTATGGAGAAACCTCCCAGAGATAAGAGTGATGGATCAAACATTACTTTGGGAAATTGACCGGGTGAGTTATTAACACTACAGACTGTTATTTATTGACATTTCTTTTTCTTTTTTGGACCAAGAGAAACAAATATATTGCCTTTCTGTGGCCAACTGTCTTAAAACAAACACCTAATGAGGATGTAACAGAGAGTTACAGCAAACCAAAGGCCATAAAGCACATGATTTTTAATCAACAATGCCACAAATAGACAATGTATGTCTTCAAAGACCTGATTTAAAAGCCTTGACGGGGCTCAGTGAGCTGAATACCACCAGTGAACATCAACTTGTGGAGTTTTTGTGCATCCTGGAATCCCAATTTATGGGCTGCGTGATGTGGCTTCTCACCTCACCCAAGGAGTTGGGCAAACAGTCCTTGAAGCCAGTTGAGCTATGGGTGAGCTGGCGGGCACATACCGGTAAGCCTTCGTAGCCCAACTCCTGATTCTGGGCTTGTTTTAATAAAATAAAAACATTTTATTTATTTATTTATTTATTTATTTATTTATTTATGTATTTATTTATTTATTTATTTATTTATTTATTCAGTAGACAGTCTCCATGTTTTTTAAAGCCTTATTTGGAGCCTGCTGTTCCTCTGCAAGAACTTATAAGAACTTTCCATTTCTAACTAATAATCGATGTATACAGACTGCCACCATATGATCTGAGGTCCCATCACATCTGCACCCTCCTTTGCTTTGTGCCCTTCAATGAAACCCATCAATTCCTCATTGAATTCCCAATTTATGGCACTTTCCTTTCAGCCCGCAACACATCTGGAGATCCAACTAGACCGAATGGAGATGTGCGTGTTTCTTTCCCTTGGCGCAGTGCCAGCAGTCCAAATGGCCTTGTTATCTACAGGTGGCATCAATTGGAAGTCAATGGGTGATCTGGACCCACAATTACGCTGACCTTCTTTATGCTAATCTTGTTTTCACCAAATCCAGCATTTGGTTGGATGATTAATTCCTTACAGCAACCCTTTTGCAGGATTGCCAGATTTCAAAGAGAGGAGAACCTTCCAGGTTATCTCGTCCAACAATGTCCAAAAGCAGAAACTTTTCCAAGTTGATCCCACACCACATTTGGCCCCATCACTTGCAGGCAATTCCATGTTGTCCTGTGTTTGTTACATGTGGGATGCTCTGTGCCATGGAATGGATAGTTTCCCTCTTCCACCC
Organism: Cryptoblepharus egeriae; assembly: GCA_030015325.1. NCBI lineage: Eukaryota > Metazoa > Chordata > Lepidosauria > Squamata > Scincidae > Cryptoblepharus > Cryptoblepharus egeriae. The sequence continues at coordinate 268,204,502 of JAREYC010000001.1, forward strand.
CATAAGTCTTTAGTTCCTCTGACTGGGCTGCACCCAAGTTTTGGAGATGTGTTGGAACCCAATCAGGGCAAAACCTTCTCATGGGTGTTACCATGAAAACCTTCAGCCAAAGGACATTTTCATTGGCTTTGTATTTGAAGGGATGAGGGGCACCATGTCTCAGAATAGAGTCCCAAAGCATCCACTCAGGGTGGCAAGGGTTTGAAGTTCAGCCCCTGGCATCTCCAACTTCAGGGATAAGGAGGGAAGTAGAACAAGCCCTGTGGGATGAATGGCTTGACTCAGAATAAGCACTGCATCCTGCTTGGGTACAGCTAAACAAATAAGGGAGAACCTGTGCAAATAAAACAGGGCCACAGATGGGATTTGAGTCTTCTCCACATCCCATTACCCATTTTCTGTGTGGATCTAGAGAGATCAGGATAAAACAGGGCCACAAATGGGATTTGAGTCTTCTCCACATCCCATTACCCATTTTCTGTGGGGATCTAGAGAGATCAGGATAAAAAAACCAATCTTATAAACTTTTATCTTGTGGCTCATCAGATGGTCTACCACCTGGGAACTTTTTGTACCTGGGTCCTTGCTGACGGTGTTGAATAGCCCATAGATGTCTAATAATCCATGGATGCTTCAGATGTTCAACACTCCAGAGCTACTGGGGCAGGAAAGGAAAATGCTTTCCGGTGTGCCCCGGAAATATTTCCCAGAACAGAACATAGAACAACAACAGCAATAGAACATGGAATCATAGAGTTGGAAGGGACCCAGTGGATCATCTAGTCCAGTGGTTCTCAATCTTCCTAATGCCGTGACCCCTTTATAAGTTCCTCATGTTGTGGGGACCCCCAACCATAAAATTATTTTCGTTGCTACTTTATAACTGTAATTTTGCTACTGTTATGAATCGTAATGCAGGGTCGTAATATCTGATATGCAGGATGTATTTTCATTGTTACAAATGAAATGTGTGTTCTATGCACACATTGAGCACAATGGGATTTATTTCAGAGTAGGCATGCATAGGATTGGGCCCTGTGGCTGCAATCCTATCCACATTTACATGGGAGTAAAGGCCCCCTGACTATAATGGGATTTATTTCAGAGTAGGCATGCATAGGATTAGGCCCTGAAGCTATCAGTCATTCCCAGTGCAGCCGGAGATCTGGCAAGTCTGACCTGGCCCCCTGCACCAGGGGTCTTTGGGCAACCCCCAGGAAACCTCTAGGCGACCCCCACTTTGAGAAACGCTGATCTAGTCCAACCCCCTGCCATCACTGTCTCAGATTGCTTCTTCCCATGCTCAGCTTCCCGGTGATGCAAGTATCCCCCAGGGTGACCAGATGCCCAAACCCCAAAAAGAGGACAAGGTCCCCCAAAATTCCTGACATACAAGCAATATTCCTGACATTTTAAAAAATGTAAATGTAATACAAATGTAGCAAATGGATAAAATAAAAGCTAAAAACTCTTGTTCTGGTCTCCTTTATTTAATTTCAACACTATATTATTGCTAAATTGTAAATCCAGAAAGGCATGATCCAGCAGCCAACCTTTCTCAGGCCAGCATCTCCTTCTTTGACCCCCTTCTCAGTTAGGAGGGCAGATAGAGGACTCTCTTAGTGGGGGCATCCCTCCCACATGCAGAATATCCTCCTCAAGGGAGGCAGTGAATGTCTCCCCACAAGCCCTTTTCAAAAATACAGAGGGAAATAAATCTATAGTTTGAGTGGCAGCCCCCCCCTGCTGCCGCCCTCCCCCCAAATTGCAAAGCAGATGTCAATCCAAAGAGGAGCAGGATGAGACGCTTTGGCTCAGGCTCATTTTCAAGCAAATCAATCTAGTATTTAAAGATGATTTGGGAGGTGATGGATTGGAAGCAGTTGGTGCCTCCCAAACACCTGTTTCCTTACACAGTGCGTAACTCACTGGAGGGATTCATGGGCACCAGCTTGGATGGCTACCAGCAACGCTTTTTTTCCTACAAAATGCATCCCAGAAAAATCACGGTTCTGGACAATGTTGTGGGGTAGGATTAGAGTGGATCACAAATGTCTCCTAACATTCCCATCTGATTCACAGATAACCATTCAGTGATCTGAGAAGAGGGAAAAGCCAAAGTAAAGGCCCCCCTAATTGAATGTCAGTGACATTCAATTCCATTTTGCTCCCATGTCCAGAATGGCTCAAAGGGGAGGAAGAGGAGTCTCTTGCACAACACTTTTAGGCTCCTGCAAAACCCAGTGCAACAAGTCCAAACTTTTTGGACCCTACTTTAGCCCCCACCTGTAGTAACAAAATGTGTGACCGTGGCTGAAACACCCATGCAGAAAATAAGCATGTCTGTGCAGGTCAGGATGCCCACAGAATGCTTGATGCATGATTGCCAAGGAGCACCTGATGTGCAGCCAGAATGGATAAACTGTGAAGTGTCGGGTGGGCATTCAGGAGGAAACCCCTTCTCCTCCTCTCCCTTTCAGAACTGAGGGCCTGCTGTCACGGGAGCATTCTCTGCCCTCCTCTCCCTGCAAGCGACGGGCCAGAGTAGGAGGGTGGCAGGGCTCTGCAGTGCCAGCAGTGACTGGCCAGCTCTGGGTGGGCAAAGAAAAGGCACCGTGTCTTCTCACTTGATGGACACCCATTGCATATTAGGGTGCAAGGTGGTCCCAGCTGTGGACTAGTTGAAGCCTCCTCCTCCTGTGGACATCATCCAGAGATGATTTGTTATCAAGGCACATTTTTGGGTCTGGGGGAAAGGAGAGCCATTAGGGTGCTGGTGCGTGTTGTGCCACTCTCCCACCCCAAATAAAGGGTAAGTGGAAGATCTAATGTTCGAATGTTTCTCAATAACAAAGATTTTTCAGTCCAGTGCAACTCCTCCCTTGTCAAGGCCAACACTTGCAAAATCCAGGTTTTCAGGGTAGAAAAATTAAATGCCTTGCTGAGAAGCTAGAGTTTAAATCTATCGAGTAAGGATTAAGCAGGATTAAAAGGAGGGCAGGCAGCTCACTGGTTTAGGTGCTTCTGACAGGCATAGATCTGCCTCTGTGGAGGTGGGGGGGCAGCCCACCTCTTTCCCACTCATGCATTAGACATCATGTGAGTCTCTGCTGTGGGGAGATCAAAGAAGAGCATAAAAGTTGTGACATTCAGCACCATTACTCAGAAGGAAGCATGAAGAAAGTAAGACATAAGAAGTGAGTTCACTGATGCATGGTGCAATCCTGTTGTTGGCTGATGGGATGGAAGACTTTTAGGTAGGAAGGCAGGTAGGTAGGAAGGAAGGAAGGAAGGAAGGAAGGAAGGAAGGAAGGAAGGAAGGAAGGAATTGGATTGAATGAAAAACTCCATGGCCGTCGGTGTAGATAATGTTTCTATTCAGTGTGTAGGGAAAAGGGGAGAGAGAGAAAGAGCATCTACGATGGTTCTAAGAAATCAGGATGGAGCTTTAAGGAAGCTATAAAATATTTAATGGTTTCTGACTCTCCAGTCGGAGACAGTGGAGAGTTTGGTTTTCAAGTCCATCTGCCCAGATTTCCATTAATAACTTCAGCGGCACTGGAGAGAAGATGCCCAAGAAAATCCGACTTAAGGAAAGTGTTGGAGTGAGCCCCGCTAATTAATTTCCCCTCTTCTTAAGTGACTTACACCAGATATGAGATTGCCGCAGAATGATGAATGAGGCTTGGGCATTAGAGTGGGGGAGAGCTTAGGAGGGGAAATTGCTATTTTCCAGGGCATCAAACGCCACTTCGTGTGATTTGAAGATTTCTTTGTATTTTAAAAGCTCTTTACATTGTCCAAAATTCAGAGATAAGATGAATGGGTTTGTTGTGGCAGGAGCCCAGCAGGACCGTCTGCGAGCGCCAGAGACATCCCTGTCGGCAGGGTCTGGGGGCTCTGCTGAAAGGTTTCCGGTGCACTTGCAGGAGGCCTTTCCCAGAGGTTAATATCATCTCTGTTTTAAAAAGTGGCTTAATATGAGCATAATTTTCCCCCTACTTGCTGAACAGCGAATGATTCTCTCAGATGTCTCAGGAAAGAGATGAATGTTCACTCTTTAGCATGAATTCATAGCATTATTAAGAGATCTGTTTTTCCTTAATGACTTCCTTTAGGCCTGCGGAGAGGGCAGCACACAGAAGCCCTTAACTAGCGACAAGCTGGAGGGAGGGAGTAGTGGGGGGCAACACTGTGATCCAGAGTTTCTTTCCCATAAGTAACAGCCTGTGGCATTATTGACTTGTTTCTCCTCTAATAAGGCCTTCCGGGACCTTTGGAGAGCAAGTCCATCATGGAGGTTAAAGTGAGTGGTAAAATGTTGGTGGGGGCTCAGGTAGGGTTGCCATAATTCTCTTCCACAAAACCAAGACATGACCCCCCCCCCCCCCCCCCGGTAAAATTTGCCAGTATAAAGCAGGCCTCCGTCAGTCTTGAAAGACTATGGTATCATGCTCAGCGCTGCATACGCTGCATGCAAAGCACGAAAGCCTGGGTTGGATTGTTATGGAGGATAGGCTGTTCCCCAAGCAGCAGATCCCCCCTCTCCACGCCACTGAATTATATGAATGCAATCCCCCCCCCCCAACTGGGACAGTTCCAGTTTTCCAGGTCATATGGCAACCCACACTTAGGTGAGTGCTGCAGACTGCTGATGTTCTCAAAAACCCCTTTTCTTTCCAAGTTTTCCCAGTAGTCAGGATGCAATCAAGTCACATCTTCCATTCTGGGACAAAAGGAAGGTCCTGAAGGTCATGAAGGTCCTGGCACTGCTCAAAACTTCGAGGTCTCCAGGAGCCTCAAAGGGTATTTTTGACCAGAAGGTGTCCCATAAGCAAAAGATGAAACAGGCCCACCTTTTAACTGTGGACAGATTCAGAATCAGGCCCTCCCTCGTCCATGACAGTTATTACCATTTGAAGACGTCACATTTTACACCACATTTCATTTGAACCCTCTGTTTACAGGAAAGGAGCATTCAGGCATCTGGTTTTGAGAGGTGCTTCACTGCCTTTGGCGAGCTGTTTAATTAAGAACCCAATGCTCTGCTTACTTGCCATCATCGGAAGGGGTCCTTCACTGCCACTGACTGCCATAACACATCATGCACCACTGCAGTCATAAAAGGCATCTCAATAGGCACAAGTGCCAACAGTGACTTAAGTACATAAGAGCTTCCACTGGATCAGACCCAAGGCCCATCTAATCCATCTTCTTGTATCACATAGTGGCCCACCAGGTTCTTTCTCATCCTCATTCCTAAAGTTCATTGGAACAGGTAGGTCATCAGGAGAGGCAGGAGGAAGACGGAGAAGAAGTATCAGCATGGGGCGGGGATGAAACTGTGAAGTTGGGGAAATGATGGATGCAGTGGTGGCCACCAAATCCTAGACCCCTTCCTTGACCCAAACTTCTGGCACAGGTCCATGTGTTTTCTTACCCCAAGGAGACCTCCACATCTCCTCCCACTGCTTGGTGATGGTGGTGATTCCCATTGGTGATGGTGAACAGGATTCAGTGTGAGTACGGTGGTTGCGTCCTACTGCTAAGCTTGGCTTGAGTTAGGTTGCCAGTGATGCTGATCAGACCACCCCACTGAGCTTCAAGCAAGTGACAGCACTGAGACCTTCACTGACAATTCATGGCTTCAAGGTGAGGACCAAAGTGGGGGAAGGACAGAAGGAGGGGGGCATCCAAAGCAGCCTGTACTGGAGACGTCTGTTCCCTTTGCAGTTAATGAAAGCAGAGTACCTGCACTCATATTTTCATCTTCTAATTTCATTTATTCCTCCTTCAAAATTAATACCTGCCCCTCACTATTGACCATCAGAATGTATCTCTGCAGTCTCTGCTTGCGAAGGGCTCTCAACTCGTCAGACATTTAGTGACCATAATTGCAGCTGGTGTGTTTTATTCCGCTTGTTACTCAGAAAACTTTCTTCGCTGTCTTCGTGACATTGTCTGGCTCAACATTTCCTGAACTCAAATGTATAATTTATATTCCAAGCAGAAAAAAAGCTTCTACCTGGATGATGAAAACCAGAGGCTCAGACTCTGTGTGCCAGATTGGCCCGTGTTATTTGCCTCCAGTTTTTCCCCCATTTGCCACCTTCGACATGGGCAGGCTGCAAGTCCGGGGGAAGGAAGGATGGACCTGGCGGGGAGGAGGAAGCCTTCATCCTTCTGGCTCAAAACCACCTCCACCCCACTGCTTTCATGGTCCCAAAGGGAAAGCTGTCCAATGATGCTAATGAAATGGATCGGTTCAGCAGACCCTCTCCACCCACTCTCTTCACTTGCCCTATTTGCAAAGGAAAGAAAACACCCCAAACATGATGCACAGCATTTCATTTTAATTCCTAACCAGTTTAGGCCAGCATAACCCACCTGGCATATCTTCCTGTGGTGGTGTGGGGAGGCCAGCACATGTCTGTGCAGTGGCCTAAGGCCCCCCACCCCAAATGGGGCAGAAGTACCTTACGGCACGATTGCGACACCCCCAGGCAAACATACAACTTGTGCCAGGATTTATGCCAGCCTCACTGCAGATTTGGATTGCGGTCTGAGTTAGGAAGATCCGTCATCAGGGAGGTGGTTAGACCAGAGATGAGGACCCTGAGGTCTGCGGTCTATCCCTGCATTGTACCCTGGTGACCAGCAGTTAATAACCGGTGCCAGGAATGCCTGCACAGCCAAGAGGGACTTGCCTCTGCTCTTTCCCCTATGTTAAAATTTCATTTGCTAACTAGGTAAAAACAAATCTGCAAACTAGTTGTGCATTATTTGCAAAAAGAGGGCAACAGGCAAAACAGAGAGAGGGAGGGACCGCTGTGTGCATATGTTAATTTCTCCCTTGAAAAGCCAGGCCGCAGCAGCCCATTAGCCAGCAAGGCAGGCTGTCTGAGAAGCAGCCTCAAGTTTAACCTGTCAATCGAGTGACAGGCTGAAGGTCTGGGACTCCTGCATATTGCATGAGCCAAGAACTTCAGGGCCTGCTCTGGCCGCCATAAAAGATTCATGCGCTCCAGCACTGTTTGCTGCGGCTTCCACACCAGAAGGCGCTTGCTATATTTGGCATCCCCAAACTTCACCTGGCTACAAGCGAGCGATGCGCAGCCGCTAATCAGCAGGTTCTGAGAGCAGCCGACGGTCGGCCAGTCGTTTCCTGCCTCCCAGAGTGATGCTCCGTCGCAAGCAGTTGCAGGGAACATGGAACTGTTTTCTGGCTGATGTGTGTCAAAATGGTAACACTTCCCTGGACAAATTGCCTGGGGTTTGGCTTGCACTCCTTGTGGCAGCTCTGCCTCGAAAATCCATTCAGAAGCCACGCTTGGGTGCCTCTAACCATGGCTATGCTTTTAGGATTGCGTTTGGCCTCTAAGGAATTCTCATCTTGGTTTGCAATTCACAATATTCCTCCCCCTGCCATTACATTTGCCCACACTTCAGTTTAATCTGATTTGCTTTGGGGTTTGCAGGAATTTGCAAGTCATCGCATCCTGATGCCATAGACAAATCACAAGAGTTGCCCCGCTGGTGGGCACCGCGGTAAGGCCACAAGGTTAATAATACGGAGAGCAAAGAAGAGGGAAAGTGGCCCAGAGAAGGAGAGCTTTGACCTTTGCAAACAAGCATCCAAAGTGAGCCTCAAATTTACCCTGTTCCAATAATTTTCATTATTGGACAGCTCTTTTCATGGTTCTTGAGGCTTGGGGCACAGTCCAGAGTAACTACGGGGAGTCCTTGCTCCGGTGTAAGAACAATTTGCTGTGGATTGCAGTATCCCATAGGTTTTCATTAGATGGTGCAGAAACTACGGGTATACGTAATGTCTCTTGCGTGCTCCCGTAGTTACTCTGGATTGTAGGGTTGGTCTGAATGAGGATGCGGCCCAGGAACTGAATGGAGTGGCCAAACAGCCAAATTTCTGCAGACCATTTCACATTCACACCTGCATTTGGTCCGTTCTGTACGGTAAGCACCTTTTGCTTTCTGGGCTTCGCTTGCCAAATCTGCTCCAAACAGCCGAGTTGTTCAGTTTCTGAGATGGGAATTACTTGACGAGCCATTGAGCATCTGGCCTCATTGCCGCTGCCGAGACCAGAATTATGTCCGTTCTTCCAGCAGCCTTCCAGGGACGATGAACAAAGGATGGGTTGGTGTCTCCTCCAGGTAGGAATATATTCAGCATCCTCTGTCTATACGACCCTTCGGGACCCCCGTTCCTGCTGAATGTTTCACCTAGAATCACCAGAATGGACGCTCTGCTACTGCACATAGGTGCGCTTCTTCCCAAAACAGACTGAAAAAAGAAATGGAAGAGGAAGAAAAAGGGCATGTCTTTATGACTGCAAGGCTGTGGCATCTCTAGTGGGGCTCAAGGGGGCAGGAATTATAGGCATTACGGAGCATGGACGGGAACACACTAATTCATGCCAAAAATTTTAAAGTCCTTATACATTCACATAACACCATTCTGTCATGCAGGTGTAGCCTAAATATATGTAACTAGCATAAAGTGTACCCGCGTTGTGGGAGTAACATTTCCCCATACGACATCCCCCACAGCGCATCAACACCACATGCGCATCAACACCCCATGCACATCAACACCCTATGTGCAACTTCCCCCATGCGCAACTTCCCCATGCGTAACTTCCCCCATGCACAACTTCCCCCATGCGCAATTTCCCTCCATGTGCATCAAACCCCATGAGCATCATCCCCCATGCACATCAGTCCCCCATGCGCAACTTCCCCCAGGTGCATCATCCCCCATGTGCCTGAACTCCTCATATGCAACATCACCCATCTGCATCAGTCCCCCATGCGCAACTTCCCCCATGCGCAACTTTCCCCATGTGCAACTTCCCCCATGCGCAACTTCTCATGCACAACTTCCCCATGCGCAACTTCCCCCATGCGCAACTTTCCTCCATACACAACTTCCCCCATGGACAACTTTTCTCCATGCACATGATCCCCACATTTGCAACTTCCCCATGCGCAACTTCCCCCATGCGCAATTTCCCCTATGCACAACTTCTCCCCATGCGCAACTTCCCCTCATGCTCAACTTTCCTACATGCACATCATCCCCCATGCACAACATCTCCCATGTGCAACTTCCCTCCATGCGCAATTTCCCCATGCGCAACTTCCCCTCATGTGCAACTTCCCCTCATGTGCAACTTCCACCCATGCATAACTTTCCCCATGCGCAACTTTCCCCATGCACAACTTTCTCCATGCGCAACTTCCCCTCAAGCGCAGCTTCCTCTCATTCGCAATTTTCCCTATGCGTAACTTCCCCCATGCGCAACTTCCCCCCATGTGCAACCTCTCCCTCCGAACAACATACCCCTAGTGCACCAGGCACCGAGCACCAAACTGGGTACATGCTGTTCAGTCTCCCATGTTAAGTATAGGACAGAAAGAAGTTGCCCCCTTTTCAGCCCCTGAAGGGTTAATTTCTCCAGATGGTTCTTGGTGGGTGTTCAGGTGACAGAAGGAACTCCCAGAATTCCATGCTTCAGGCCCAGCAGTTGGGGAGGAATGTTGCTGAGTCAGCAATTCTCAATGCAAAGTATAGGGAGGAAAACGCGTTGCGCCCCTTTTCACCCCCTTTCCGTTGGAATTTCCAAAAACTGGTTCTTAGTGCACCCCTCCCTCACGGAAGGAACACCCACCCCAAATTTCATGCTTCTAGGCCCACCGGTTTTGGCAGGGCAGTGATGAGTGAGTCAGTCAGTGAGTGAGTCAGTGAGTCAGTGACTTTATTCTTTTATATATAGAGAGATTTATTTATATGGAATTTTGTCTCAAAGCAATTGAATTTGATTCTTTAAAACTGGAAGATAAGCTTCCCTTGAGGAACGGTTGATGGCTTAAGGGTAGCCTGCTTCCCATGGCAATGTGACAGGCAATTAAGCTTGTCTTAGAAAAGTTCATGAACGTATTGCTTCGTTTCTGTTCCAGCCCCTCTTCCTCATCTTCCTCACATTGGTAACCCAAGCCCTAGTGACACCATCGCGCGCAAGGATTGTATGGAAGGGAGAAGTGAGCGCCTGTTGCAACTTAGGGGCCAAAAGGAAAAAAGATTCCACTGATCTAAGAGCTTGTAGTTAGGGTACCCTGTGGAATGCTTCTAGGTACGGTGGTTTTGGCTGGGTGTTGTCGAGTCAGTGAGTAGTGAGCACTCTTCAGTTCTATATATTCCCACCCCTAGACCTTTTTAGCTTTAGTCAGGGAGCTCCATCATACAAGAAGCATCACAGAGAAACTGAAACAGAGTGAGGGATTTTTCAGTCCTTCCACCCAAAACGCTGGGAAGTAGACATGGGACTTTCTCCATGCAGGAGACATGTCCTGTATGCTGTTTTCACAGAAGAAGGACAACTTAGGGGTGGCTGGGAGGCAACGCTGGACCCAGCAGATATCAACTCATGGCTCAGAGTGGCGCAGAGTGACATCGAGTGGCTGCTTGTGTCTACTCAGCTCTGAGCTGCCTCTGCTTCATCGTCACCATTATACGAGCTGTAGCAAGGCAGCAATCCCAACCCTGAGCCGGACACAGTGCAGGCACATCAGCCTTCCTTCCCCAGCGCTTGTTAGGATTGTGCTGTTAGTGTTTTGCACCCCCTCTACCTATGTCACTATTTGTATTTTTTTCATTTTAGTTTTGGTTTGATTGGAAGGCATAATAAAATCCACAACTCCAGCTTTAAAAAAAGGAGATGGAAGGATGGGGGATCAGCAAGCTGAATAAATACCCAAACTTAACAAGCTGCCAGAGATGTGAAACTGTCTCAGCTAAATCTTGAACTTCCACTTGCTCACGCAACAGGCGCATCCCTTCCCTCGTTCTGCTTTGGCGCTGGATCTTGCGTGAATTCTCCATATAAACCAGATTAACGCACAGCTGAGACTTAGTGACACAGTGAGAAATAAAAGCAAGGCCATGCTCTCCGTGCACATCTCCCCACCCAACGCTGGCTGAGTTGGGCCTTTTTCTAAATGTTACCAATTAATTTTGTGCTCAGTGGCGTTTTCTGAAAGCGGCATTTTAAAAAGATCTGCTAAGGAATTCATTAACTTTACAATATCACTGGACAGACTCCAAATGACTTGTTACATTGCCAGAGAAAGGCAAATAAATATAAAGTAGCCTGTGATAACTGAGAAAGAAAACCCTCCCCGGCTGGAAAACAGGGTATTGTTGTTTTTTAAAGGACGAGCCTCAAAGAGATCAGATGGAGACCAAAGGCGCGTTGTTCATTTGTGGAGCGATTCTTGTGATTAATATATAATGTGAGACGTGATGCTCTTGCACACAGATTTGCATCAGGCCGTTCGTTGTGGTTGCAGCCGGCAGTGAACAGCTGATGTCGGGAGGCATTAATCTGCAAGCCTGAAATCTCCAACTGGAGGAGGAACAAGAATGGGACATTTTGACATGGGAAATGGTTTTGATGGGCTTCAAAAATTTGGGTTCCTGCAAAGCCAGAAATGCAGTCGTGGGTTTTTCTTCCAGTGTTCAGAGAAGCTCTTGATGCTCCTGTCAAGTCAGGAGTCAGTGACATAGCTCAGTGACATTGATGGTGAGGGCGGTTTGGCAGTGGAACAAATTGCCGAGGGCGGTGGTGGACTCTCCCTCACTGGGGATCTTTAAGCAGAGGCTTGAAGAGCACCTGTCGGGGATGCTCTAGAGGGAATTCCTGCTGCAGGCGGGAGGATGGACTAGATGACCTACTAGGTCCCTTCCAACTCTAGGATTCTAGGATTCTAAGCTCAGCACCCTTGGTAGGGCTTGACTGGTCAGACTGGAAATCAACAGTCCACAGTGTGGAGCTGCTACCAGGTTGAAACATTTTTAGAGATTGCAGGAAATGTTCTTGTTTCATGATGCATCCTGCGTGTCACAGTGACCAAAATGTTTAAGCAAGACCTGTGGGCAAGCCTTCTGGAAAGCAGAAGGGGGAAGAGCAACAGACAGAATTGACATATGAGGACAGAAAATAAAGTGATTAATGCCAATAAAGGTTGTTGTTGTTGAAATAAAATGAATAAAATAAAATTGTTGTTGAAATAAAATGAAATAACAATATGTTGTTGTTGTTGTTGAAATAAAATGAAAGGCTGGCGTCATTTACTGACATGTTGATCTACTTCCCCCTTCCCATTTTTAGCATCACACAAATTCAGATTGTTTTGGTTTATTTCCCTATTTCAGGAATGCCTGTGCCACATTTAGCCGTAAAGGTTTCCCAAACAACAGATCACCATTTTTTAAACAACATTGAAAATGCACCAGAGGAAATAAAACAGCAAGAGCAGCTTCCTAACACAAGAGTCACGTGCACGACATCAAAGGCCCTACTGAAAACAACTGTTCAAGTAGCAGTAAAATAGCAAATAAAACTGCCGTTTTAAAGGCAGATAAAAGAATAACACAGGTCGAGCATCCCTAATCCCAAAATCCAAAATCCTGTCCAAATGCTCAGGACATGCTTCCCTGGTGCTGAGCATTGAAGAACAGTTCACATCCCTAGACAGGCAGGAATCAAGAGATAAAGGGCTCTGCTTTCCAAAAATGTGATGCCCTGATAAGTAGCAAAAGGTGGCTCAGGCATGCTTGCCGAAAGTGAGAGGTTTGAGAAATTCAAGCATCCCTGCCTGCCAATAACTCTCTACCCACCAAAGAGCCCCAAGCAATTTTTTTACTTTAACTTTTTTTACATTTTTTGCATTTCTGTTCCAACCTGCACAATTCTGGTTTGGTGGCAACTCAACACTCTGGGGCTGATTCTGCCTACTCCACCCTTGACTCTCATAGAATCATAGAATTCTAGAGTTGGAAGGGACCTAGTAGGTCATCTAGTCCAACCCCCTGCCTGCAGCAGGAATTCCCCCTAGAGCATCCCCAACAGGTGCTCATTGAGCCTCTGCTTGAAGACCCCCAGTGAGGGAGAGTCCACCACCTCCCTTGGCAATCTCTTCCACTGCCAAACCAACCGAACCGTCAGGAATTTTTTCCGGATATCCAACCGGAATCTCCTCTCTTGCAGTTTGTACCCATTGGTTCTAGTTCTGCGTTCAGAAGCAGCTATGAACAAATGAGCCCCTTCCTCCCTATGATAGCCCTGCAGGTATCTGAAGAGGGCAATCAGGTCTCTCCTCAGCCTCCTCTTCTCCAGGCTGAACATCCCAAGTTCCCCCCACCTTTCCTGGTAGGGCTTCCCTTCCATCCCACTGATCATTCTTGTCGCTCTCCTCTGGACTTGCTCCAGTTTGGCTGCGTCTTTCTTCAAGTGAGGAGCCCAGAACTGAACACATCTCCTTGGACATGCACCAGCATTTTGCAGCATCCCATGGGTATAGTGTATTCCAAGTACACTATAAACAAAAATAATTCAAGGAACACAAATCTAAATGGAGGATGAGTGAGACGAGAGAGAACAGTGAAGACAACCTTCAAGGAAGCTGTTCTCCCAAATCCAGATGCTGGAGAAGAAGGTGCGTGGGGGCTTCCTTCTCCTGTGGCAGGCTGAGCTCCCATCCACAGGGACACCATGGCAAGGTGACTATATGACTGTAAAATCCTGGATTTGTCCAGATTTGTAGCATCCTGTCTGGGTGTCCTACTTTTTGGCTTCATTGTCCTATATTTTGGCTTCATTTTTAACTTTGTGATGGTGCACATGACACCATCATGTCTTATGTTGTTGGATTCATATTGAAGAGCAGAATCCAATGCAAAAAATCAGTTTTGAGATATCTCCTTCCTGTCAAAAGTTATGGCCAAAAAACTGAAAAAATAGAATTTTTTGGCATTTTTTTTAAGCAGGTAGGAATTTGGGCTTGGGGGGTAGGAATTTTGGCCTTGGGGTTCAGGAATTTTGGGTTTGGCATCTGGTCACCCTGCACCATAGTGAAGGTCGATCCCACAATATGTCTTGGGGCACAAACGACAGAACTCTCAGAATGGATAACAGTTTCTCCAGGAATTGACTGAGCCTAGGAAAGGGTTCAGCTGGCATACTATTGGTAAAACAGACACTCTCTGGGTACCACTTCCAACCGCTGCCCATCCAAGAGGAAAGGTGAGCAAAGGAGTGCCACACACCCACCCCCCTTGAAATGAGGAGGACAACCTGGTCTAGGAGCTGGACTGACATGAAGGATGGTGAACCAAAGTGCTCATTAAACTTGCATGGAGAGGTGATGAATAATGAAGGAGGCCTTTCTTTGGCATTCAGTGTTCGGATTCATTCCTCTCTTCAGCCAGGTGAAGTCTAGGCCGATGTTGGGGTTAAGTTGGGGACAGAGTTGGTGCAAGGTTAATGCCTCACATCAGCTTTCCTGACGTGCAGCAATTATGCCCAGACTGGGGGCACTGGACAGCGTTGGCCTTGGCTGGCCTCCCTGCGGACTCTGTTTCAGACTGCAACTGTCAAAACCGACAGCCATGGGAATTAGAGAGGAGAGCATCTCAAGATATGTGGAGGTGACACAATCAGGCTCTTGGATTCTGACCAGGGCGTATGCCAAGAAGACACCAAGGGCTGAGTCAGGCGTGGATCATGAACACCTGTGCCAAGTCTCAGGTGGTTTGGAATCTTTGGGCATGATTTATATTGCCACCATGGCTGGCTATATTCTGCCATTCAGGATCACGCCACAGGGAATCGCAGTGCTAAATTTATAGGGTTCTTGCCATTCTAAGCAAGGAGCTGAGCTGGTATGATTTTCTCAAGGCCAAGAGCTCCTCTTGGATGCTCCTCTTCTCTGGGATGTTCAGCCTGGAGAAGAAGAGGCTGAGAGGAGACATGATTGCCCTCTTCAGATACCTGAAGGGCTGTCATAGGGAGGAAGGGGCTCATTTGTTCTTAGCTGCTTCTGAAAGCAGAACCAGAACCAATGGGGACAAACTGCAAGAGAGGAGATTCCGGTTGAATATCCGGAAAAAATTCCTGAGGGTGAGGGTGGTTCGGCAGTGGAAGAGATGCCAAGGGAGGTGGTGGACTATCCCTCACTGGGGGTCTTCAAGCAGAGGCTCCACCAGCACCTGTTGGGGATGCTCTAGGGGGAATTCCTGCTGCAGGCAGGGGGTTGGACTAGATGACCTACTGGGTCCCTTCCAACTCTCGGATTCTAGGATTCTATGAAGAGTGTCGAGGTATTTCTTCAGACCTCTAGGGATCCAAGCAACAAGACTGACCTTCTCCTCCCACAGAAGTTTGACTTGCAGACCTTGATATCTTTCTTTACCTTCAATTCTCTTGTCACTATTAATGATCCAGGAGTGTTTTGTCTTTCTGTCAACTACTGTTATATCCGGTTTACTAGATCTTTCTCTGTTTATAACCAAGGAAATTTTGCTTGGTTGGTCTTAATGATGTTTACTAGTTTCAGAGCACAATCCTAACCTCAAAAGTAAGCCCCATTGTGTTCAATGGGTCTTATTCCCAGGAAAGTGTCTTTGTCAGGTACATGTTAGTGACTGGTTTGTTTTATCCAGACATGGAGTCCTTCCCACCAATCTGGCTTTCCATTGAGTTTTTTAATAGTACAGGCATAACATAATTTATCAGCAATTTTTACCAGCAATTAAATCTCAATACAAATTATGCTGGCCCTTTAAATTAAAAGGTAAACATGGTTTAAGCATCAGTTAATGACTTTAAAAGAGCCTACTTATCATGGTAAACAATTGCTTTTGTTTAACAAGAAAATGGGTATTCATGGAAGTGCCTGAAACCAAAACTCACTGCAATGGTCAATTGCCAGGCAGAGAGGATCTTGATGCAGTCATGCTTCTAATCAGAGCATGATGTTCTCTTTCCATGTTCCATCAACATGTTAATGGAGAGGGGGACACAAATTAATGGAAGGAACTGAGCATACTCAGTCCTGAACAAGGAGTGTACTCCTCTATAACCTTTTTGAGATGTGGCCACCAGAACTGGACACAGTACTCCAAATCACAGGTGGGCAGATGCCGGTTCGGGCCTACTCGCTGACGAGTACCCCTACCCCTGGGCTGACGTTGGCGATCCGGTCACAGCCGTGGCTGCAAGAGCTGCGGGGACCGGTTCGCCAGAGTCCGCCGGCACCGGGTCTCCTGGGGCTCGCCGTGAGGAAGCTTACACACCTGCGTCCAGCTGGACGCAGGCGCACTGAGCATCCTAGCGCCAAGCTCCAGGATGCATCCAGCTGGACGCAGGTGCACTAAGCATTCTGGCGCTGAGGATGCTTCAGGAGACGCACTGCGCATGTGCCAAGTCTGGAGCATGCGCAGTGTGGCCTGGTTAAGGCCGCCCCCCCCGCCCCCTGACCCCAGCCCAGCCCCCGAACTTCCGGTGAACCGGATCTTCAGGGAGGCTGGGCCCATCACTGCTCCAAATGTGGCCTCACCATCCATTTGCGCAATGGCATCATAATTTTTATTTTTATTCTCATTCCCTCTAATGATGCCAAGCATGTAGTTTGCCCACTTCACTGCTGCCACACATTGGGCCGACATCTTCATCGAGCTCTCCACCAGCAACCTCAGATCTCTCTCCTGCTCTGTCATCAATAGCTCGGAGCCAGTGATGGGCTTCAAAAAATTTAAGAACCGGTTCTCTGCCCATCTGGCAGCCACTTTTAAATGGCTATTTTTAAACTTTATATGTCCTATCTCTTGTTAAGAACCGGTTCTATAGAGTAGGTGCGAACCTGCTGGAGCCCACCACTGCTCGGAGCCCATTAACCTACTGTATATGTAAAGTTAGGATTCCTTGCCCCAAGGTGCATAACTTTACATTTACTCACATTAAAATGCATCTGCCATTTTGTTGCCTTGTCTTCCAGTACAGAGAGATTCCTCTGGAGCTCTTCATAGTCTCTTCTGATCCTCACCATTTGGAATAGTTTGTTCTGAGTTTGTTCACCACAAGACCCAATCTGTTCTTGGAAAGTTTCCCAAGGACATGTGAAATCATAAACTGGACAAATCTGTGGCCATATTTGGAGTATTGTGTCCAGGTTTGGTCGCCACATATCAAAAAAGAATATAATGGAAAGAGAAAAGAGCAACCAAAGAGATTCCTGATTTGAGACACGTCCTGCATGATGCAAGGCTGCAGCATTTGGGGCTCTTCAGTCTAGAAAAGAGGCACTGAGTGGGAGCATGTTTGAGACATACAAAAGTATGCAGGGATGGATCAAGTGATAGTCTTTTCCAACACCAGAACCAGGGACACCTTGTTAGGAGTTAGGACAGATACAAGAAAATATTTCTTTACCTAATGTGTAGTTAATCTGTGGAACTCCTTGCTACAGGATTTGGTGATGACATCTAGCCTAGGTATCTTTAAGAGAGGACTGGAAAAATTTTGGGAGGAAAAGTCCATCACGGGTTACAAGCCATGTTGGTATTTTAGATGTGGGCAACCTCAGAATTCCTGATGCAGGAGAGGGCATCGGGACACAAGTATGTTGATGTCTTGAGTGCTCCCTGAAGCATTTGGTGGGCACTGTGAAGCTGGACTAGATGGGTCCCCTTTGGCCTGATCCAGCAGAGGTCCATATGTTCTTATGATGGAACTTTGAAGGTTGTAGCCAGGTTGAAAAACCATGGAAAGACCAGTAATGTCCACCTTCTGGTTTAAAGGGTGCCCTCAGTATGTAGTGAACATTGACTGAAATAATGTAGATCTCATTTTCAAGTTGATCCGTGTGGCACCCCATAGGTCAATGACCAGGATGCAGAACAGGTATCCTCTACCCTCACCACCAGGTTCCAGGAAGAAATGGAACCAGTACAAAACCTTCCCTCCAAGCCCAACCCAGCCAGCCAGTCCATGGGCGATGACTGAGAGATCCAGCAGGAGCCACACTTCCCCATCTAGTCTTCAATGCAGGTCATCACTCAAGGTGACAAAGTCTGTTTATACCCCATAGTCTGACCTGAAACAAAACTGAAAGGGGTCCAGATAATCTGATTCCTCCTAAATTTCATGGGGTCGAGATGCCACCTTCTAAAACACTTTGGCCAAAAACAAGCAGCTACCATGAAGCATTCCAGATCACTATTGGAGCCCCCACCAATAGGTTTTGGAATCACCCTACTGGGATTGACCTGACAGGGAACTTCTTCTACAAATAATGATGCGCTCAACCTCTGAGTATCCCACTTTTGCAGGTTCTGGGACTTCCATTGTCCTGGGTTCCCAGCCAGCACTTGACTTGGCCAACCATTGACCGGATTTCCCTGTTGCCTGCACCTGGGATTTATATTAACAGTATATATATTATTAACATATAACATATGTATTTAACACATAACATATTAACATATATGTATACAGTGGTACCTCACTTAACAAACGCCTCGCTTAACAAGCATTTCACATAACAAGCAAAAATTTCCAAGAAATCTTGCTTCACATAACAAGTTCTGCTTCACTTAACAAGCAAGGGTGCTATGGGCATGTGTGCTATGCAGCCCTGACGCTCCATGCGGAGGCTCTTTAAAAGAGCTGCCAGCCAGCGCTGCTGCCTCTAACTGCCCCAAGTACCCCCACCAGCCACCTTGGACCTCCAGCAGCAGCCCAGGTAAGCCTCCCAGGAAAGTGTCTTTGATTGCAGCCTCCTAACCATGTCTACTCAGAAGACTAATGCAATGGGGCTTACTCCCAGGAAAGTGTCTTTGATTGCAGTCTCCTAACTATGTCTACCCAGAAGTAAGCCCCATTGTGTTAAATGGGGCTTACTTCCAGGAAAATGTCTTTAGGATTGCAGCCTAAGTAGACTTCATAGGATCATGCATGTTGAATGCATGTTTTGAATTCAATCCCAGTGTTCTGTCATCATTTTAACATCCAGTTAATATTTTTATATGAACATTTTGGGGGTTGAGGAACCAATCGTCTGAGTTTCCATTATTTCCTATGGGAAAATCTGCTTCACTTAAAGAGTGTTTCACTTGCAGGCCTCTGGAACGAAGAAACCCTTAGATGCCCATCCGGATCCAGAGTCTGGAAATGCAAATTTATGCAAATTGGTCTGTTCTTAGATGGGCTGTGAGGCACCACCCTATAACACTGGAGTTTCTACTCAGCTATACTGCTTAGTAGCCAGTATGGGGATGCAGGCCATGGAGATATTGGGACCCATGTTTCTGACTACAGCACTGCATTCCAAGCTGTGATCTCTACAGATAACATGCATCAGGGACCATAATGACCCCAGAAAGCCCAACGTGGTGCAGTTATTCAAAGTGCTTCTCATTACGTTCTGTTCTTAAAGACGATCCCTCCGGAGAAGAACACGCCTCAGCAAGTAGAATCGGGCCCCAAATAAATCAGGCAAACTTTGAAAATGGTATCATTGCAGCTCCATTAAGCATTCCAGTGCCTTTTGTGTGAGTGTCTGCATTTCCGAGTCCTGTTGTGTGAAGGAGGGAGCGAATTCTTGACATCAGCACAATGCCGCATTATATTGCCATCACAGCAATAAATAACATTTTCCTGACCAAAGTTTCCTGTTTCCTTTGAAGTTTCCTAGTCTATCAATTTTCCTTAATTTATCCTCCTAATTTAATTTATCCTTCAGATACAGAAGGTGCAAAAAGTGGGGACTTTGGCTCAAACTTTTTTTTTGGGGGGGGGAGGGGAGCTGAAATTAAAAAGTGGGGCAAAACCAGACTCCTTTCCCCTCCAGCTTGCCACCCCTTTGCCCTGCTGTCACCCCAACTAGTGGCATAGCTAAGACACCTATCCGGTCTCTGGGTTCAAAGAAGATTTTATAGCCTCCCTCCTGTAACAAAATCAATTATAATTAAGAAAAGAAATAAAAAGAGTGTCCCTTATTGGTTGGAGACATTGTGCTTGGGCAAAAAGAGAAATCTAAGAGGAGCACCACTTAGAAGTGCCTCTTTACTCAGTTAGCAGAGGTAACATTTTAGCACCTTATTAGTTCATCTCAGGAGCTCTCAGTCTGATGGGTCAGATTTGAGTTTTACAGAAATCCGCTTTTTGTTCCATAGATGTTGGCATTTTCATTTTCTGGTTAATTGGCCATAACTTTTCTTAGATAATCCAATGCAGTTTGGAACAAACATCCCCAGATGATAAGCCCAGGGATGACACAACAGTGCACATCACCAGGTGCAGGGCATGAGCGTGTCACACCCGGAACATGCGCACCCTCTCCTGGGCCTGCACAGTCTCCAACTCTGATGCCTGTGCAGTCTCCTCTGAAGCTACGGAGGATACTTGCTCCGCTCCAAGGAGGGGCAGCCTGCTCCTCCTTAGAGTGGAGGAATGGACCTCACATGTCCAGAAGCCTAGACATGTGCAGTCTATGCCTCTGCCCGGCCAGTCGGCCTTGTTTCGGAGGTGGAGCACCACCTCTCTCTCTCTCTCTCTCTCTCTCTTTCTCTCTCTCAGGGCACAATCCTAAGAGATACCATTCAGAGAATTGGGTACTAGTTCAGAACCAGCTGATCTAGCTCAAGTGACCAAGTTCACAAACTAGGCTAGTACAACTCATCTGTCTCTCAGTGGTATGGGGAGTCTGGCACATGTCTGTGCACTTGCTGAACCCCTCCAGGAGTGGCGCAGAAGTGCTTTATGGCACTTTTGTGACACCCCCAGGCCAGGACAGGACTTGTGCCAGGACTTGTGCTGGCATAACCAGGGGGTTAGAAAATAAACAACCGGCAGATAAAACACAAATGATATGATAAATGAACAAGAACCTGTACTGATTTCATCTTTTTTAGAATTTATTTGGTGCTTCCTTGTCCCGGGGAGAATTACTTTAAACGTCGGGTCACTGTCCTTGGCCCCTGTGTCTGCCCCTCCTGTGAGTCACTTCAGACTTCACCGGTCCTGCTCCGTAGGTGTCTATCATCCAACTATGATTCACTCATTGGTAGGTATCTCCCAAAGGGATCATCATCCATGCCTCCCGGTGTACACGGCTGTGGTATTTTGGATTCATCAGTCTCCTCGGCGATCTGCTGTTCCTCTTCTTCATGTGGCTCTTCAGGTGGCTCTTCCGGTTGCTCTTCAGCTTCCTGTTCTGGGGGCTCGGAAGGCTCTTCAGGTAGGCTTTTGACTGAGGGATCATCATCCAAACCTTCTGCTGGACACGGTTCCGCGTCTTCTTGGGTTGGCTCTGAGAGTTTACGTGGTTTTCTGGGAACCCCGCTCGACCCTGGCTGGTCCTCCGCAGCTGGCTTTGTAGCCGGGGCCTCTAGCATGGGGAGCGGTTTTATACCCCGGACTGGCACTTTAGGTTTTTGCGGCTTTTCTTCTAAAACTTCCTCATAATTGTCCATCTGCCGGGCCGGAGGTAGCGGCTGATCTGATTCCTTCTGCTGTTCCATTTGCCTGCCTGATTTCACATTCAGGAAGCTTCCTTCCTGAAAGAAGATGATAGTGTCACTTTTCTAAAAAGAAATCAAAGTGGCCGACAATAATCTTTTATAAAACTTTATAAAAATCAGAATAAAATGCCATAGTTATAACAAACAATTCCAATAAATACAACACGAAAGGGAGGGCTAGACAGGGAGGGCTACTCAACTTGTCACAGAGCCTAAACCTTTGCTGCATTTTACCCAACTGTCTCGCTAACTGGAATTAAGAAATAAATGTGTTCAGCTCTGCTGAAATCCCGCCAGAAAAGTGGCGCCACCACTCAGAGTGCCCTGCCTTGAGCTGCCAGGCTTGGAGAAAAATCCCTGCATGAGTCTGTGCTGGCAACAGGAACCCCAAGGGAGCCAGGAGGTGCTTCCAAGGGAGGAGGCTAATCCTGGGTCCCACTTTTATGGCTCACATCCCCAGCTTCCCATTATTCAACTTGCCCCAAATTGTCACAACAACATCTGTGTTTCATTACTTCTGCTCGTGCTCCTGTCATAGTTGGTGTGCATTTCGGTGTCATCCCCACGGCTGGGGGCCGAGAGTTGTCTAAACCCTTCAGTGTCTTCGAAGGCTGAGATCCCATCCACGCCTTCCTGAGAGTAAGCTCCATTGACTATAGCAGGACTTACTTCTGTGTAGATATCCATAGAATTGGGCTCTGTGTCTTTCAAATCTGTGGTCGAGCGCCAAGTTAAACAGTGCATGTTAGAGATTCCATGGCTGTATCTTATACTGGGCTGGAGGTCCTGTCTAGATGGTAGAGCCGCCGTTTTTGCCTGAAGATAACAGGTGAAGGATACCAGTTAGAGATCACCAGAAGTTTCCTTGCATGGGTGAGACTTTGAGAAGTGGCTTCCAAGCTGAGCTGAGATTTTCCATCTGCTCTTCGGTGTGAGCGAAGAAGTTTTCTTAGCCGCCCTTCATCTGAGCGCTGAAGAAGGGGTTTGTCAGCCAGTGGGTCAGACATCAGGGGCCAACAGCGCAACCACGTGAAAGATCCAGCTGGAGGTGCGTCCGTTCTTGAAAGAGAGACCCTCTCTCTCTCTTTGCAAATATCCCTTTGGGGGTTTAGCACAGCCTCCCTGACTCAACTACCTTGAATAGAGTCAAAGGATCACAGGTAGAAGCAACGTCAATCAATCAATGGTTAATCAATCAACAGTATTTATATACTGCTTTTCAACAACAAAAAAGTTCACAAAGTGGTTTACAGAGAAAATGAAAAAAACAACAAATTGCTCCCTGTCCCCAAAAGGCTCACAATTCCAAAAGATCCAAAATAACACCAGCAGAAACCATTATAATGCGAGAGTGAGTTACTCTTCCCCTGCTAACTAAAGAGGTTCATCCACTTGAAAGAGTGCCTCTTGACCAGTCATCAGGGGCTATATAAATACATACATATATAAAGGCTATATAAATACATATATCGTTATCATAGATTTTTGCACAATCAGGCAGATGTTGTTGACTGGTTTGTCTAATCCAGACATCAACTCCTTCCTAAGGACCTAGAATGCCTGGTTTTAATGCTAGTATTATTATTATTATTATTATTATTATTATTATTATTATTATTATTATTGTGTTGTTTATCTCAGTCACCAGGTCTGAGATAGACTTGATTCTATTGTAATTCGGTTCCTGTCCAAGGAACTGGGAATCACAATCATCTCAATATGTGTGAAGTTTCACGGAGCACCACTTATTTATTTATTTGTTTGTTTACTTACTTGCTTACTGTTATTGCTATCATTGTTATTACTATTACAGATGATTCCTATTATCTCTCTGTTCATGACATTTGCTTCCAAGAACCTGCACGATCAATTATTTTTGTGTTGACTCCCCACAAGGAGCTGAGCTCTTGCAATTTGCAAGCAGTTTCAGCTCAGAGCAATTCACAAGCCATGATGGCGAATGGAGGGACTTACAGCAATAAAACTAAAAGTTCATGAACAAAGACAAGTGTAATTACCCCTTCGATGACCAACTGGATTTATTGTCCGGCCATTATAATTTATGCAAATTAGGCTATTTTTAGATAGGCAGGCTGCCTTGAAGCCATTCACCGCAACTTAAGTGATGCTTATCTTTCTATTTTAAAAGCCGACATCATTCACTTTGAGACAAAATTGCATATAAATTAATCAGATATAATTAAGCTACACCTTTATTATTACTGGCCATTTATATCATTGCAGAATTTTTTAAAAAATTCAACTCTCCCCACATTTTTCCAGTTTCTTTGATCTCCTTTTCCCCAATATTAGACTTTTAATAAACTCTTAAAATTGCTCTGAGTCTGCCTAATACCAGCTACAGGAAAGAAAAAGGTTTGGTGCATCTCCTCGCTCTGCAGGCCCTACAGTGAGAGTGATTTTGATAGAGATCCCTTAAGTTCAGCGTTGTTCTCGAAGGGCCCAGGGAACCCTTCTGGCTGGACTGTTCTGGGGATAAGCACATTAACTCCTAGGTGCTACTGCCCTGGACTAATGTGCAGCCACCAGCAGCCCCCGTCTTGATCCTGACAGCTTCCCATAAAACCAATTGTACAACCATATTTTTCATCTATAAAACATATTATCCACACCTGCAAGGAAAAAGATTTCCTGCTGCAAGAGCCTTCCCGGCAGCATCTCTTTATTGACCCATCCTTTTCTGCACTGTCTGAAAACTTTTGATGGACTCAAGAAAGGAGGATGAAGAAGTCCTGGCCAGTTTCTTTCTCAGCAGTGAGATCAGGGAGATTGCCAAGTAAGGGGTTCAGCTCCTGTTCCTTTCCTCCCTACACAGACCTGAAAGTTGTCAGCACAGCAAAATGGTGCGTAAAGATCTGATGCGCTGCTGAGCATCACAAGAACTGCTGACTCCTCCAGGCAAAGGTGCTCAGTTACACCGACATGTCAGGGCTGCGTCTGCACCGGGGCAAGAAAAAGATCAATATTCTGCAGAGGTGGAGCTGAAAATCTGTGCCAGAAAGCCCAGCTCCAACCACGGCATAAACTGCGGACAGATGACCTATGCCTGGGTTGCCCATGAATGCAGTTATCCCCTATTTTCCCCTCCCCGCATTCAATGCAGGCCCAAGTAGTGCAGCTGGGCAAGCAGAGGTGGAAGGGCATGAATGTGGAAAGGGGGGCCTCACCGGAAACCAAAGCAAGGCTATGGAACCTGGGGGGGGGGGGGCTGTAGCTCAGGGCAAGAACCCCTACCCAAGTGCAAGTGCTGAGCCCCCTCAGCCCCATAGCCAGGCTTGGGAAAGGTGCCAGTTGACTCCTTGGAGAGCTGCTTCTGGTCAGCACTGTGGCCGAGCACAGTCAGGGGCCATGATGTCCTTTGAATCAGCCGTCCCGGTTCAGTCACAGCCAACCAGGGGAGCACCAGCTTGGCAGCCAGAAGTTCTCAGGCCAAGCATGAGGAGCACAGTCCCCAGGACCACAGGCAGCAGGTGCTGAGGAGCCTTCTATGCAGGGTGAACACTGAATAACATCTTATGGAACATGTAGATAGCACTGAGAGGAAAACACCTCCGTAATGGTGGTTACGCACCAGCAGCTCCATTGCTGCTCTGACATTACTTGTGGATATTGGCCACTTGGTTTGATGCTCACGGACTATTTCAACTGGTGTTCCTGGGCGTTCAGATTATTAATTGGTTGTGCAGAACGTTCTTTTCAGGCCCATCAGTTTGGAGACCTTTGTGATTTCAACAGTGGTGGGTAAATACCAATAATCATAGAATCCTAGAATCCTAGAATCCTAGAGTTGGAAGGGACCTAGTAGGTCATCTAGTCCAACCCCCTGCCTGCAGCAGGAAATCCCCCTAGAGCATCCCCGACAGGTGCTCGTCGAGCCTCTGCTTAAACATGCCATCAGCCTGGTTAGAAGCACAGGAGAAAGAGGTACAAACCCTCTCCATGCCAAAGCCCTCACCCCACCTGAAGGACCTGCCTTGCTGACTGTGAGATCAGAAATACCGAGATCCTGCCCTGAATACTACATTAAGTAGTATTAGAGAGAGAGAGAGAGGGAGAGAGAGAACGTTCTTGAACACTAAGGATCAAACCACACATATCTGGAAATTCTGAATTTCTGGAAGTAAAGTTTTCTTGTTGATTTTTTCTTTATAAATAGTGAACTGGATTGAAATGGGGGTGGGGAGATGGCTGTTGACATGCCACATCTAATGTTGACATGTTGACATTTCCCATGTCGTTGACATTTCCCATCTAAGATCCCATAGGATTCTATGGGGTAAAAATCTGTACAGACGCTGAGCATTGTAGCTTCATCTTCTTTGCTTCCCTACCCATTGCTTACAGTCCTAACTTTCAGCCCGTCTATGAGATTAATGACCTTTCAATGCTCCAGCAATGCCCACCATTCCAGCCTTGATCCAAGAACCAATATGCCAGCTGGACCCCAGTAACTTCCCAACTGTTCCTCTTTTTCCCAACGTACACTCATTCAGTCTCCTTGAACACAACTGGGGCTACTGAGCTGGTACAAGATGGTCAGAAGAACATCAGAAGAACCTCTGCTGGATCAGACTCAAGTCTAGTCCTGTATTTCAGAGTCTCTCCCACCACCCTCCTCTTGGTGCCCTCCCCTGCTTCTGGAATTCCAAGTTAGCCTACATCTAAAATGAGGAGGTTGCACATCCCCTCCATGGCTCGTAACCCATAATGGACTTTCCCCCACAAATTTGTCCAATCCTCTATTAATAGTCCCAACACCCCATTTTTGTGGATGTCCCCTGGTACTGGAGTTATGTTAGAAAGAAAAGAACATCTCTTTATCCACTCTATCCACTCCCTGCATTATTATGTACGTCTCCATCGTTTAGGGTTGCCACATGCCCCCCAAAACCAGGATTGTCCAGGATTTCAGGGATTATGTTCACATACTGCCAATTTGACAGGGGGTCATGTCCCGGTTTTGGGGAAGAGAATTATGGCAATCCTACCATCATGTCCCCTGTTGGGCATCTCTTTTCAGTGTTGGGCAGCACCCTAAACACTGTAGCCTTACCTCTCAAGGGAGGTGCCCCATCCCAGTAATTGTCGTGAAGGCCCAGTATGAATTCCCTTCTTTTGAACTGGGCTCTAAAATAAATCCCTGGCCCCATTTGTCTTTACCTCCCTTTTCCTTTCCCCGCCAGATTACAGAGCTGTGCTGCTAGCCTGTGCATGATGGTCTCCTCCCTTTGCGCATGTTTTTTTAAAGCCCCGCAAGGAATACAGGAGAGCCTGACCCAGGCCAGTGATGACCAGTGATGACCAGAGCCACTGTTTTCATGGCATCGCCCCCACTCTCTCTCTGAGAAACAAAACATGAATGCTGCGCTAGATCAGGGGTGTCCAAATCTTTTGGCAGGGGGGCCACATCATCTCTGACTCTGTGTCGGGGGTCAAAAAATGATTTACATTTCAAATTTGAATCAATTTATATAAATTTAAATATAAGATTGTATTAGAGACATATACAGAGGATTACAGTGCTTGCCCACGGGCCACGTGGTGGCTTGTGACAGGCCGCATCTGGCCCCTGGGCCGAGGTTTGGACACTCCTGTGCTAGATGAACAAGACCCTAAACTGATTTCATCTTTTTTTTAATTTATTTGATGCTTCCTTCCTTGTTCCTGGAGAATTACTGTGGACTTCAGGTCACTGTCCTTGGCCCCTGTGTCTGCCCCTCTGGTGAGACCCCTTTGGCTTCACTGGTCCTGACCTGAAGGTCTCCATCGTCCCATTGCTGATTCTCTCATAGGTCGGTGTCGGCGGGAGGGATCGTCATCCATGCCTTCTTCTGCGCATGGCGGTATGCTTTCGCTGCTCGGTTCGGAGACTTGTATGGGTTCCTCTTCTTCAGGTAGCTCCAGGCCGGATTCTCGGGATTCTTCCCGACTCTCTGGGAGCTCCAACTCCCCCTCGGTCTCTAGTAGGTTTTTGCTGGAGGGATCATCGTCCATGCCTTGCGGTGGACACGGTTCCGCGTCTTCTCTGTTTAGATCTTCTATTCTTGTCCGCGGTGGAATTGGAGGGGGTTCACTACTTGGCTCCAAATCTTTTCTTGACTCTGGGATTTGGGGGCTGTCACCGCTCGGCTCTGTCTTTTTCCTTGACTCTGGGACTTTTTCGAAATCACTGATTGGCTCTATGATTTCTGGGATTTTAGGAGTGTCACCACTCGATTCTAAATCTTTCTTCAAATCTGGGATTTTGGGAGTGTCACTGATCTGCTCTGAGCTTTTTTTGGACTCTGGGATTTTGGGGGTGTCTCCACTTGGCTCTGAGAGTTTTTTGGACTCTGGGATTTTGGGGGTGTCACTGATCTGCTCTGAGCTTTTTTTGGACTCTGGGATTTTGGGGGTGTCTCCACTTGGCTCTGAGAGTTTTTTGGACTCTGGGATTTTGGGGATGTCACTGATCTGCTCTGAGCTTTTTATGGACTCTGGGATTTTGGGGGTGTCTCCACTTGGCTCTGAGAGTTTTCTGGACTCTGGGATTTTGGGGGTGTCACTGATCTGCTCTGAGCTTTTTATGGACTCTGGGATTTTGGGGGTGTCTCCACTTGGCTCTGAGCTTTTTCTGGACTCTGGGGTTTTGGGGGTGTCACTGATCTGTTGTGAGCTTTTTCTGGACTCTGGGATTTTGGGGGTGTCACTGATCTGCTGTGAGCTTTTTCTGGACTCTGGGATTTTGGGAGTGTCTCCAATTGGCTCTGAGCTTTTTATGGACTCTGGGATTTTGGGGGTGTCACTGATCTGCTGTGAGCTTTTTCTGGACTCTGGGATTTTGGGGGTGTCACTGATCTGCTGTGAGCTTTTTCTGGACTCTGGGATTTTGGGGGTGTCACTGATCTGCTGTGAGCTTTTTCTGGACTCTGGGATTTTGGGGGTTTCACTGATCTGCTCTGAGCTTTTTATGGACTCTGGGATTTTGGGGATGTCACTGATCTGCTGTGAGCTTTTTCTGGACTCTGGGATTTTGGGGGTCTCACTGATCTGCTCTGAGCTTTTTATGGACTCTGGGATTTTGGGGGTGTCACTGATCTGCTGTGAGCTTTTTCTAGACTCCGGGATTTTGGGGGTCTCACTGATCTGCTCTGAGCTTTTTATGGACTCTGGGATTTGGGGGATGTCACTGATCTGCTGTGAGCTTTTTCTGGACTCCGGGATTTTGGGGGTCTCACTGATCTGCTCTGAGCTTTTTATGGACTCTGGGATTTGGGGGATGTCACTGATCTGCTGTGAGCTTTTTCTGGACTCTGGGATTTTGGGGGTCTCACTGATCTGCTCTGAGCTTTTTATGGACTCTGGGATTTTGGGGGTGTCACTGATCTGCTGTGAGCTTTTCCTGGACTCTGGGATTTTGGGGGTCTCACTGATCTGCTCTGAACTTTTTCTGGACTCTTGGATTTTGGGGATGTCACTGATCTGCTGTGAGCTTTTTCTGGACTCTGGGATTTGGGGGATGTCACTGATCTGTTGTGAGCTTTTTCTGGACTCTGGGATTTGGGGGATGTCGCCACTTGGCTCTGAGAGTTTTCTGGACTCTTGGGTTTTGGGGGTGTCACTGATCTGCTGTGAGCTTTTTCTGGACTCTGGGATTTTGGGGGTGTCACTGATCTGCTCTGAGCTTTTTATGGACTCTGGGATTTTGGGGGTGTCACTGATCTGCTGTGAGCTTTTTCTGGACTCTGGGATTTTGGGGGTGTCACTGATCTGCTGTGAGCTTTTTCTGGACTCTGGGATTTTGGGGGTCTCACTGATCTGCTCTGAGCTTTTTCTGGACTCTGGGATTTTGGGGGTGTCACTGATCTGCTGTGAGCTTTTTCTGGACTCTGGGATTTTGGGGGTGTCACTGATCTGCTGTGAGCTTTTTCTGGACTCTGGGATTTTGGGGGTGTCACTGATCTGCTCTGAGCTTTTTATGGACTCTGGGATTTTGGGGGTGTCACTGATCTGCTGTGAGCTTTTTCTGGACTCTGGGATTTTGGGGGTGTCACTGATCTGCTGTGAGCTTTTTCTGGACTCTGGGATTTTGGGGGTGTCACTGATCTGCTCTGAGCTTTTTATGGACTCTGGGATTTTGGGGGTGTCACTGATCTGCTGTGAGCTTTTTCTGGACTCTGGGATTTTGGGGGTGTCACCGCTTGGCTCTGAGCTTTTCCTTGACTCTGGAATTTTGGGGGTGTCACCACTTGACACTGAGGTTTTTCTTGATTCTGAGGTTTTTGTGGAGTCACTGCTTGGTTCTGAGTTTCTCCTTGACTCTGGGAAATGGACACTGATTATTCTGGAATTAGTGCCTAGCTCCAAAATTTTTTTTGACTCTTCAGTTGTGGTCGTCTCACTGCTTAGCTCTGAGGTTTTTCTTGATTCTGGAATTGTTCTGGATTCACTGCCTGGCTCTGACTTTTTTCTTGATTCTGCGGTTTTTGTGGTGTCACTGCTTGGTTCTGAGTTTTTTCTTGATTCTGGGATTTGGGGAGTCTCACTGGTTGTCTCCGAGTTTTTTTTTGGCTCTTGAATTATTCTGGAATCACTGCTTGGCTCCGACTTTTTTCTTGACTCTGGAATTATTCTGGAATCACTGGTTGTCTCCGAGTTTTTTTTTGATTCTGACATTTTTCTGGTGTCACTGCTTGGTTGTGCCTTGACCTCTGCAGGTTGCTCTTCAGCCAGGGGCTCTGCCGCCTTGAGCTCTTCAGCCGGGGGCTCTATCCAGCTGCTCAGCCTGGTGGTCAGGCTTGGCGCTTTGGTTATTTTCAGGCAATCTTTGAAGATGCTCTCAAAAGGCTCCTCTGTCTGCTGGGTCTGTGATGACAGCTTCCGGCCTGTTTTTGTATTCACGAAGATCCCATCCTGAAAGGAGATGGCACTGTATATATCCATAGGCTCCAGTTCTGTGAATGCGGAGTCTGTGCTCAGCAACATGGCCTCGCTCAGGTGCCTGCTCATCTGCACCTCCACATCTTCGGATAATTGATCTGGTCCCAGGGGCTTCACCAGGATCACGAGGGCTTCGTGATCTTTGCCCTGGTCAGATGCTTGGCTGGGAGGCTGCTCTGCTTCAGCTTCAGTTCTTGGTAGGGTTTCTCTCCTTTTGACTTGCTTCATGTTCTCGAGGCTTTCGTCCGCCCTGGTTACAGTCAGTTTGAAGCAGCCGTCCACTTCCTCGTCTATCACCTTCGTCAGAGAGGTTTTGCTGCCCGGCAGGGATGTGATACTTGTCTGCTGACTGTGGCTGACCAGCAGTCTGCCGGTTCTTCTGTTCATCCAGATCCCGTCTTCCAGCGAAATTATACTGTAAGTCTGCTGGAATGCGTCGTACCCTTCTGTGTAGGAAACGTCATCATCCAGGGTGGTTTGGCTCCCCGGCTGCTCTGGCCACTCCTCTGGGATATCAGGTTTGCCCATTCCTTGGTCATCTGCAGACTGCTGCATCTCCCCTTCTGAAGTGATCATCTCTTGATCTGGAGCTGATTTTGCCAAGTCGCCTTCCAGAGGCATCACTTCAAACTCCACAAACTTCATTTCTGTAGTCTCCATGTCACTCTCAAAAGAGATGGGTCCGTAGTGCTGGTAGGGCTCCATATCCACACCCTTTAACAGTGGATCCACACCCTTTAACAGTGGATCCACACCCTTTAACAGTGGATCCACACCCTTTAACAGGTCTTCTGCCATGTCCCTCTTCATTTTGATGGATGCGTAGCGCTGGAGGAAGCTCTCGTCGGTCTGCTGACTTCGACACTTTTTGACTTTATGCATTTTTCCTGCCAGATACTGGAGCCAACTTCGGTCCGTCTGCTGAAACTGGTTCCGCACAACTTTGCCTGTTTTTTGGCTGATCCACATGTTTCCAAGCAAGGCTTCCTCCTGTGTGCCATTGGCCAAAGCAGCTTTTTCCACTGGCTCAATTGGCTTGACGCTGATCACATGGGATTTTAGTTCCATGCGCTCCTGATTACCATACTGGGGTTTTAGAGCCACCTCTGAACGGACGTTCATGTCATCCACAGGATCTGTCTGTTGACTGTGATCCAGCAGCGGCCTCCTGATACTGTCGAGGCTGTCGGTCTGCTGGGAATCTTCAACCTTCGACATGCACCTCTTCTTCGGCTTCTCATCTGTTGGTGGCACTCCTGCCTGGAGATTGTCTAGCTCCCCAAAAGAAGTCAGAGTCCCTTCTATGATGTCGATGTCTTCTGTCTCCAGGCTGTTCTGGGATTCACTACTAGAAGAAGCTAAGATTTCGGAAACGGGGTTTTGATCCCAGATAAAGCTGGTTTGCTGCGTCTGGGATTTCATGATCTTAAGGGGCTTTTGGCTCATCCACAAGACCTCCTCTAATTCTGCCTTCTTTATGCTCATCTTCCTGAAGGCCTCTTCGTCGGTCTCGGTGGTATCCCACACAGAAGTGAACTCTTCCTCAGTGTTGGCGTTGTCTGTTTTTTCCAGGTCTTCACTAGAAGAACCAACAGCCTCCAATGGCCTCTTTGGGTCCCAAACCCGACTTTTCTGCAGAGTCCTGGATTTCATGACTTTGCCGGTCCTCTCGCTTGTCCATGCATTATCTATGATGCCAGTTTCTTTCCTTGACGGGGACCGGCTCTGCTTTGGGGACAGAGACGGCTGACCCACAGACTGGTGGCTGCCCCGGCGAGACTCCTGGCCTGCTAGCCGCTGGAGGCTTCGACGGGGAGGTTTCCTTGGGGGGATGCTAGGACTTTTTACACTGCCAGAAGCATCTGGCCCCTGGCTCTGCTCCAAGCGTTCTTGTCTCCGCAGAGAGCTGTCTCTTCGGTCTTTGCTTTTTGATCTTTGCTTTTCAGGGACTGGCTCCGGCACCACTTTGGGAGGAATGGGTTTCTTGAGGACTTCTTGCTCCAGGAATGGGCCAGTGTCACCACTTTCCTGATGCTGGGTCATGTCAGTGTTAGTGTCCTCACTGCTCTCGAGGTTGAATTTCTGAAATTCTTCTGAGTTCACTTGCTCATTCTTGGGTGAGCTCCCAAGGATGACTTGTTCCAAGTTGGGCTCAGGGTCGTCATCCATCTTTGCGTCCCGTCCGCTCGGAAGCAGCTGTTGCACAAAGCACCGTCTCCTAGGCGGCAAAGGTCTCCCCCTCCTGCCTGGCCCTGTCCTTTTGGAGTGGAATCCACCACTCCTTAAACCGCTGGAGACTTACCTTTCCCCTTCGGTATTTCACTTCCCGTTTCCTTTCTTCTTCCGTCTTCTCATGAGGGCTGCAAGGCGTGTGCGGTTTGTGTCATTGTCCCTAGGAGAAGGCTGTGGCTTCCTTCCTACCTGTAGCCAGTTGGAGTCATGGCCCTTATGTTGAAAACATAGCCCTGAACCTTCCCCTTCCTTGCAGTGGGCTTTCAGCTGTTACTCTGTCATTGGGTTCTAGAAGCTTCCAAAGGCCACCTCTGCATGTCTGTGACATCACTGTCTGTAGAACACTTTATACTCAAGTGTATAATCATCAGTAGTTAGTGGTGATGGTCAAAGAAAATGGATTTAGTGAGCTTGACCAGAGTCTCGCTCAGACGACAGTCATAAACGAAGCCACTGTGTTCTGCCATGT
The DNA here is from genome assembly GCA_030015325.1 of Cryptoblepharus egeriae. Taxonomy (NCBI): domain Eukaryota; kingdom Metazoa; phylum Chordata; class Lepidosauria; order Squamata; family Scincidae; genus Cryptoblepharus; species Cryptoblepharus egeriae. The sequence goes on from JAREYC010000001.1 coordinate 268,237,522, forward strand.
CCCCCCAAAAGCCCCCAACCCAGCCAGATTGGCTTCCCCATGCCAGCTTGTAAGGGTAACTGCCAGGACCCCAGTGTCAAGAGAGGAGGGGGCAGCTCGACAAAGGAAGGAGGACCCCACCACAGGGGACTCCCAAGGGCAGTGCACAGTGCACCACCTGGGAAGTCAAGGGCAGGCACATCTCCAGTCTGGGTCAGCCCCATGCCCACAGGGTGGGGACTTGGTCAAAGAGGCTGCTGCCTGTTTGTGGCTGGGCCAGCAGTTGGCCAGAATGCGGCCTTGATCCAGCATAAGATTCCATGAGATCTTAGGGGTGGAAGCCAGAATGAGTGGGCGTTGTGGAGGCTGCTCAGGCACCAGCCATTTTTCAAGGATGGTACACCAGCGCAGCACAGCAAACAGTCAGGATACTCACTGATACCTTGGAGGGTGTGACTTGAACAGGCAACCTTTCCACACAGCTCTCTGGAAGGAAGTCAGCCCGGGGCGGGGGGGGGGGGCACAAGCTCTGCTCAACACAAGGCAATCCTAGCTAGGACTCCCAGACTCCCCTGGGCTTCCCAGGGGCTTCAGCCCAAAGCTCCTTCATCCTAGCAGCTTACCAGGGGAGTAACACGTCCACCCTAGACAAAAAGGGGTCATGAGAGAGGCACCCTGGAGAAGTCAAGAGTCTTAGAGGGGCACCTGCTAGAGACTCCTCTCTCCTAGTCCTGTGGCTGGACAAGTCTGGACAAGTCTCAAGGATCACCATTGCTGAGGTTGATGGGACTAGGAAGCCAGCAGGAAGCTACCACGTGGCTTAGTGTTGGGTTCAAAAGATGAAAGTGCTTTGATGAAAAGCAAGACACCAGGATAGATAGCCATAGTTGCTGCATGTGTCTTGAAGATGAGTGAAACCAAGCTCCGCACCACACTGAACTCACTATTCTTGGAAATCTTAGACCCCCCTAGCAGAATGAACCTGCCATTGCAGAAGTAAAATTTTCAGAATGTTTGTGGGCTCTGGGCATGGCTGAGCATTGGTGGGTGGTGGGCACTGGGCACCAGGCAGCAGAGGGTACCAGGTAGTGAGGCGGGCAGCTGTGAGCAATGGCAGTGACTGGGCATCCCTACCGGGCACCATTAGGCAGCGGGCAGCAGCAGACATTGTGCACCACCATGCAGCAGGAAGCAGTGGGCACCCCTAACGGGCAATACCAGACACTATTGGGCAGCCATGGCACCACCATGCACCAGTGGGGTGTGGACACTGGGCATCCCTACTGAGTATCAGTCTTCCTTACTGGGCACCACCAGGCACCACCATACAGTGGGAAGCAGATGACACAGGGCACCACAGGGCACCACTGTGTAGTGGGCAACAGGCACCAGCAGGCAGTGGGCATCAACAGATATTAGGCATTCCCTAGAAGACACCTACTGAGTCCCTTCCAACTCTAGGATTCTAGGATTCTAGGTTTAGGGTCCGTGGATCACTTGGGTGTCTACGAGTGAACATGGGCTCAGAAGGGAATCGTTCCAGGCCCAGCTGGTAACAGGTTGACAAGATTCCACTCCAAAGAGGTTGCATGTCTTCTTTTGCTGCGACAGGTTTGTCTGGCTAAACCAAAGAGCTAAACCCATTTGCTAAAGCAACATAAGGCCAGCCTAAGCAAAGAGCTTCCTAATTCCTTAACACACTTTGGAAATGTTAGTTATTGGATCAGATATTATTATTATCATATTTTATTTTACACACCTCTCTATGTGTAAAAGTGTTTATGAACTGATTTGAATTCAGTCATTCATACATGTTCTGTCTCTAATAAGATAATAAGTTGTCTCAAATTTATGTAAATTTATTCAGATTTGAAATGTCATTTTTTTCCGCTCTTGATACAGGGTCAGAACGAAACCCCTCCTGCCAAAAAGTTTGGACCCCCAGCCTAGCAGATGACTGCTTGAGTCATAAACTATAGGCACACTCACTCACATAGGCTACAATAGACACACTCACATAGGCTACAATCCAGAGTAACTACAGGACCTCTTACACCAACGTAGTTACAGTGCCACCTATGGGAAACCTGTGGGAAATGCATAGAACAATCCAGAGTAAGTGCCTCTTACGTCTTCCCATAGTTACTCTGGATTGCAATTCTCACTCACTACTCAGAGACCCCTTAACCATCCAGCCTAGTGAAGGTATTTCCTCCCTACTTCGTATGGAAAGGATAGTCATGAATGTCTCACAGGTGACACACCAAATCCTGCTCTCTCTTTGGAATCCAGTTTGGCCTTCTAAGCCATGCAAAGAAACTGGAATCCCATTTATTTCTCAGGGTCGGCACCCAATTTGTGCTGAAATTGTATCAAAGTTATGTCCCTCAGGATCTGAGAAAAATACACTAAATTATCTGTTTATTCTGCAATTTGTTTGCAGTCTCTACAGTTAGATGGTGGGTCCAAAAATGAATTTCTCCCCCCCCCCTTTGGTCAAATTACTCTGGCTGATCTCCAAGTTTTCATCTCCCATCTCTCAGATGTGAATTAAGAACCTATGAGTAGAAGGCCAAATGACCTTCCAGGATTCATTCACTCGTACCTGAGATCAGTGAGGATTCAGCAGTGCTTGGAAGTCAGCAGAGAAATGGACACACTGGACAGGCTGGTGGTTATTGACCTGACTAAGGGCCCGATCCTAAACTGGCTCAACACAGGTTAAGGTGCTGGGCAAGCATTGGGTGTCGTCACAAGCCAGAAAGATTCTTTATATCACCATCAGAGCAGGGAGTGCCAGCACCAGGTCCATGCTAGATAAGCACCAACAGGAGGATGTGCCACCTGTGGGTTGGGGGGGGGGAAGGGAGGTGACTGGTGACAGGGACCTATTAGCTTTTAATTAGCTATTAATTTTTTTCATTATCTTTGTAAACCTCTTTTTGAATTTTTTAGTTGATAAGTGGTATATAAATACTGTAGACAGTCAGAAAGACAGACAGAAGTCTTGAGAAGCCCCATTACAGGGCTTGGAGCTTCCATGAAGGTGACCTGCAGCTAGGGTTGCCATAATTCTCTTCCACAAAACTGGGACAGGACCCCTTGTCAAACCTACCAGTATGTAAACACAATTCCCCATAACTGGGACCGCCCCGTTTTCCAGGACCTAGAATCCTAGAATCCCAGAGTTGGAAGGGACCTAGTAGGTCATCTAGTCCAACCCCCTGCCTGCAGCAGGAAATCCCCCTAGAGCAGTGTTTCTCAAAGTGGGGGTCGGGACCCCTTTGGGGGTCACCTAGAGGTTTCCTGGGGTCGCCTAAAGACCCCTGGTGCATGGGGCCAGGTCAGGCTTGCCAGACCTCCAGCTGTAGCTGTGTGCGCACTGGGGCTGACTGACACCCTCAGGGCCCAATCCTATGCATGCCTCCTCTGAAAGAAATCCCATTATAGTTAGGGGGCCTTTACTCCCATGTAAATGTTGAATTCAGCTTGAAACCAATGAAGCTCAGTCTTCTGTTGGCCAAACTCCTCAATCCTGGGCATACATTGGAGCCAGGCTTCTTCAAGCATCTGGATTGTGCATTGCAGTTGCATTGGTTACTGGCTGCAGCAGTGCATGGAAAAAGTTGATGGATTTGAAAAGTGAAACTGGGAACATGCTCTGCCTATGGGCTGCACTTTCCAGTGGTCCACATGTCTCTCTCAAATCCCAAGTCCTGCTTTGTGACATCTCCCCCACCATCGGGGTGATCAGATTACTGGATTTTTCCAGATTTGTCCTGTCCGGGTGTCCTCCAAAAGGGCTTCGTTGTCCTCCATTTTGGAAGTTTGCAACGGTGTGCAATACCCATCGTGTCATATGTCATTGGATTCGTATTGAAGAGCAGAATCCAATCCAAAAATTGGTTTTGAAATATCTCCTTCCTATCAAACGTTATGGCCAAAAAACTAAAAATAAAAAATATGCATTGAGTTCTATGGTAAAGTGAAAGTGGTTAATATTGCGGCTTTACTTGTGAGTAGGCAAATGTGCCATTTTCCTCCAAAAAGGTCAGGCTGAGAGGAATTCTGAGCTTTCCCTCCTTTTGAGGTGTATGCATCTGGTCACCCTGCCCAACATGGGTCACCAAGCCGGTGACTTGTGAATCATGAGTGATTCAGAATAGAATAGAAAGTGGATGACACAATGTGGGTAAAGCCAAATAGCTTGAGGGCCAGCGGGAGTCATCAGAGTCCCATCAGTGGGGCTTACAAGGACTAAATCCAGAGTCCCATCAGTGGGGCTTACAAGGACTCAATTCTTTTATCGGTCACACCTGTTCCTTAAAATAAAAAAGGACAGAAGAAAGAGCATCATGTACCAGCTGACACGTGTGCATTTGTAAAACTCGTCTCGGGAAACTGTGGCTCTTCCATTCCTGGGGTTTTGTTCAAAATGGGCTGAACCTGATAAGATGAGGGTTGGGATTATTAAAAAATAAAAATCAATACCAGCAAAATATCAAAATAAAGCAAATGCTTCCTCCAGCCCATCATCCCGAGCGGTTTGATATTCTAGCGGGTGCTTCAGAAGCAATTTCATCGCTAAGGAATTCTTTGGTATTCATAACCCGACGTCATGGTTCCCTTTGGAAACAAAATAAAAAGTCATTAATTCAAAGCAGTTCATCAACCCTGATCAAACGCAGGCTGTGCTCGCCGTCTCGACGCTGCCAGGAGAATGCTGATGGGACGCAGGGCTCTTTCAGGCGGGGACTGCAACACTCACAACCTGTCTTGACTTTGAACTTGGCTTCTTGGTCTCAAGAATAGAACTTGACTCTATTGTCTGTTCATCCCACGTGTCATTTCCCAAAGAGCATCATTCTTCCTTTGGACTGACATGTGCCTCTCCAGCTGCATCACCAGAGGAGCATCACCTCCCATTTCTGAAGACTTGCTTTCCCCAGGAGCACCCAAAAATTGGCTTTCTGGAGTGTGGTTTGTGGGTGAGAAAGGGTGAGCAGCACTTGCCCAGGGAATACTTCTAGCCACACAAATCAATTCTTCCCAACGTGGAGAGGACACTGAGCCTTGAGTACAGGTGGTCCCAGCTGGATCAGACCAGGTTCTCTTCTGAGGTCCTAACACTGCAGGGCTCTTGTGGTTCTTATTTTATTAGGTAGTTGTGGTTTACCTGTGGCTTTGCCCATGTGCATCTCCGGCTTGAGTGCAAGGGGAAGAACAAGTGCAAGGGGAAGACTCACTGGGCACCAGATACCATCAGACTTTTCCTTTAATTGTGACTCCTTCACCCACCTGCAGTTATTTACCACACCAATAGGTGGCAGACAAGACGTACTCAGAGCCTGTGCAAACAAACAAACTCACAAACTAAGAGACTATGGGTGCAATCCAGAGTAACTACAGGGACTCCTTGCTCCGGTGTAAGAACAATTTGCTCTGGATTGCAATATGAATTTCCCATAGGTTTTGACTAGGTGGTGCTGTAACTATGGGTGCACATAATGTCGCTTATGTGCTCCCGTAGTTACTCTGGATTATAGGGAAAATTTCAGTTTTTATTTATAATTACAGTATAATTATAAATTATATATACATTTATATATATATAAATATTTACATACATACACATACAGATTCCAGGAAGTGTGTGTGTGTGTGTGTGTGTGTGTGTGTGTGTGTGTGTGTGTGTGTGTGTATATATATATATATATATATATATATATATATATATATATATATACAGATTATTCCAGGAAGTACATCAGAACACTCAATCCAAAAAAGCGCATTGCTAGGAACAGCAAAGATTCCCAGGCCTCTGGTAGAGGACCCCAGATTGAGGATAACATACATACACCACCCATGGAGGGTGAGAAAACTCTCTCTCTCTCTCTCTCTCTCTCTCTCTCTCTCTATATATATATATATATATATATATAATTGCATTTATATAGTGTTATTCTCAAAGGCTTTAGACTTGAGCTACTTTGATTTAAGGCTAATATGCTCATTTTTTTAAAATAGGATTTTTTTTCAAGGTTTCTTCCATAAGAGAAACTACTAGAACCTTCCATTTCTCCAGATGTTCCCCTTCCTGCTGCAGTCATTACCCTGGCTTAACAGCTCTTCCACTTTCCAAACTTCCACAGCCACAAAATAAACCCCAAGCTCGTTCTCAAGATCTGATCCATTTTTTGTCAGTCGACATTCCTCCACCTGTCGCTCGCAACTATCAGTCCCTGCATCCAGCGGCACAGCCAGAGGGGATATAAAGCAAGCCCCTTCCTGTTCTTCAGAGTCATTCCCTCCAGGGGATCAAATGGAGGCTTAGAACCCCCTCTAGCTATGCCACTGTTTGCATCCAGCTCATAGAATCAAATTCCACGCTGATGCCATTGAACCTGTCAAGGTGCACTGAACCGTGCAAAGAATGCTCAGCCAAATTGACTTTCTGATGGGGCTACAGCTTTGGCTGGTGCCTGACTTGGCTTACCCTGAAACCCCCTGGGCCAAACCCGCGTTTGTTGCTGATCCGGAGCTGTGGTTGTGTCTGTAGATCTTTATTCAAGGCCACCACTCTGCTCTTTATCATTGGGAGCCATTGGAAGGTCATCGGGAGCAAACGGCCACTGTGGCCTGATTCAGGCCAGGACCAGAGCAGGGCAAAAGTTTAACATCCTTCCTCCCAAAGTTCTGGTCCTGATCCTTGATCCTGATCCATGAAAGTCCAAACTGGCTGCTATTTTTGTAACAGAAGTCCGTGTGTGTACCTTGCACACATCATCCCCAGTGTGTGTACCTTGCACACGTCATCCTTGCACACATCATTCTGGTCCTGACCTTCTTCCTGCAATTCTAAGAACAAGCACTGGGTCTTCAGAGAACATTTGTTGTCCATTGTTCCTTCTGTATTTATAACCCTATCCAAGTTTATAATCCCGTTTTTCTTTTCCCATCGCCAGCAAATGTCACACATATTTTCTTTAAAAGCACTGAAGTGAAATGTCACTGATGGCACCGAGTCTTCAAATAAGATTCGTGCAAACTGAATATTGTGCTTCATGTTGACATATAAATTTCCATTTATCTTCTCTAACGCTTTAAAACCCAGCTGGTTTTAAAGAAGATAAACTCTGACTCTTTGCAATTACTGTGGACCAGCCAACCTGGCCCATCTTTTGCTGGGGCTTTTTTATGCAATCCCAGCAGATTGAACTCTTTCATTATGGTATTTATTTCCCAAGACTTTGCAAAATAATTATTCTTAGGTCTGCCCATCAGTTTCTCATAAAACATATAATTATGCCTTAAGGAAGTCAGTTAGCTGCTGAAAAGCTTTTACAGCCGTCATAAAAGGGCTACGGAGAGGTACTTCATAAGGAGCAAATAACTATTAAAATAACAGAACGTGGCTGAAATCTGGAGCTCTTTGTGTATTTACAATGTCAAAATGCCCCACGATCAAGCCGAGAACTGATAGTCTAATGGTGCTCACGCTGTCAGAGGCTATTGATTTTCTAGGGAAAAATTAATGGAGAACAGAAATGTGGCACGGAGTTCCACAGGCTAATATTTTCTTGTGTCTGTCTTAACTCTCCCAATTCTCAGTTTTAGTGGCGCTCCCCTGGTTCTGGTGTTGGGTGAGAAGAAAGAGCATCTCTCTGTCCACCCCTTGCAGAATTTTGTATGTTTCATTCATGCCCCAAGACTGAAGAGCCCCAAACAGTGTAGTAAGGGAGGTTTGTCTGCACCTTTTTCATTGCCACACCATCCTTTTTGAGAGGTGGCACCGAGATAGATCCTGCCATGGATGTAACATGGCACAACACCATCAAGTTGTCAACTGAAGCTCAGAGATCTCTCATCTGATCCACTACAGATACCACAGAGAACCCAATCAGCACACAGGTGAAGGGTTGATTTCTTGCCCCCATGGACATTACTCTCCATCAGAGGTCTTTAAACCTTTTGGGTCCGAGGGCCACATCACAGTGTCAAAACACAGGGTCGAAGGCCAGAAAAACATATTTTAAATATATTTAAATAAGCAGATTGGAGATGGAACTTCGATTAAAGACTAAATTGGCTCCAATTTCCATGATTTTGGCAAGTACAGAAATAAAGCACACACTTCATTGGACCCCCATTTCCCCCACCCACCATCACAAATCCAGGGACCAGAGATTGGCTGAGCACCCATTAGAGTCTTGCCACAGGCCATATTTGGGCCCCATGCAATGGTTTGGAGACCCCTGCTCTACAATGAAGCACTTCTGCCATTTTGCCATCACTTTCCCAGTTTAAAGAATTCTTTTTTTGAACTCCTAACAGATGTCCATGTTTTGATGTAAAAGTTTTTGACATCCGAAAAACTAGTGTCCTCTCCCTTTATCCTAAATTCATAGAATCCTAGAATCCTAGAGTTGGAAGGGACCTAGTAGGTCATCTAGTCCAACCCCCTGCCTGTAGCAGGAAATCCCCCTAGAGCATCCCCAAGAGGTGCTGGTGGAGCCTCTGCTTGAAGATCCCCAGTGAGGGAGAGTCCACCACCTCCCTTGGCAATCTCTTCCACTGCCGAACTGCCTGAACCATCAGGAATTTTTTCCGGATATCCAACCAGGATATCCAATTCAGGATAAACTCTGGAACTTCTGGGGAAGTCATAGTGTACAGAAACATTTTAGTTAGTTAGTTAGTTAGTTAGTTAGTTAGTTAGTTAGTTAGTTAGTTAGTTAGTTAGTTAGTTAGTTAGTTAGTTAGTTAGTTAGTTAGACAGACAGACAGACAGACAGACAGACAGACAGATAGATAGATAGATAGATAGATAGATAGGTAGGTAGGTAGGTAGGTAGATAGGTAGATAGGGCCAGGGTTTGAGACCCGGGTCCCCACAAGACAGGGTAAGCTCCTATCCTGAGCCCAGCTCTGCGATGCAGCTGGAACCAATCATATTGGCTCTGTCTTTCCATTGGACTATTTCAGTGGCGTGGAGAGGGGGATTTGCTGCTTGGGTAATAGCCTCTCCTTCATAATAATCTACCCAGGCCTTCATGCTTTGCGCACGATACCATAGTCTTTCAAGACTGATGGATGCCACTTTCATTCTGGAAGTTTCCTGGCAAAAATGAATCTGTGGCTGGATAATCCTCCCCCCCTCCCCCCAAAAAAATCCTTTCCCCCCACAAAAAATCCCTTTTTGTTGAGAAAAACTGCAAAGAACATTACAATAGGTTCAAGAAAGGACACTGGAAGGAGACATGAACCTGTGCTTTCTGAGAGGGCAATGGCTGTGACAGAATTGTCCGCATATGAGGACAGGCTTGTTATCTCTGGCATGATGAGCTGGGAGAAGGACCAGGGCTCAGCACATGCCCTGTAGAGCATCAAGAGTGGGCTGTTGGGGGGGGGAGCGGTCAGTGACATCCTGTGCAGTTCAGGCCGAGCAACTTGACAGCAGCCGCTGGTCCCGGGGCTGAGTGGAGAGAACATCTGCTGTTCAGTGGGGTGATCTCTGCCTCTGGAAGGGTCTGCACCAGCCAGGGAAGGAAAGGCTACGTCTTCATCCAGAGGCGGCTCAGTTTGCAAGGACAGCCCAGGAAAGGCAAAAGACAGTCAAGAGGATTGGCAGGGGACAGAGGTTGCTTGAGGAGAGAGACCTTTCACAACCACCACCCAGACAGGCATAAAGGGGAACAACTGCCTGGTCCTCAGATCAGGGAAAGCCCAAAGTCACAGGCATCCTTGGAGTCGATTTCTTCACTCCCAGGTCTAGTGGAAGCACAAAGCTTTTTTGCTCGTCCAAAGGCTTGCACTTTCTGCAAGTTTTCTCAGGAGTAGACAGGGCGGAAGGACACCCACCTGAGCCCAGAAGAAGAAGCCCTTCTGGAGTGAAAGAATTCCAGGGCTGCATCTGAACAAGCCAGCCTGGGGGTGACTGATTGCACCCCATGTCTGTTAAACACACACACACACACAAACACACACACACCCAGTGGTAGGCTCCAGCAGGTTCGCACCTACTCTATAGAACCGGTTGTTAACAAAAGACATACAAAGTTTAAAAATAGCCATTTAAAAGTGGCTGCCGGATGGGCATGGAACCGGTTGTGAATTTCTTTGAATCCCATCACTGACACACACACAACACACACACAGAGAGAGAGAGAGAGAGAGAGAGAGAGAGAGAGAGAGAGAGAGAGAATGCAATTCCCCTAGTCCTTTCCATACCTGCCAGGTCTCAAACCAAGGCTGCCAGTTAAAAGGCCACTTGCACCACAACAGCACCTCCAGCACCTGGTCCTTTCCACACCAAAATGGGCTAAGAACGGCACGAATTGGGTGAGCATTTCTGCTTTCACATTAGGACGGAGCTCCCATCCATTTCAGGCCAGCTCCTGGAGGAGCTGCGTTAGTCAACACCGATCCTCCCTTCCGGTATATAAAGTGCTCACACTTGAGCTACCGAGATAATTTGCAAACAGAATTAAGACACCAGGCAAGATTTATTTGGAATATTAGATCTCGGTCCACCGAGAAAGATGGTCACACACTTCATTAAAGAAGAAGAAGGCAGAACAAGAGCAGCTAATGAAGGCTGGGTTCCTGCGAGGCCTCATTGCTCACCCCCATTGCCTACCCCAAGGCCTCATTGCTTTACCCCTCATAAATACCCCCATGTTGCAAATAGGGTACATTGCAGGGGGTGTAACAGAAACAGCTTTGGCAATCCTGTACTTTGAAATCCAGAATGAAACTGGAGGTCACAATCCCTCCAATCTTCAATTTTTATTTTATTTGTGAAATTTATCTGTCTATCTACAGTATTTATAAACCGCTTTTCAACTGAAAAGTTCACAAAGCGGTTTACAAGAAAATGAAAAAATTAATAGCTAATTAATAGCTAATGAGAAATTTACGGTATTTCCTGCCTTTTCCGTGCTGAAACAAATGCCAAGTTTGCTTACGAAGCTCCAGAATAAAATTACAAGTAAAATAACAGGTAAAAAGAAAAATGTCAGATCTGTTTTAGAGACAAGCTTTGACAGTAAATAGGGAAATGTAAAAACAAGAGAGAGTCAACCTAACACCCATCATTGAGCCTCCAGGGAGCAAATTAGTTGGGAATCAGTCAATCCACTCTGATATTTCAGAGGCAAATACTCACTCAGCGACCAAATACCAGACAAGCCCTTGCCGGAAAGCCGTGAGAGAGGGTGTCGTTCCCAACTCCCCTGGAAGGGAATTCCATTGTCCCCTCAAAATGTAGGACAACCAAGAAAAACGTAGGACATGACAAAATATAAGCTAAAAACACTCATGCATGTTTCTTTCATGTGGCTAATTTAAACACTTATATTACTTCTCATTCAATTTAAAACTGTTGCGTATAATTTACCAGTTACAAGAAGGCTACATGCTGCTTGCTCACAAGAAAAAGCAGGACAATGAAGATTTATTTTCTAGGCTAAAAAAGAGGATGCTTACTAGAAAAAGAGAACATAGGGACCCCTGGACGAGGCAAAGAAGAGCCTCCTCAGATGACATAAGAGGTCAGGCTGGAGAGTGTGAAAGGAGGTGGTCTTTCAAAGAGCCTGGACCCAAGTCATGGAGGAGCTTAAATATCAGAACTAGTACTTTGAATTGGACTGGAAAAGAAGGGGCAGAAGGTGTAGCTGCTGGAGCAGTGGTGCTGCACAGTATTATTGTCTGGCTTCCGAAACCTCTCAAATCGCCACACTGCACAATAATTGCAGTAGAAAGATAAAGGAGTCCCCCACATCTTGTAGTGCTAGTTGTGACTGTGTAGGGTGCAGCAGTTATCCCGATCCAGCGTTGTAGCCAGCCTCCATGGACGTGTGACCCCCATGTGCACAGAACACTGTTACCTTCCCATCAAAGTGGTACCACTTTATCTACTTGCATTTGCATGCTTTTGAACTGCTAGTTTGGCAGGAGCTGGGCTAAGGATGGGAGCTCACCCCGTCTTGTAGGACCTGGGTCTCAAACCAAGCCTGCCAGTTAAAAGGCATAGCGCCTTAACCACTTGCACCACTACAGCAACCTCTTTTTAAGGGTAGCTCCACGTCAGGGACATTACAGTAGTCCAGGTTGGAAGTTACTAAAGCATGAGTCATGAAAGCCAGGTCCAAATGGGTCAGTTGGCACACCAGCCCAAGCTGGGTGAACACACTTCTGGTTACTTCTGCCACCTGGTTCTCCAGGGAGAGCTGAGAGTCCCAGAGAACTCCATGGCACAAGGTTGCACTACCGGGCAGAAGTCCCAGGAGTGAAAATATTTCCAGTTAATGATATTTACTATTTAGGTGGACAGATTGGGGATTAATTGGTTATGATCATATGAAGTCAACCCTAAACAAGTCCTTCGTTCACACCCACCCTAGAACTGGTCATCCTGCTTCATGACTCCCTACAGCCATTTTTTATTTTTATTTTTTGGGGAGGGGGGACTTCTTTACTGCTGGGCCACTTCTAGCCAGCTTTGAGTGAAACGTTCTGAAGACGGAGAGATGTCGATTCTTATGCAGGCGACATCCACATTATGCACAGTTTATTCCTAATTATTCTATCTCTTCCCCTGTAATAACATTTTGTCTTCAGGCTATGGAAAAATGGGAGTTCCATTTTTTATTTTTTATATGCGTAAAAACTCTGAGCTCTAAAACATTAATTTTCATCTGGGGGCTTTAACTAAGCTCAGTTTCCTTTTTTTTCCAAAACCGGATGAAATTTTGATACAACCTACTCTTGGATTGTCATGTTAAATCAAGATAAAATTAATATTTATAAATAGTAAAAGGATAAATAAATAGGGTTGGCTGTGGGTGGCGCAAGTGGCTAAGACACTGTGCCTGTTAACCAGCAGGCCAGGGTTCAATTCCCGGGTCGGCCCCACAAGACAGGCTGAGCTCCTGTCCTTAGCCCAGCTCTGCAACACCAGCTGGATCCAATCGTACTGGCTCTGCCTTTCCACTGGACTAATTCAGTGGCGAGGAGAGGGGGATTTGCTGCTTGGGTAACAGCCTATCCTCCATATCAATCCAACCCAGGCGTTCGTGCTTCACATGCAGCGTATGCAGCGCCGAGCACGATACCGTAGTCTCTCAAGACTGACGGAGGCCTGCTTTTTTAAAATAAATAGGAGGAAGCCAGCTTTGTTCCACTAAGGGCACAATCTTATCCATGTCTACTCAGAAGTAGGCCTCATTGTGTTCAAAAGGTCTTACTCACTGGAACATATGCTTAGTCAACGTATGCTTAGTCACCAAGTTAGCTGCAAATGCCAAATGCCAGAACATTGTGTTTCAGACATGTGATACCATGCGCACATGGGGGAATTTATTCCACGTGATGGGAGATGGTGCAGAGGCACATGGCGTGGCTTGAAAGAAGGTGAAAGTGACAGTGAAGGTGCAATAAAAAAACATTTTAATTTGCGGGGAAGGAGACTTGAAACAAAAGAGTCATCCTCTAAGGATCATCTGAGAAAGAAATGTTCCAGGAATGGAGCAGCACCTTCCAAGGATGGCAGTCCAGACATGATCTCTAGTATCACATTCAAAACAAAACAAAAATTCTGATGGGAGTTTTGGGCTGGCGAGAAAAAAAATACACAAAGGGGGACACGTGGATGAAGCCATGTCCAAAAGTGGCTTCCAACCCAAGATCAGCTCTGGAGAAACATTTCAGCAGTTTATTTTTGACTAGCAAAAGCGTACCCAAGTGGGGTGATACAAATGATACAAATGATACGAATGTGTTGCAGGAGTAAAATTCCCCATATGACATCTCCCCACTTTGCATCAACCGCCCATGCACATCAACCTCCATGGGACGCCCATGCATATCCACCCCATGCGCCATATCCCTCATGTTCATCCACCCCATTCGTATCATTCCCCCTATGCACATCAGCCTCCATGCGCCTCAACCCCATGTGCTTCAACCACCCATGCACATCAGTCCCCCATGTGCATCAACCTCCTATGAGCATCAACCCCCATGCACATCAACCCCCATGAGCATCAACACCCCAATGTGCATCACCACCAATGTGCATAATCTCCCCATGCGCATCTTCCCTTGTGCAACACCCCCCATGTGCAGCATCCTCCCCAGTGCAACCTCTTCTTCTGAATAACATCTGCTCCAGTGCACCAGGCACTGAGCCCTTAACTGGTGGATGTTGGTCAGTCTTTCATGTTAAGTATAGGACAAAAACCTATACTTTTGCACCCCTTTTCAGCCCCTTAAGGATTTCTCCACATTGGTCCTTGGTGGGTGTAGATGGATGGATGGATGGATGGATGGATGGATGGATGGATGGATGGATGGATAAGGCAGCATCAATTCTGGAGGTCACCATGTTCTGCACATCGCTGCATTTCCAGCTGATCTACGCACAACAAGCCTGCATGGATTCCCGTGAAACTTCCTTTTGAAAAGTGGAAAATGTATCTTTATTTCATCCCCAACTGGCCTCGACGTGTGAGCAATAAAGTGAAATATTAACTCTAAAGATGGCTTTTTCTCTTGCAAAGCACAGCCTCTCCTTTTGACCTCGACAGAAGAAATGCCTGAGCGGAAGGAAGAGAGGAAGCAACAACAAGGAGGACTTCCAAGGCTTCGGTGCTCCACTTGGACACCAAACAGGAGCACTGGCTGGTCCTCTGAGCATGAGCGACACAGAGCTGGAGCATCAGAGACGGAGCAAAAATGGTTCCCTATGGAAGGCTACTGAAGAAGGAATGGATGGAAATAACCTGTTGGAGATGCTCCAGGAGGATTTCCTGCTACAGGGAGGGGGTTGGAATAGATGACCTATTAGGCCCCTTCCAATTCTATGATTCTATGATCGCTTAACCAATGGAAGGAAGAATGTGGACACAGGGGCAACATTGGGTTGCACATCACTTGGTGCAGGGGCTGAGTCAATCACTCCTGGAACACACATTCCCCCCCCCCCCCCCCGTGGGCACATGCCGGGACGGCACATGCACCATTCCAAGCACTGCCAGACACCACTGCGTGTGGGCGAAGTTTGCCCATGTGCAGCAACAGTGGAGTGCTCTGCGGGGGAGAGGCAACTAGTTCCTCCTTCCCCAGGGCACTCTGGCAGAGATGTGCCAGAACTCCCTTTGCACGTCACCCCTGAGGCGTATCACCTTGGTGTACTCCGCACCACTTGCACCACTTCAGCGACGCCACTGCATGGACAGCTATATATGTCCAGTTTAGAATTAGTTGCAATTAAAAAGCTTACCATATTAGTTCAGGTGTTCAGTGTGTTGCTTCAGCCACGCTTTCTTCGGGGAGGTGAACATTAATGCAAGGAGACATAAGCCACGACAGTTCACTGCTTCCCTCCACAACTTAATTAACGCAGGGCTGCTAATTGGCATAACGGGTGTGTTCAGTGCGGACTTGACCAGGATTTTTGCTTATTACGGAAACATTTGAGAATCCTTTTTGCTGGAATATTTGCACAAAATGCATGCTCAGCTTGATGGCGCACTCCAAACTCGCACCGGAACAGGCAGGTCATCATTACTGTGCTGCATCCATCCCAAGTTAGGGGCTGCTACTGTGCTCCTTCGGGGCAAAGGGAAACTTTACCCTCCAGGGGTCTCATCCTGGAACAACATCCTGGAAATTTACTGATTCTCTAGCTTCTATCCCAGCTTCTGGAGAAAGTCCTAGCTGTAGACCTTTAGAAAGTCCTGGCTATAGACCTGTAGAAAAGCAGGATCCTTTGCATTTCTAATTGCTGATTGCTTCTCGACAATAGTAAGAAAAGCTGTTTTTAAACAATTGTAAAGGGACATTATTTTTAATTGATTTTATTTAAACATTTTTAATTTCATTTAAAACAATTTTTTAGAACCAACCAAGAGTTCCATAAAACCCCTGCAGGTATTGAGGGAAGACTTTATTCCATCAGGAACAATGGAGGAACAGGAATCCTGAGAGTGGGTCTTTATTTTTCCACTAATTTTAATCCACTGTTGTGGAACGGATCCCTAGTGCATAACAAGGGACACATAGGATGCAATCCTAACCATGTATACTCAGAAGTAAGTCCCATTGTATTCTATGGGACTTACTCTTCGGAAAGATGTATAGGATTGCAGCCATACACACTAACAAGGGACACATAGGATGCAATCCTAACCATGTATACTCAGAAGTAAGTCCCATTGTATTCTATGGGACTTACTCTTCGGAAAGTGTGTATAGGATTGCAGCCATACACACTAAGACACACACACTCAGAAGACACACACATGCTGCCTTGGCAATTATTTCCTGGCTGGACCATCCCACTTGCTGTGCCTTGAAGTTTGGCTCTTGATGCCTAATGGTTTGGCTAATGGTGCCTTGGCTAACGGTGCCTTGGTTTGGCTAATGGTTTGGCTAAAGTTTGGCTAATGGTGCCTTGAAGTTTGGCTCTTTCCCTGCAATGCTTAAGGGTCAGATGAGATTAGAGCCCCCAATTCTTGGCAGGAATGGAACCTCATATCGTTACCTGGAAGGGCTGCAACATCTGAGCTGGCAGGTTAAGGAGCTGCCAGAGAAGTGCCGGAACACTGACGATGTGGCGCAGCCAGTATTGGGCCGACGGTATCCTGGTGCTCCCTGGGGCCATCATCTCATTGCATAGCACCAACTGGAAGGAGTCAGCCAGAGCCCAGGCTTCTTCCTGCCTTCCGGCTTCTCTGGATCCTCCACTGTCATTTGGAGGACTCTCCCCGTCTTCCTGGCAGGAAATTGGTTATAATTGTTTGGGTTCCCTGGTGCTTTGCCCCCTCCCCACATGGCATTAATTTTGCGGAAAACAAAGAAAAATAGTTACTTTGGAGTTAATTTAATTGTCTCTGACTCACGGGTGCAGGATTTATTAAAAAGTGATTTGGATGGCACAGTCATGACTGCGGCTTCGTAATCAAGCAGCAGCCACCGTTCAGCCATGTAATAACCAGACGCCAACACATCTGCCTTCCCGGGAATATTTATAAGGAGTGGGTAATGGCACTTAGTTACCTTGATTAGTTTCATTGCCGCTAATTGACAGAGTGACTAGGCTGGGATTCCATCTCCAAAGCAGCTCCAGATCCCACAGGGCTTCCCCTTGATGCTTCTCTTCCCTACAACCCAAGCTGACAGTCCAGCCCCATCACCCACGACAGGTACAATGTGCCACCGGTGGCATCAGCGGCCTCAGTTGTCCCTGCCATGACTGGCCACCTGATCAGGTTCTTAGCTAAACTGGAGACCCTCCTAATTCTCAAGATGAGGGTGAAGCCCATTTTACCCCTCAAGGTTGACCCAGCAGAGGGGATGTTTCTCTTGGCAGAGTGTTAGGTGTGCCCAGAAAGGATATAGATATTCCAATGCAATTTATTTCACAGCATTCTGCATTAAATTACCTTTCCAGTGATATATAACATGAAGGTAATATCATTCATATGTAGCTCGTTTTCTCACAATTGTAGCCATTAGTGTCAAGCTCAGCTTGTAGCCCCCCCAAAAGTTGTAGCCTAGTGCAACTGCACCCCCGGCACCCCTTAGCTATGCCACTGGGTATGGAGGCCTCCTTTTAGGTCACTCAGCACAGGGTTTCCTCCAAATCAAGAGGTTCTCAGGATGCAGCTTCTATACATAGGGTCAGAATTGTGTTTATTTCATTATTTAAAAGGTTTACAAAGGCTACAATCCTAAAGACACTTTCCTGGGAGTAAGACCTATTGAACACAGTGGGAAAGTTTTGAGTAGACATTTTGAGTCTACTTTTGAGTAGACATGGTTAGGATTGTGCTCAAAGCTTCCACTTTTTGAGACCAGATATGTTAGGAAACCCCTCCATCCTTCTTCCTCTTCCTTGCCACCTGCAGCCTGGTGCTCTGATGCGCCCCAGTCCCTTCCAAGGACTTCCTTCTCCCTTCTCTACTCTGCTGGCAACAGCTTTCACCAGTTAGACAATATTGTGGGGCTATGCCTGGATCTCCTTTTCTATCGTGTCCTCCAAAAGGGCCTCATTGTCCTCCATTTTGGTTTCATTTTGGAACTGAGATGGGGTACAGTACCCCATGGTGCAATATGTCATTGGATTCGTACTGAAGAGCAGAATCTAATGGAAAAATTGGTTTTGAAATATCTCTTTCCTATCTAACGTTATGGCCAAAAACGGAAAATTAAAAAATATGCATTGAGCTATATAAAAAAAATGAAAGTGCCAAATAGCGCAGCTTTACTCATGAGTAGGCAAACATGCCATTGTCTGCCGGAAAGGCCAGGCTGAGAGGAATCAAAGACCTTGTCCTCCTTTTTAGGTTCAGGCATCTGGTCACTCTGGTTGTCAAATACGCCACAATTAGAACAGTTTTGGTTTTTTGTGGGTTTTGGTGAAGTTTTCCAAACGTGGAGTGGTATTGCTAGGAGGATGCGGGGGAACGGGTGACACCTCCGGGTGACACGTTCAGAAGGGGTGATCTGCTAAAATTGCAACCATTAGGACTAAATGCCCATCATGCTTTACACTGTTGGGTACGTATTTTACAGCAGAACGCCGTGAAATCAATCAGAGTGAAATATCTCCTTCTTATCAAAAGTTAGAGCAGTGAAAAGTAAAAACAGTGAAATATCTCCTTTCTAGCAAAGCTTATGGCCAAAAAAATTAGAAAACAATAAAATGCATGGAGCCCCAAAGAAAGCGAAACTGAGCTGTATCACGTATTTACTCATGAGTAAGCTTGCTCCCCTTCGTCTACTAGAAAGATCAAGCTGAGAGGAACTGAACAAGAGAAGAATGGACCTGATCCAGTGAACCACCCCACCCAAAAAATAACATCCAAGAAGGAAGCTCTCCCATAAGCTGACACAAGTATTGAGTCCTAAGGAAAATGAAAGGAAGTTACATGTTCACATTTACTTGTGAGGAAGCAAATGTGCCTTGGATCCTTTGCAGGTCTGGCAAAGAGGAATTCAAGGCCACCGGAATGGTCCTGATCTGAATAAAGAGGAGCCCAGGAAATGCTCCAGAAGGCCAACTTCCCCCCATCTCCCTGCCTCCCTCCCCCCAAAAAAGAATAAAACAGAAACATGGCTATGTATGGCCAAAAACTCATGTGAGGTGGGGCAATGTTTGCTGCTCGAGTATATGTTCTGCTCCGCACAAGGACTCGGCTTCGGTCCCTAACCTTTCCATTTAAAGAAAGTGGACAGTCCCTGCCCTGCATACTAAGGCAGTGGTCCTCACTGTTCCTTGAATCACAGTCCTAATCTGGCTGGGCTGAGCATGCACAGTTCGCCCTGGACCAGGTGCAAGCTGAGTATATGCAGCTCGGTGACAAGGCTGCACATGCACAGTTCACTCCTGGGCTGGCAGGCAGCGTCAGGGCTCCGGTCTCCATTCCCAGCTTGACCCATCACAAAGGGGTGCTGCAGACCAGTACTGGGCTGCAAACGGCGGACACTTGATTCAACATGGTTGTTGGTTTCAGGGAGGTTGAGCGAATATAATCTAGGATTGGGATTGCAAGAGAGCAGCATTGGATAGATCTCGGAATAGGTTGTAGATTGTAGAGTGGGGTTGAGGACCCCTGCAGTAGGGTTCGTGGTGCTTACAGCACATAGAAATAAGTGGGAGCATCTCAACGCAGAATCAGACCCAGAGGTGGCATGAAATTCTGCCCTAGTGAAGCTGCATCCAGCTCTCTCTTTGCCCACTTCTGGGACGTTCTGGAAATGTTTTCTTTCCAATAGGTATTTATCGCAAGCCTTATGAACGGCCTTTTAAACAGTTCTCTGCTCTTTCAATGCTACTAATTGCTTTATAAGGGACTGTAGTATTTTACATCCATTTGAAATTGGTTTCGGTATTTTATGTTTTGATTACACTTAAGAGATTTGCTTGCTGCTTTTTTGGTGTGTGCAGAAAAGTGGGATACAATTACGCTGAAATCAATACACGCAATAAAATATACAACCATTTCTGCCCTTTTGCGTCTCAGAAAATGTATTTTCCATGAAAGCTTTTGGAATATTTTTTATTTATTTATCTATGATTTGATCATATATTTCCCTCCCTGCCACATGCTTTTCCCCCTCCCCATGTGCAGGCTCTTCACAAATATGCCAAGGAATATTGCCTGCAGGTTTGCAAAGAAAATCTGGAGCAACTGACCAGCAACTGCCAGGGTCAGGTGTGGACGCGCGTGTGCGAGTGCATGCGCATGTGTGTTTGGCGTGTGTTTAATGTGTGAACTAAATGGAAACTGGTGACCTGAATTAAATGCTCTCCAGCTGAGACGCCCTGCAGCTTGTCTCCGTTCTTCGCCAAAGTTGTCACTCTCAGGAGAGACCAACACTGTCACTTAGCACCCCAATCTGTCATGTTGACCATAGATTTGCCTCCAGATGCTTCCGTCGCACTGGTTGCCTCAACAGCTGCCAGGAGATCTTTTCCTCTACAGTGCTGAGTGTTCACAGGATAGGGTCAGGCCCTTTCCTGCCCATCATTGCTCTGCTCCAAATCACATCTGACCCTAAACCCACATGCTCTGCAGGGTCCCATGTGTATAGTCCTGAAGCATAGAATCCCACCAAGACATGAACATTTCTGAGATACTTTGGAGGTTGACAAAGGCCTTATTGTCTGGATCCCATAAGGAGAGTAGGTGCAATCCAGAGAAATTCACCACTGAGCAGAGGCACCACCAGGATTTGCATCACTTGCTTTGCATCACTGCCATGCACATGTGACAGGGTGACCAGATGACCGGAAAAACCCGGATTTGTTCGGATCTTTAGCCTCCTGTCCGGATGTCCTACATTTTGGCTTCATTTTGTACAGTACCCCATCAAGCCATATGTCGTTGGATTCATATTGAAGAGCAGAATCCAATGCAAGAATCAGTTTTGAAATATCTCCTTCCTGTCAAAAGTTATGGTCAAAAAAACAGAAAAACAAAAACAAAAAATAGTTTTTTGGCAATTTTTTCAGCGGGTAGGAATTTTGGCCTGGGATTAGGAATTTTGTCCTCGGGGTTCAGGAATTTTGGGTTTGGCATCTGGCCACCCTGCATGTGCAAAATTGTGCACATGCACTCTGCACCTCCAAAGCCAGCAGCACTGAATGATGAAGAGCTGCTGACTTCAGATGTGCAGTGGACACGTGCAAGAAATCTAGGAGGATTTCCTGCTGCAGGCAGGGGGTTGGACTAGATGACCTACTAGGTCCCTTCCAACTCTAGGATTCTAGGATTTCACACATGCATGTGACAGAGGGGTTATATGCTGGTCTACTCTCATAACACTGGAGTTGGAAGTGTAACATGTACACAAAGGTGGGGCATATATCAGACCCCTCCAGGTGAGTGAAGTGCACTGCCCTCAGAACGCTCATGTCCGACAAGGGGCTGGCCTGCCTCTTGCTGGACTGGAGCATTCAGATGTCATGCACATGCATGAACTTCACACATGAGCCACCAAGCTTTGCCTCTGGCCAAGTTTGGAGGCAGGAGCCTCTGATCTCAGCTGGAGTGGGCTCTGGCTGCTGGAGTTTTGCTGGCAGTGGGTTCAACTCTCTGGTACATCACCTGGTGCAGACCAAACCAACTGCACCTCCCACCACTGAGCACCACCTTAGCCATCTTTGAAAATCTTTAGCAACCAAGCTTCAGCGTAGGCATTGCTGGTCTCCCTCTCCCACTCAGGCTGACAAGGTTTGCACAGCCAGGAAGAAAGACCTTAGTAGGCTGGGCTTCAAGAGCCATTCAACTCGTTTGGACTGGAATCCAATCTGGGCACTGAAAGGGGAATGAGTTCATGGATGGAGGGGCCACACATCATCTGCCCCCAGAGTGGTCAGGATGAGCGTTTGTACGCTGTGCTTTCCCAAAATCCGTCAACTGCTGAGCTCAGAACTGAGAGTCTTTTCCTCTGATTTGCATAACTCCACACTTTTCTGCGTGTCTGGCAACTTTCCTTGTTCCATAAGAAAATAAGAACAGCCATGATGGCTCGGGCCAAAGGCCCGTCCAGTATAGCCTCTGGCATACCACAGGGCTCACCAGATGCCTCAACGGGCACACAAGGCAATAGATGCCTGTCCTGGTTCCTCCTGCATCTGGCATTGTGAGGTAGCCACATTCCAAGCAAGGAGGTTGCATATACCCATTATTATTTGTAACTCATTGTAGGCTCTGAGGGATGTTACCCTGGAAAGAACAACCCAACGTTATAACCTGAAAAGAGGACAAGGCTCCCCAAAATGTAGTACATGCAAGAAAAATGTAGGACAATCCAAAATAAAAACTAAAAACACTCATATGTATGACTTTCATGTGGTTAATTTAAATACTATATCACTTATTATTAAATTTAAAATTATAACATATAATTTAATAGATCCAATTTTTTAATTTCACGAAGTCCACCTGCTGCCTGCTCACAAGAAAAAGGAGTACAATCAGGAGAGGTATGGCAATGGCACCTAACAGTGCCCACCATTCATATTATTGCCACATCCATTTTATGGGGGTGACACACTGTCCTCCCACACTGGGTTACGCAAACCATAGTGACATCCCCAGCTCAGCTCCTTGCAGGGCAGTTAGCAGCAGTTCAAAGAGTGCTGCTTGGTTATATTGATTCACTAGCAAAAAGCGTTTCTGCGTTGCAGGAGTAAAATTTCCCCTGTATGCAATCCCCCTCATGGCACATCAGTCCCCCCATGGCTGGCGCATCAGTCCCCCCATGGCGCGTCAGTCCCACATGCACATCAACCCCCCCATGCGCATCAACCCCCCATGCACAACATCATCCCCACGCACAACAGCTTCCCCATACGCATCAACCCCCCATGCACAACTCCCCCATGAGCAATTTCACCATGCGCAACATTCCCCCCATGTGCAACCTCTTCCTCCGAACAACATCCCCCGGTGCATCAGGCACCGAGCACCAAATTGAATGGAGGTTGGTCAGTCTTCAATGTTAAGCATACAACAAAAACACATGCACCCCTTTTCAGTCCCTTAAGGGTTAAATTTCTCCACATCGGTTCTTGATGGGTGTTCATGTGGCAGAAGGAACTCCCTCCCCAAATTTCACACTTCTAGGTCCAGGAGTTGGGGCAGAATGTTGAGGAGTCGTCAGTTCTCCAATGCAAAGTATAGGGAGGAAAACACTTTGGCCCCTTTTCACCCCCTTCCGGTTGGAATTTCCGAAAACCAGATCTTAGTGCACCCCACCGTCATGGAAGGGACACCTACCCCAAATTTCACGCTTCTAGACCTAGTGGTTTTGGCAGGGCGTTGGTGAGTGAGTCAGTCAGTCAGTCAGTGACTTTTCTCTTTTATATATATAGATTGCCTCCCTTTTTACAATAATAATTGCCTTTGTATAACACGAGATACCAAAATGATTTGGGACACCCTCCATATGAGGAAACTCTACGGCGTTCGGGGCATCTCAGTCTGCCTTCATGTCCCGTTTGTGGGCTCCCAGTTGCGTCTAACTGGAAAAGGGATGCTGGATTATAGGAACCTTTGGACTGACTCAACAGGTACTATAGTTCCTTTGGGGGGTGTTTTTTGTCTGGTCTGTAATATTTTGTTAAAGACCAGCTGATAAGGAGTCATGGACCTGCATCGAGATCCCTCACTGGACTCCTTTTTGCGGCTGGGGGCACCGTGTTGCATTGTGAAGGTTTCCACCCGCACCATTTTGCCGGCATCTGTTAATGTAATGATGTGTTTTGTGTCGAGCACTCTCTGATTGCACATTCCCCGCAAACTGCATTTCCGTCTCTGCCCAAACCCACAAACAGCTCCTAAATCTCTCCCGTTGTTCAAGCAGCAGAGAAATGAAAGAGCCTCATTAAGTAAGAGGAACATGTTACCCCAGAGCTTTAACCCCGCTAATGAATTCCTTTGGAATTTAGTCTACAGAAATCAAGTCCGAAAGAGAAATCCTTGCCCCGTTCAGGCCTCCCTCGAAAAAGGTGCTCCAACCCCTTTGCCATTTTGTGGCCCTTTTCCAGCTTAATAATCATCCTTTTGGAAACAGAGCCCAAAGCCCTTTTCTTTCCCATTGCAAGTGACTGACTGACTGACTCATCAACATCCAGCCAAAACCGCCAGACCCAGAAGCTTGAAATTTGGGGAGGGTGTCTGTTCCTTCTGTGATGGAGGCACCCACTAAGAACTTGTTTTCAGAAAGTCCGACTGGAAGACCGTGAAAAGGGGCATGGCATGCTTTGCTTCATATACTTTCCACTGAAGAATCCCTGACTGATCAACGCCCAGCCCAGCCCCTGGGCCTCGAAGCAGGAAATTTGGGGAATGTATTCCTTCCTGCTTTGGGGGAGTAACAACCTGCTAAGAACCAATTTGGTGCCCGATTGTGCATGAGGAGGGGGAGTTGCACAGGTGGGGGAAGTTGCTTGGGGGGGATGTTGCACAGGAGAGGATGTTCCATCATGG
The DNA here is from genome assembly GCA_030015325.1 of Cryptoblepharus egeriae. NCBI lineage: Eukaryota > Metazoa > Chordata > Lepidosauria > Squamata > Scincidae > Cryptoblepharus > Cryptoblepharus egeriae. The sequence goes on from JAREYC010000001.1 coordinate 268,262,010, forward strand.
GATATGTTGCATGGGGGGATGTTGCACAGGAGAACTGGCACAGTGGGAGAATTTGCAAGGGGGAATTTGCAGGGGGGAATTATGCATAGGGGGTGTTGCATGGGAGGGGATGTTGTATGGAGGGAATGAGGTACGGGAGGGGATGTTGCATGGGGGAAATGTTGGACAGAGGGGATGTTGCCACCAGGTGTCCAGCTGTGCCCAGATGTGCTCAGGCCCAAACATATTCTTGAAATTTTACTCCTGCAACAGGCTAGGTCTTATGACTTCTACCAGGCAGTGGTGGGATTCAAATACATTAACAACAGGACATAATAATTTATGTCCTAATAACCTAAATTAACAACAGGTTCTATGTCCCATTAGTAAGCAATTCTCAGAACCAGGCGCTCACAAACAAAGGGTTCTATAGAACCTATAAGAACCCCCCAAAGCCCACCGCTGGACTTGTGCCAGGTCTTATCCAGGCCTAACTGGGGATTAGGATTGCAGCCTGTCTTTTTCAGGTTATTAGAAAAGTCAAATAATCACCAGGCACGAGACACCATCCTCAGGTACGAGATCAGCTCAAGTATGGCCACAAGCACTAGTGAGAGGAAACAAAACACCCGGTGGTTGTGATACTAGGCTCAGTGGAGTTTGGGGGTAAGTGTAGTGTGTGGAGGGTATAGATCTGAGTCTCCTCTGAGTCTCTTCCATTTCTAGTCTGACTCGCACACCTTCCGCCTTCCAGTTTGGATTTCTTTCTCGTTCAAACGTGTTTATTGATTTCTGAAACTTGCCAGCCACTCTGATGCCAGCCGACACTCAAGGCGGCTCAGAAATGAACGGGGCTACAGAAGTCCCGCTCAGGAACTCCTTTGGTCTGTCTGAGATTCTCCAGCTGGCCTTGGGCCAAGCATCCTAGTCCTCTGCCTCAGTTTCTCATCAGTAACATGGAAATCTAAGTGACCTCTTTTCACTTAGATTCTGCAAATCAATGAGATAATTGCTATGAAGCCCTGGAGGAAATAAGAAGAGGCTTCTTTGTACGTCTCTCTTGCTTGGCGCCATGTTTTTAATCAAAGGAATCACCCACCAGTAATTAACTTGGCAACATCAGCCTCGTCAACTGACCTTTCTGTTTGATGGAACAATTATAATTACACTGTCAATTCAGTCTGGTTTAACAAACAACCAGAAAATGTTCTTTAATAAGCTGCCACACTGAGATGGCAGTTTATGGCAGTTTAAAAGAATGTTTAATCTGAGTTAATTAATGCAGTCTAATCTACCAGAACTAATGAAAACTTTAATCTGCACCGTTAGGGTGTCCTCAGCCACACAGCGACGGCATCAGTGGCCGCTCCGTTGACACAGAAATAACAAAGGCACAAGGTGGTCCTCTGTGCTGCACACTCGTCCCCCCCCCCAGTTCAATTGGAGATGCCTGTGGAGGTATAGATGAATATGTTGCCTTCTGATCAAGATGCCCCCCAGCATAACAATGATCCCCCCAGGCATCCCCATTACAATATATACATATGAACTGAAAAGTCACTCACTGACACACTGACACATTCATCAACGGCCAGCCAAAACCAGTGGGCCTAGAACCGTGAAATTTGGGGAGGATGTTCCTTCCATGATGGAGGCACCCACTAAGAACCAGTTTTAGGAAATTCCAACCAGAAGGGGATGAAATGGGGTGCAATGCCCTTTCCTCCCTATACTTTACATTGAAGAATCCCTGACTCTGCTCTGCCCCAACCCCTGGACCTAGAAGCATAGGAAATTGGGGAGGGGGTTCCTTCTGTGACCTCAACACCCACCAAGAACCAATATTGAGAAATTTAATCCTTAAGGGGCTGAAAAGGGATGCAATGTGTTTTTTTTGTCCTAAACTTAACTTGGAAGAATGACTGATCAACATCCAGCTGATGCACTGGGGGTGATGGTGTGCATGGGAAGATGGTGCTTATAGGGGATGGTGTACATGGGGGATGATGTGCATGGAATTGTACAAGGGTGTTGCACAAGGGGGGATGATGCGCATGGGGAACAGTGTGCTTGGGGTATTGCACATGGGGGGATGATGCGCATGGGGTGTTGCACATGAGTGGACTGTGCATTAGGGGACAGTGAGCATTGGGGGGATGGTATGCATGGGGTGGTGCACATGGAGGATGTATGGCGGTATTGCGCATGGGGGGACGGTGCGCATGGGGGACAGTGCACATGAGGGATGTTGTACAGGGGTATTGTGCATGGGGGACAATGCACAAGGGGGACGATGCGCAGCGCATGGGGGATGATGAGCAGTGAGGATGTCATATGGGAGGAATTTTACTTCTGCAAAGTGGGTACGTTTTCACTAGTAGTAAATAAAAAAGTGACATCTGATTCAAAGGAGCTCTGGGACATGGGAAAGATCCATGGGGGCACAATCCTCTGAGAAGGGATGGGGACAGAATTAAGGGGTAGAGGGGGGAATTTCTGACTTTGATGTGTGTCAGTTCAGGAAGATGGTTCCTGATCCTTTATCCTTATAAGAAAAATCAGGCATGAATCAGGCCATGTTTCCATCAAGTCCAGCTTCTGGTACCTGACAGTGGCTCCCCAGATGCCTCAAGAAGCACACAACACATAACACCACAAGGTCTGCGGCACATTTTTGGTCTCACTCCCTTCTATTAAGAGAAATCTTCCACCCCCAAATCCTTGCAGCTCATCCTCAGCGCTCCCCACTGTGCAGAGAATGGAATAAAACCAACAATTCTCACCCACTTTCAGCATTTCTTGTGGTGGTTTGAGGATTGATTTTTATTTTGCATATGGCAAGTAAAGGTAAAGTTATGCACATTGGAGCAAAGAATCCTAACTTTACATACAGGTTAATGGGCTCTGAGCTGCCTGTGATAGAGCAAGAGAGAGATTTGGGGGTGTTGGTGGAGAGCTCAATTAAAGTGTCGCCCCAATATGCGGCAGCAGTGAAGAAGGCCAACTACATGTGTGGGGAAATCAGAAATGGGATCGCGAATAAGACGGCAAAAATTATGATGCCCTTGTACAAATCTACAGTCAGGCCAGATTTGGAGTCCTGTGTCCGGTTCTGGTCACCACATCTCAGAATGGATATGGAGGAAACGAAGACGGTTCAGAGGAGAGGGACCCAAATGATGGATGGTCCGGCACACCTTCTGTATGAGGAAAGGTTACAGCAATTGGGGCTCTTCAGTCTAGAAAAGAGGTGCTTGAGGGGGACATGATTGAGATGTACAAAATTATGCAAGGGGTGGACAGAGAGATGCTCTTTTCCCTTTCACACAGCACCAGAAATAGGGGAAATCTGTGGTGGGATTCAAATAAATTAACATGTTCTATGTCCCTTTAGTAACCAGCTCTCAGAAGCAGGCACTCATTAGCAAAGTGTTCTATAGAACCTGTGAGAACCCCCTGAAGCCCACCACTGGATCCATGAAAACTGAGTGTTGGGAGGGTTAGGATGGACAAGAGAAAATACTCCTTGACCTAGCATGTAGTTGGTCTGTGGAACTCCCTGCCACAGGATGTGGTGATGGCATCTAGCCTTAATGCCTTTAAGAAGGAATTGGACAAAGTTGTAGGACCATCACAGGCTACAAGCCATTAGTTGTGTTGAGGTGAACAACTGCCAAATGCCAGATGCAGTGGGGGGGGGCCCTGGATGCAGGTGTCATATGTGCTCCCTGAAGCATCTGGGGAGCTGCTGTGTGATGCAGGAAACTGGACTAGATGGGCCTGTGGCCTGATCCACTGGAGGCTCTTCTGATGTTCTTATGGCATACAATACATGGACTTATGGTACCATAAATCAAATATCAATGTCCCTTCCAGACATTCAAGGAAAGAGTGGCCTGCAGCAGGGGTGGGCAGATGCCGGTTCGGGCCTACTCACCCAAACCGGATCTTCACTTTTTCCTGCCACTGGTGAACCGCCAACGGCAGGGAAAGGAAAAAGAGGGCGGACCGGTTTGTGCCGGCTGCCATCTTTCCCCCCTCGCGTCTCCTCCTGCTGGAGAAGACGCACAGGGCGCGCGCCTGAGTCGGCGTATGCAATGTGTGCCTCCTCTAGCAGGAGGAGACGAGTGTGTCTCCTCCAACTGGAGGAGACGTACTGCGCATGCGCCGGCCTCAGTGCATGCGCAGTACATTTCCTCCAGCTGGAGGAGACACACTGTGCACGCGCTGACCCCCGGGGTCGGCGCATGTGTAGTGTGTCTCCTCCAACTGGAGGAGACACACTGCGCATCTGCCAGGGGTTGGCGCATGCGCAGTGCGCTGGGGTTGGGGTCTGCCCCTAGCCCCCTGACCCCGGTCCCGCCCCCGACCTCCCAACTTCCGGTGAACTGGATCTTGGGGGAGGCTCGGCCCACCACTGGCCTGCAGTATTTATCAGCTATGCTACTTGCTGCTCCACCATAGCTGGAGTGACCCAGCCAAGAGCATGACAGGCATGAGTGTCCTTGTGTAGCGACTGGAACATTTTGCAGGGCAACACATGCTGATCCTTGCCCATTTCTCCCATTGCTATTGTGCTTCTCTCAGCCTTAAATGGCATGTGTAATTAATTAATTAATTGGCAGCGTCACATGAGTGATGGTATCCAGAATCTAGACTTTTGGTTGCACGGAGCTTGTCTCTGTGCAGGAAACAGCTCGTTCGTGCTTGAAGGAAGTAGATTATAAAAACCGTCTCCCATAAAATAATTGCCCAACCTGCTTTTTAACGCTTTCTAAGCCCGTCCCAGAGTTAATGCAATGAAATTCAGGATTTAATTTTTAATAAATATGCATAGAAACCATGAAGCACACGGGGAACTTAAGTGGTGCCACCAGTGAGTAAAGGATGAGAATACCAAGGGAGCTATTCATCCTTGGTAGCAAACACAACGTACATGGAGGAAACCTGCTATTCTATGATTCTAAGAGATCAGACTTTGGAGGAATGGTGGAAGAAATGAATGCCAGGACATGTCCTCCTTTTTAGCCTTATGTCCTGGTAAATATCTTTATTGTCCTCCTTTTTCCTGTTGAGCAGGCAGCATAAAGCCTTCTGGTAATTCATAAATCATCTGCAATAAATTATATGTGATAATTTTAAATTTAATTTTAGGCAATATGGTGTTTAAATTAACCACATGAAGGCAACCTACATGAGTATTTTTAGATTTCTCCTATATTTTTCTCCTTCAGCCCCAGGCAATGGCCAACCAGGCTCAGGTTGTTGCCCAGATTTGGCCAGCAGGGCCAACAGAGGCCAACACGAGGAACTGTTTCCCATCCCAAAGCCAGTCAATCGCCTTCAGTGGCTTGTTCAGGCTTCGGTTCCCCCTTAATAGAGCTGTCAGCATTGCATGTTTCCCCAAGACATTGCCACGGAAAATGGTCTCCGGACACAATTTTGAAAAAGGCAATTTTTCCTTCTCTTTGAATCTTGCGGTCACAGAGAAAAGGAAACTAAATTGATTTTCAGAAAAGGTGTGTAATGATTCTCTCTTCAAATAAGCAAAAAAGAAGTGGAGAAATAGCATCAGTTAAGACGTGGCGAGAACAGGGGCTGGGTGGAGAGAAAGGCCCCTCTCTGTCTGCCTGGCACCGAAGAGCATCTGCCCACAGAGGCATCCAGTGGGCCACAGTGAGATGCCAGAAGCTGGACAAGCAATATCGCTTCTAACGTTCGGATGAAGAGCCATTTATTCAATTGTGGGCACAATCCTAACCCACTTAGGCCAGAACATCTCACTCATCGTCCCAGGGTGTGGGGAGGCTGGTGCATATCGGCACACTCACATAAGGAAAGGTTGGGGGAACTTGGGATGTTCAGCCTGGAGAAGAGGAGGCTGAGGGGAGACATGGTTGCCCTCTTCAGATACCTGAAGGGCTGTCATAGGGAGGAAGGGGCTACTTTGTTCACAGCTGCTTCTGAAAGCAGAACTAGAACCAATGGGGACAAACTGCAAGAGAGGAGATTCCAGTTGGAAATCCGGAAAAAAATTCCTGAGGGTGAGGGGGGTTCGGCAGTGGAAGAGATTGCCAAGGGAGGTGGTGGACTCTCTCACACTGGGGATCTTCAAGCAGAGGCTTGATGAGCACCTGTTGGAGATGTTCTAGGGGGAATTCCTGCTGCAGGCAGGGGGTTGGCTAGATGACCTACTAGGTCCCTTCCAACTCTAGGATTCTAGGATTCTATAACTCCCCAGGAATTGCACAGAAGTCCCTTCTGGCACTTTAGTGACACCCTCAGGGCAGGGCTGTAGCTAGTCAGGGGGCAAAACTCTAAATTTTGCAGGGATGCTCCCTGCAATGTGCAATGGTCCTCCTCCCCTTCTGAGCCATTCCAGGCTCAGGATGCTCTGAGTTATTCCATGATGCTTCCCACTCCTGGAAGTGCTTAGAGGGGGGTGGAGATCCCTGGCACTTTGCAGTCAGGCTCCTTGAAAAACTTAGTATTCCCCCCCCCCCACCAGTGACAGCCCTGCCTCAGGCTAGCACAGAATTGTGCCAGGACTTATGCTAGCCTAACCATGGTTTAGGATTATATTTTGAGTCACCTGCATTGATCTGGGCCTCGCCTCATCTCTAGATTAGATTATAATATTAAGTAATAAATTAATAGTAATTAGTAATAAGATTAGTAAGAGGTAATAAGATTTATTTTGACTGCTGATTTTGTTTTTTGTTGTTGTTGCTTGGTTCCCCCCCCCCCACATACACACACATTTCACACACATTTTGTTGCCTCATCGTAACCTTCATTTTACTCCATGCTTCTTCCACTTCCCATGTCATTTTATAATTGTGTTTTTGTTATAAGTGGCTTTGAGGGCCATCTTGGGTGCAAAACTGCCCTCTGCATTCCCAGAAACAAGCGCATGACATGTCATCAGGCAGGCAGCAAGTCCATTTCATGGCTCTCTTGGTGTGGGAAATGCAAGTTACACTGAGGATGAATCACGGTTGTTGGCATGCGCAGAGCACATTGTGGTCATACGTGTGGTCATACCATGAACCAGTAACTGTTGGTGGCTGGCTGGTGCGAAGACTTTGGGTGATTACGCAGAGGCTCGAAGAACCTCCTGCCTGCCTGTTGGCACTGAAGGACTTTAATTTCACACCATTTGCTGGCAATATACAAATAATATCTTCTCTTGATGTCAACTGGAAGCATTCACTGCCTGTAAAGAAATAATTTCATGCATGACGGTGCCAATTCAATCTTTTTGTTCAGATGGTCTGGAACCTGGAAAAAAACACATAAAAGTAATTATAAGTTGAATGAGTCACAAAATGGCAGACAAGCTCTCCAGATCCAAAGTGGGATCAAAGTCCATTCTCTCCGTGCAGTGAAATTGCGGAGTCGGCCAAGTTGCCAACGTGGGTGGCTCGCTGAACCCCAAGGTGCAGTCTTCGGCCTGGCGGACCTGGTGGACCGTCATAACTCATCTGGCAAAACTTCCTGTGGTGATGTGGGGAGGACTTCTTCTTTTGCCTTTTCCTTTTCTCTGGGATGTTCCCAAAGTCTTCTTCTTCCAGCCATCTCAGATGCCACCATCTTGGTTGGCCTGAGATGGCACAAGATCTCATGAGCACAATTCTTGTGCAATTTAGGGGGAATTTTGGCTAAAACTTGGCACCTTAGAAGAGTACTGTCATGACCCCAATAAGTTAGACCAATGGCCTGGGGCGTCAAGGTTCATACCATGAATACTGGCGTCCTTTCTACTAGATCAGCGTTTCTCAAAGTGGGGGTCGGGACCCCTTTGGAGGTCGCCTGGAGCTTTCCTGGGGGTCACCTAAAGACCCCTGGTGCAGGGGGCCAGGTGGGAAGACCTGGCAGAAACATTGGAGCCGCTGCGGCTGGAAGAAGCTGCTGAGAAATAGCTTAGAAGGAGCCTCTGAGCAGCTGTGAGACAATGTGGAGCCTTGGGGGCGGGGAGAATTGCAGCCTTACAGCCCAGTTCTATGCATGTCTACTCAGAAGTCAGTCCCATGATAGTGAATGGGACTTACTCCCAGGAAACAGTGGCTGGCTCTGCTGCCTGAGATCCCAATCCAATGGAGGCCTCCTCTCACCCAGGTACTTACTTTCCCATTCCTCCCTCCCCTCCCTTTCTCTTTCTTTCTTTCTTTCTTTCTTTCTTTCTTTCTTTCTTTCTTTCTTTCTTTCTTTCTTTCTTTCTTTCTTTCTTTCTTCCCAGTCACCCCCCTTAGGTATGCCACATCTGTCTGTCTGTCTGTCTGTCTGTCTGTCTGTCTGTCATTATGTGTTGTTTTTATGATTAATCGCTATGCTTTAATTACGTTCAATTTGTAACAATGAAAATACATCCTGCATATCAGATATTTGCATTACGATTCATAACAGTAGCAAAATTACAGTTATGAAGTAGCAACGAAAATAATTTTATGGTTGGGGTCCCCACAACATGAGGAACTGTATTAAGGGGTCACGGCATTAGGAAGTTTGAGAACCTAGATGTACTAGATGATCTAGTACTGTACTAGTCTGTACTAGATGCTCATCCCCCACAATGAAGCTTTTGTTATTGCACCTTCACCCTCTCTTGCCTCCTGTTTCTCATCCCGTTCACTGAAGGCCCTTCACAGGCCACAGACGTCCCCGTGTGTACACATGACACGTGTTTGACAAACCACCCCTGGTTAGGCTCTCAGCTCACTCTCTCACACTCTCGGAAACAAGAACCTTCTCATGTATTTTTCATGGGGCTAATTAAAACCAGCCTTGCCCTAGTTCGAGTCAATACCTGTAGTGTTCATTTCCTGGATCTGCTGCTTTTATTTACATTTGCTGTTTCATCTGCGCTCTTAACTTCGGTTTTATTGATTGTGTTTTGTTTGTAGTGTTGGCTGTTGTGCATGTTTGCCGCTTTGCAGTGTGCTTTACTCTCGAAAGGTAGAATGCAAATATGCTGGATAAATAACTAATCAGCCCCACTTTGCCTTGTGGCAGGCAGGCAGGCAGGCAAACACTCAGCCTGCTCCTGAATCCATGCAGACCAGTTGCCCAAACTGGAGTGAGGCCACTGAGCCCAGTATTGTCTGGTCAGGGTAGATGATACTGCTTTTTTGCCTACAGCCACTGGCTGAGCTGGGGGTATGTCCCAGAATGTGCATGCACCATTCAAGGTCCACCTTTTGTTTCAGGGTTGGGGGGACCTCATATTCCGACTAGACATGGTATAGGCACCCCCCAATTAGTGGAAGAGACCAGAGCACCATCCAAAAGTGAAAACTGTTGAAAAGGAGAATTCAGTCTCTGCAAAACATCCATCAAAAAAAGACATAAATGTCATTTAAAAACCTAAATAACATATATTTATTAACACATAGTCAGAATACATAACAAATTACAATAAAATGCACAACGGCTTGTCTGGGCAATGAATATCTTATGTATCTGAATGATGGTTATTTACTGAAGGAAGTTATAAGGAAATGCCAAAAGCAGTTTGATCACCATGTCACATGCAAATCAACATCAGGGAAGGCAATATTAGCCTTTGGAGCAGCAGAGCGAGGTTGAAAGAGTGAAGCACATGTTGAATGAGTGAGTTCTGGGTATAATTGAAAGGTGTTGAAAGAATGGAACTATCAGAAAACACCCACCAGACACCCTCAGAGATGCCCCACATTTCATGTTCCCTATCCAACATCCCAGCTGAAGAACAGAGTTCTGCTGGGCCTTACCAGAGGGTCAGGGGACAACAGAATCCTCCCTTGCATAATGCAACCTGCAGCAATGGGGCCAGGCATGTCTCCTCTAGAAAGTGGACCCAAACCATGAGTGTCATTCCTAAGCAAGGAAACAATTCTGCTGTTCTGACCCCATACAAGACATTAAAGGTCCAAGGCTGCAATCCTAAAGAAGCTTTCCTGGGAGTAAAACCAGTGGTGGGCTGAGGCCGGTTCGGGCCAGATCACCTGAACTGCTACCTCTTTCTGGCCTGCCGCTACAGATCCGGTAGCGGCAGGGGGCCAGAAAACCGGCTGTACCAGTTCAGGTGGACGGCCCACCACTAATTCATAGAATCATAGAATCCTAGAATCCTAGAGTTGGAAGGGACCTAGAAGGTCATCTAGTCCAACCCCCTGCCTGCAGCAGGAATTCCCCCTAGAGCATGTCCAACAGGTGCTGGTGGAGCCTCTGCTTGAAGATCCCCAGTGAGGGAGAGTCCACCACCTCCCTTGGCAATCTATTCCACTGCCCAACCGCCCTCACTGTCAGGAATTTTTTCCGGATTTCCAGCCGGAATCTCCTTTCTTGCGCATGTGTCAAACTTGACGCGTACGCAGTCTCCTCTGCGGGGCCATTTGGCCTCCTTGGAGTGGAGGAAGTCTCCTCTGAAGCCGGTCTGAAGCAAACCTTGGCGCCTCCGCAGTGTGTCTTCTGACACTGGTTGGTGCCAGAAGACGCACTGCGCAGGCGCCAAGGTTGGCGCACGCGCAGTGCGCCTGGGTTGGGGCCTGTCCCTTGCCCCGCCCACCCACAGCGGCAGCGCGCTAGGGTGGGTGGCGTGCCCTCCCCAGCCCCTGACCCAGGCCCTGTCCCCTGACCCGGCCTGGCCCGCCCACTTCCGTGGAACCGGTTGTTGGGCCAGGCCGGGCCCATCCCTGAGTAAAACCCACTGACCATGTTGGATCTTACTTTTGAGGTGCAAGTGGCTAATACACTGTGCCTGTTAACCAGCAGCCCAGGGTTTGAGACCTGGGTCGGCCCCACAAGATGGGGTGAGCTCCTGTCCTTAGCCCAGCTCTCCGCCAGCTGGATCCAATCGTATGGGCTCTGCCTTTCCATTGGATCAATTCAGTGGCGTGGAGAGGGGGATTTGCTGCTTGGGTAACAGCCTCTCCTCCATAACAATCCAACCCAGTCTTTTGTGCTTTGCATGCAGCGTATGCAGCGCCAAGCACAATACCATAGTCTCCCAAGACTGACGGAGGCCTGCTTTAGTCAGGATTGTACTCCAAGTCAGCATCTTGAGCCGAGCAAGCAAAATTGGCACCCAAGAAGCTAGTGAGAGACCAGGGCAATGGGCTTGAGAGGGTCCCATTGGATTTGCCTTCACTTTGGGGCTCCAGTGATCCTGCTTATCGTTATTTAAAGAGCACACTGGAAAATAAAAAAAGAAGGGAGGCAGCTATGAATTGTCTGTCGCTCTCCTGATAGCAGGAAAGAAAATAGCTTTTCATTAAAGGCTCTTTCCCTGGAAAAGTGAGTAAAAGATTACAGCTGAGCAATAAAGAAGCAGGTATTTTTAAAAAAACTTTATTACCTTTCTTTTGCCCTCCAACCAAATGATTAAAATGTACTGTATATAAAACAGCAGCACAAGACGACAAGCTCAGTGGGGCTTTGTGGTCTGGCAGCCTGCCCAGGATGGGGGACTACAGGCAAGCTGGAAGAAAAATCTTCTTTCCCCAGCGAGGAGAAGGCCAGGCCGTACAAGACCTCTTCCAGGGGAGGGAGGGGGAGGCACAGAAGGTGGTTGTGGGGGGATCCTGAGCAAAGAACATGCCCAACAAAGCATTTCCCTCCGGTCAGTCCCAGCACTGGGTGACCAGATACCGGTGGCATAGCTAGAGGGGTGCGGAGCAGTTAGGGTCATGCAAGGGGCCTCTCCCCTTCAAAGCCGTTCCTGGCTGGGGGAGTCAAATGGAGCTATACTTGTTGAAGAACCCAGACTTGTGTCTTAAGAGTGGCACAAATAGCACAAGAGAAAGAATTATACATATGTTTGCATCCCAACATATGCTTACTCTGTGACAAATGCCATTAATTCTGCATATATGTTTTGAAGGCATCCATATGTCTTCAAAGCCGAGGTTATTATAATGATCTGAAAACAAGGCCTTGGCTGCTTTTCATTTTGGCCGCCTTCCTTTACCCGCCAGCTTGACGTGACGGCAAGAACTTCTCAGGCTGAAAGCTGACGTCCCGCTTTCGCACTTCCACCCCATCAAAGACCCTCAATAAATGGCCTTTCAAGAGATCACAGACTGCGGCACGCAAGTGAAGAGGCACCATCTGCTGCAGCCCCTCCTGCCAACCTGTCCTGGGAAAGGGGGCCTGGGCAAGGTGAAAACAGGTGAGGGTGGTCAGAAAGGAGGAGGAGGGGAGGAAGAGGAGGAGGAGGAGGAAATTTGGCTATATTTAGGGATGCTCACATGCTGCTTCTGTGTTCTTGAGCCAGTGCAAATCTGGCTATTGCGGCGTATCTCACAGAAGCAGATGTAAGCCAAGCACTCTCAAGCAAATGCTCAGAACTTAAATGACATAAAGTAGAGAAATCTCAGGCAGTGGAGCCCTGCTTTGAAGTTTCGGTGGCTTTTCTCGTTGTGGATCCCATTGATTGGAGTGGAAAAATAGGGTATGACATTTATTTCTTATCACTGCAGTCCTCTAAGACGGGGTCGCCAAACTTTTAACTTCAAGGCTCCTGGACATTTAACAAGCGTGTAGAAGAGGGAATTTCAGCTTGCGATCTGTGAGATGAGAAGCTGCACCTGCTGAAATTCCCTCCCGCAAAGATCCAGAAGTCCTGAAGTTAAACGTTTGGTGACCCCTGAAAGAAATCAGCGCAGTCAGACAATATTGTTGTTTCGTTCATTCCACAACAACCCTGTGAAGGAGCTTAAACTTAGAGGTCAGAGGCATGTGCCTTATTCACAACACCCTCCTGACAAGGTAGAGATTTGGACTGCAATGCAATTCTAAGCTCCAGCCTAAGCCCCAGCATAAGTCCTGTGCAGACCTGGGGGTGTCACAAAAGTGTTGTAAAGCACTTCTGCCCAGGGGTGGGCCCAACCTCTCCCAAGATCTGGTTTGCTGGAAGTGGGAGGGGCCAGGGTCAGGGGGCGGGGAGGGTCAGGAGCGGGGCTGGGGAGGGTCAGGGGCGGGGTGAGGGGCGTGCAAAGGTTGGCGCCTGCGCAGTGCCTGTACTGAAGTGGCGGGGAAACACAAAAACATAGCGGACCAGTTTGGGCCACCATGTTTTTGCGCCCACCGCGCAAGCACCAACATTGGCGCCTGTGTGGTGCCTGCCCTGAAGCAGGCCGGCCTGCTTCAATGCAGGCACTGTGCAGGCGCCAAGCTTGACGCTTGCATGGTGCCCTGAAGCGGGCCGGCCTGCTTCAAAGCAGGCACCGCGCAGGCGCCAATGTTGGTGCTTGCACGGTGGGTGCAAAAACATGGCGGCCCAAACCGGTCCACTGTGTTTTTGCGTTTCCCCGCCGCTGGCGGTTCGCCAGCGGTGGGGAAATGGGAAAATATGGTTCAGGCGAGTAGGCCCGAACCGGCATCTGTCCACCCCTGCTTCTGCCCCACTCCTGGGCAAAGGTTAGGCCAGTGTACAGACATGCGCTTGCCTCCCTACAGCACCGTGGGAAAAGGAAAACCTGAGTGGTGCTGGCCTAGGTTACAACTGCACCCTGAAGATTAAGGTTGAAGCTTCGGGTTTAAGCTCAGGTTTAAGCTTCTAGGACCACAGGCATAAGCAGAATTTCTTCATCCCAAATTCAGCATCTCTTGGGTTTGTGGGTGCTCTTCAATAATTCACATGCCCCTCCAACTGACAGACACCAGCACCCACCACCTGCATCATTTGTCAACAGCCAACATGCACACCCTACCAGATATGCTGCTTTCCACAGCCCCCAACTCAGTACACGAAGAGGGGTTAGGAGGAGGGTGTCAGCCTGGTGCCAACCTTCACAAATCCACAAATTTGCAGTGGCAGCATCTCAATCCGCACATGGAAATCTGCATTTACTTCCTGGAGTGCCCAAAGCACCAAGAGCAATTTGGATTCTGTTGTCCTGGATCTTAAATTACCAGGTTGTTTACCCTGACACTGGAATTTCACAAAAGCCCAACAAAGTAGGTTGCAGACAGTAAGGCTATTGCATCCAGGACCGGCCACCACATCTCACAACAATACTGTGGAAATGGAAAAGGGGCAGAAGAGAAGGACCAAAATGTTTACCAAGCGGGGTTTTACTTACTGGAGCTTCAAGTGGCGCTAGTTATTCTTCCCGGTGGTTGCTCTCTAATGGCCCACAGTGTGAGAATTTATCTTCTATGAGGAAGGAGGTGGCCAAACCACCTAGTAAGCTCGGAAGGAGGACACCGTTTTCTGAAGTTTTGAAAGCAATGCATGAAGTGTTCACTCTTCCCTGGCTCTTTTTAGTGTTGATTCTGCAGTTTTCAGGTGCATGTTATCAGCACTTTAATAAGCCTGGAGATCTTTCCCTGGAGAGAGACCTACTCCCACTTCCTCCAGCGCAGTGGGGAAGAGGGCCGGTTCATTGGCTCTGCTTGCCTCTCGTTCCACACCGTGTGGGATAACACAGCCCATTTGTATTCCTGTGCTTGGCCTTCGCTCTAATTACAGCATGCTGGGATCTGGCATGATTTCAGCTGCTGAATTTTAGGTGGCAGAACACAGGGCGCTTTCTTGCTCAGGTGTGCAGGAGGACCAAATGACATGGGTGGTCATGGAGGGTGGAATGAATGAACCGGAAGCCTCTGCACCCAGTTCTGGACTTTCCCACAAAGGTGGGATTGTGGATGTAATCCTGGCCCATACCTGGAGCCAGAAGGGCACCAGCAGCCACATGACTGCAGATTTCAGGAGCATCCGTGAAAGTTGCCAAGTCTGTGGCAGGCCAAACATTTCCATGCATTGCACTGAAGACCTGAAGCTGCAATTTTATTCACACTTACCTGAGAGTAAGATCCACTGAACAGAATAAAACTTGTGCATAGGCTTGAGCAATAAGTTAGTTTGGTGTGTGTTTTAAATCATGTCATCAGGCGCACACGCACACACACACACACACACACACACACACGCACACACACTTTTCTTACTGAACCTGAACCTATAAGAAACATTTTGATACATACCTCGCATAACAAGTGCTCCATAAAAAAGTGATTCACATAACAAGCACAAATTCCTGGGAGTGTGCGCCACATAACAAGCCTGCTTCACTTAACAAGCCCCAGGCAACTCCCCCAAGTTGCTCCTCACTGACACTCTGCGTGGAGCCTGTTTTAAAGGGCTGCTGGACAGCGCGCTGCTGCCTCTAACTGCCCCCAGTTTGGAGACAGTTGATTGGGGGTGCCAGAGGCAGCTGCCCCTAACTGACCCCCACAGCCCTCACCGGCCTTCGGCCTCCAGCAGCTGCCCAGGTAAGCCCCCTATCCTACCTACCTACCTACCTACCTACAGTATTTATATACCGCTTTTCAACTGAAAAGTTCACAAAGCAGTTTACAAGAAAATGAAAACATTAATAGCTAATTAATAGCTGATGGGTCCCTGTCTCAAAAGGGCTCACAATCTAAAGTGCAAAAAGGACTCTTCCATGCAGTCTCCTAACCATGTCTACTCAGAAGTAAGCTCCATTGTGTTAAATGGGGCTTACTCCCAGGAAAGTGTCTTTAGGATTGCAGCCTAAGTAGACTTCATAAGATCCTGCACATTTAATGCATGTTTTGAATTCAATTCCAGTGTTTTGTCATCATTTTTACACCCAGTTAATATTTTTATATGAATATTTTTGGAGTTGTGGAACCAATCATCTGAGTTTCCATTATTTCCTCTGGGAAAATCCGCTTCACATAAAGAAGCAGATTCACGTAACAAGCATACCTCCAGAACGAATTAAACTTGTTATGTGAGGCAACACTGTATTTCCAATATTGGAAATATTGAATTCCTTTCCCTACCCAGAAAAAAGCAGGCCTCTGTCAGTCTTGGAAGACTCTGGTATCGTGCTCAGCGCTGCATACGCTGCAGGCGAAGCACGAAAGCCTGGGTTGGATTGTTATGGAGGATAGGCTGTTCCCCAAGCAGCAAATCCCCCCTCTCCACGTCACTGAATTAGTCCAATGGAAAGGCAGAGCCAATACGATTGGATCCAGCTGCGTCGCAGAGCTGGGCTAAGGACAGGAGCTCACCCTGTCTTGTGGGGCCGACCCGGGTCTCGAACCCTGGCCTGCTGGTTAACAGGCACAGTGTCTTAACCACTTGGGCCACCCACCCTACCCAGAAATGCCCCCAATTCTGAATGCAGTGTCAGTGTAATGATGTTGGCTGCAGTCTAAAAGACACTTTTCTGGAAGACCCACTGAACACAATGGGGCTTACTTTTGAGTAGACATGGTTAGGATTGTGCTCGTTGTCTAATGCGTCAAAGAGCAAATGTCTTCAGGCCTCCCCTCTTGGAAAATTTCAATCCTTTGGGTCTTGAGCTTTCTCTGTAGAAATAGAGTCACAATGCAGGTCTTTGGCTTGGGAAACTCTCCAGTGACATTCATGACAAGTCAGAGCCTCTCCAGAGTGTGCCCATCAGCACGTTGTTTATGACACCAACATGGTTTTCATCCTCACTGCTGAAACCGTCTCCCCAAAGGGGAGCATCGGGAGTGCCAACAGCACCAGCCCCCCTCCTTAATTTTGGAACTGGAGTTATTAAATTAGCTGCAAACACTGCCAGGAAAGAGATTTTGACGCCGCCGTCGTCAGCCACAGATCAGAGGGGAAGAGAGCAAGTAATTTACTGTTCAGCACAAACTGGCTAAATCATCCTGGGAGAATGACCCTTTTATCTTGGCAGGTTATAGTACTTGTCAGATTAAGGAAGGGATGTCCTGAACATACTGAGCAAGGGAGGCCAAAACGATGGAAATCCGTGACAGGAACATCATGCAAGTGAGAATTACATTTCCAAAAGATGATTAATGACTGAGGAACAGCCTGGGGGAGAACCAGGCGAGAGATTCAGCCGCTCTTTCTTCCTGTGCACAGGTTTCCCCTGGGACAAAGCTGACAACATCATGTTTGTCACGGAGGCTTTGAGCGGTGGGAAGAAGGCAGGTGGGGCAAGAAGCGTCAGGGTCCCCGGCTTCCTTTTCCTGCTCTTGCACCATCACACCCCCGAGAAGAAATGCCTCTGCCACCACTAAATGCATGGAAAATGCTTGGAAATGCATGGAGTAAAATGCATGGGAACCCACCCAGTACTTGATCCTAGAACCTGACTGCACTGTCGGTTGAATCATGCCACACGCAACCAGCAGCACTGCTGGAGAGAGATCAAATGTGTGCGTTAAATTCAGTGTGCAAATCTGAATTGAATGCATACAAAACAGCACACGGAAAGCAAGTGAAAGTGGAAGAAGCAGTGACAGAGCATGTGCTTTACTACACAGAAGCCCCCAGCTTGCATCCATGGCACCTGCTACATAAAAGGAACTTTATCCTGCAGAACTTGGGAAGTCCCGTTCCTGAGGCCTTCAAGGAGTGACTCTACGGCGTCTGAAGGCAGAACTAGAACCAATGGGAAAGGAGATTCTGGTTGGATATCAGGGAAAAATTCAGATGCACAGTTCAGCAGTGGAAGGGAGGTGGTGGACTCTCCCTCACAGGGATCTTCAAGCATGGAGATCTTAAGAACATCAGAAGAGCATCCACTGGATCAGGCCACAGGACCTTCTAGTCCAGCTTCACACAGCGGCCCACCAGCGGCCCAGGGAGCACATATGACACTTGCATCCAGGTGCCCCCCCCCCACCTCTGGCATTTTGAGACACTTCTGGACAAGCATGATCTAGGAGCTACGCTAGGAGGATTTCCTGCTACTCTATGGATAGGTGGTTGCACTAGATGACATGTTAAGTCCCTTCCAGCTCTAGGATTCTGACTCTCCACTGATGCAGCGAACTGGCTGAGCACCACCAGAGAGCAGGTGAGTCTGCAGGGGATCTGAACCAGGGACAGCTCATCATGTGACGGAATACAAAGCTTGGAGAGTCCCGGGCTTCAGGCTCACACCAGCCGTCAGCTGCATGTTCCAGATTGTGGGCCATTGGAGGGACCGAGAGGCAGGACTTAAATCCCTGGGTGAATTTATTTATCTGTTTAGAAGGTTTATGTCCTGCCTTTCCACTGCTCCAGCAAATGCTTGAAGGACTACAAATCAAGAACTAAAAATATATACCAGTATATATTTCATGTCCAGATATGAAAAACACTCGCTACACACAGACCAAACCATAACCAAGAGAAATAGTGATCCCAATCCAAAAGAATGGATCCCACCACCATAAGGGATAAATGATGATGATGAAGAAGAAGATGAAGATGATGATGAAGAGGAGGAGGAGCATGATATAAAACCAAAGGACAACTACAAAGGGCAACTTTGTAGGAGGGCAACTATTATATAGGGCAGTGGTTCTCAATCTTCCTAACACCGTGACCCCTTTATAAGTTCCTCATGTTGTGGGAACCCCAACCATAAAATTATTTTTGTTGCTACTTTATAACTGTAATTTTGCTATTGTTATGAATCGTAATGTAAATATCCGATATGCAGGATGTATTTTCATGGTTACAAATGAAATGTGTGTTTCATTTGCACACATAGAACACAATGGGATTTATTTCAGAGTAGGCATGCATAGGATTGGGCCCTGAGGCTGCAATCCTGTCCACATTTACATGGGAGCAAAGGCCCCCCTGACTATAATGGGATTTATTTCAGAGTAGGCATGCATAGGATTGGGCCCTGAGGCTGCAATCCTATCCACATTTACATGGGAGTAAAGGCCCCCTGATTATAATGGGATTTATTTCAGAGTAGGTATGCATAGGATTGGGCCTGAGTCTGTCAATCAGCCCCAGTGAGCGCGTAGCTACAGCCGGAGGTCCGGCAAACCTGACCTGGCCCCCTGCACCAGGGGTCTTTAGGCGACCCCCAGGAAACCTCTAGGCAACCCCAAAGGGGTTTTTGTGACACCCTCAGGTCAGCAAAGAACCTATGCCTGGGCTTAGACTGCCTAATTGGAGGTTAGGATTGAAGCTTTATCAGGCTGACCATATCGAATGGAGCACAGGGTGCCTGTACCTTTAACCATCCCTGCACAGACTCTCTTCTGTAGGTCCAGAACATCTCCTCCTATCCCTGAGAGTTCCTCCTAAGCTGCTGCAGGGGATCCTGAGGATGAGTTGTCGGCATCAGAGGCTGGAGCCTGGTGTACCATCTCAGCCACGAAGAATGGCCACGTGGCTGCCTTATGGGCTCCTCCGCCTTGGAAGTCTTAGGTGCTTTGAAGACAGTTTCTTCAGATGGTTCCTGAACTCCAGCCTCAGGATCCTTTCCTATCAAACCCTTTCTTTGGTTTGAGTCCTGGTTCCAGAGTGTCCTTTCTGTTCCACAGAACAGTGTTCCCTTCTGCATGCAAGGCATGTATTCTCCGCCTGAGCAATGGTGTTCCGACACCATCTGCTGCTGCAGCCCTCGATGGGAAGGAAAACTCTTTGCAGAAGCAGAGGAGAGAAGAAAGGGGTAAGCTTGTGATTCTTTTTTTTTAATTTGCAACTCAGCAAAAAATTTCTGCAGCAAATAAACAGTTTATAAAATCTCGAGGCCATCTTGAGCGCTTGCCAAAGCTCCACATTCCCCCCAAAGTGGAAGTTCTTGCTTTTCTTTCTCCTGAGAGCATGATTTGCTGAAGAGTGCAGAAATTATCATTCATTACTGCAGCGAGGGTGCTGCCCCTTGCACCCTGGCAGCCTCTCTCCCTCCCCACCCTCCGGCAGCCTTCTTTCAACAGAACAGGGTGAGCTGGATGGGAAGTTTGGGCAAACTGCGCTCATGCAAGAGCCTGGTGTGCGCAGCCTCCCGGAGGGTCCGAGACAAACACAACACACAGAGCTGGGAAATCAGCACCGACAGTGAACACCGTTTCTAGGTATATACCAGAGAGACATGTTAAGTCCACATGAGTGCAGTGGTACTTTGCTTTAGGAGCCTAATTCGTTTCAGAAGCCTGAAGAAAACTGACGGTTGGGAGGGTTAGGATGGACAAGAGAAAATATTTCTTTACCCAGCGTGTGGTTGGTCTGTGGAACTCCCAGACACAGGATGTGATGATTGCATCTGGCCTCAATGCCTTGAAGAAGGGTCTGGACAAATTCCTAGAGGAAAAGACCAGCCATGAGGGGGGTGTGTGTGTCTGTCTTTGTGCATTGACAGATGTAGAAGTGGACAACCTCACAACACCAGATGCGGGGGGCACATGGTTGCCAGTGTCTCATGTGCTCCTGGTGGGCTGCTGTGAGATGCAGGAACCTGGACTCGAAGGTTCTTTGGCCTGAACCAGTGGAGGCTCTTCCAGTGTTCTTTCATGCTCAATTTCTGAAGGAACCACCTGGACTAATAGTGGTTCTGGACCACCCAGACCCTTATGGGAAATGTCTTCCTCTGCCTTTGCCTGGCCTGCTCACTTGACATTTGCATTCTCCAGGCAGGGACCTCCAAGACAAGGCTTCCCGATGCACAGATCAGGCTCCGTCCCTGCTTGGCAGTGAGCCTTCCCAACGGGGAAGTAATGAAAGGTTTTTATCCTCCAACGATGCTTTCTTTTGATACTAAATTCATCACTGGAAGCTGCAAAATGCATTTATCTTTCATCATGGAATCCGCCAGGAGGCATAAACCTGTCAGAAGCACCACTGAGGTTTTAAATGACACCTTAATGAGGAGAGCCGAAGATAAGAACTGGCCCATTTGGAACCGTTTCCGGCACGGAAGAAAAATGGGCCTGACTTCCCAAGCTTGCCTGCAGTGTTATTGGAGAGCCGATTGCCGGAGATTGAGTTTCAAAAATGCAGGTGTTGCAATAATCATAATATATTATCTTCTCTGACATCCATTTTTGGGTTCCGAGGGGAATTCGATCAACTCATTGCTGGGCATAATGGAAAATTAATGTTTTTATTATTTCTTTTTGCAGACGGTTCTCATTAAATGAAGACTGATACTATTGTGGTATTTAATGGGGAAGACTCCACCTCGTTGTGTTATTCTTAGAGACGCTTCAGAACGTG
Organism: Cryptoblepharus egeriae; assembly: GCA_030015325.1. Lineage (NCBI taxonomy): Eukaryota > Metazoa > Chordata > Lepidosauria > Squamata > Scincidae > Cryptoblepharus > Cryptoblepharus egeriae. The sequence goes on from JAREYC010000001.1 coordinate 268,282,951, forward strand.
GTTAGAGTTCCCTTTAAAAAATAAAAAGGCACCAGAACTCTTTTAATATAGCTGTTGCTTCAAATTCTGCAATTTTAATTTTAAATGTGTCCATTTGCCGTAGGCCTTTTTTACAAGGAGGTGCACTTCTTTTTAAGAAACAGTTGAAACCAAAAAAAGGAAATCTGCTGAATGTATATACGCATGCACACTGATGCGCACACAGACACACACATTTGGGGTCACCGCCCCTGCAATTCAACTAGAAAAGGTCAAAGGGGGGCACTGATGCAGTTGTTGTGTCTCTCTTTTGTGACTCTGTAAGACTCCAAGTCATTCCCCCCTTTGAAAAATGTAGCCGTGAAAAAGGGGGGCCCTGCTAGGCCGTTGTGTGTGTGGCACGCAAGAAATGCATCCGGATCACTGGATGAAAATCACTTGGATTACATTTTGAAAGACATTTTTCTCCAGCTGGAATCCATGTTATTGCACCTTGAGGGGGATGTGAGTTGTCCAAATGGTGCTATAAATGGCCCGGCTGGCTGTGGTTGAAACACCACAGTGTGTAATTGATTTCACAAGCTGATGGTCTCAGCCATGTTTTGTATCCAGCTGGGCTCAGAAAGGTCTGAGAGGACAATTGGATTTTCACTCCCATCCAGGGATGCCCTCACATGCGCTAGATGTGCCAGCATGTTAGCAGTTTAATAAGGACTTATCCCCTGCCCAGAGCATCTCAGGGTACAGTTTGGTGCCACCCTAGAGAGGGTGAAAATAGAGTATAGAATCCTAGAGTTGGAAGGGACCTAGTAGGTCATCTGGTCCACCCCCCTGCCTGTAGCAGGAAATCCTCCTGGAGCATCTCCAACAGGTGCTTGTCGAGCCTCTGCTTGAAGACCCCAGCGAGGGAGAGTCCACCACCTCCCTTGGCAATCTATTATGATAACCGCATGAGCAGAAAGGATGGTCCTGCATCAGCCAACATCACCAAGACTAGGAAATGGGGATCCACCATGAAAGATGGGCTGGGTGAATGTGGAGATGAATGTACCACCCCACATTTGCTCCAGTGCATACAGTGCCCTTCTCTATGCAGCGAAGAAATGTCTTGAGAAGACCTGAATCTCGAACCCTGGCCTGCTAGGTCACGGACACAGTGTCTTAATCACTTGTGCCACAGATAGATCAATCAATCAATCAATAAAAATAAAAGTATGAAGGAGAAGCATTATTAGATGTTTGCATTAATGGAGGGGGAATGTCAAAAGATGGGACTGGCTACAATTTGTTTGATTAATAAATGTGGCCCAGTTTTAAATTCCACGGTTGCCCTCGTGATGCACTATGCCCAGTGCGACCACTATAATGGTCGCTGCAGTCCTAAGAGTACTTTCCTGGGAGTAGGCCCCATTGAACTCAATGGAACTTACTTCTGAGTAGACAGGAATAGGATTGCATTGTAAGTCAATCAAAGCCAAAGGTGGAAGTGTGTTCTGGAGACAGTTGGGAGGCAGAGGCCAGCCTTCCTAGGACCAACATGGAGGAAAGTAGGAGGCTCCAGTGTCTCTAGCATGCCGTCCATCAGCAAATGTTGGGCTTCCAGAATTCCCTGCATATTCTGGGATGGGCTTTGCTAAGGCTGAAGGAAGCTGCCTGGCTCAGTGTTGCTATGAGTAACCAAGTACACTTTCATGGGCATCATTATTTCGGTTTAATTCTGAGCGGATCACTTTCTGATGTGCCGCTTTGTGAAGACAATCAGGCCTCTCCGCTGGACTCTCTCTGAGCATCAGTCATCACTGAGCTGAGCACTTGGAAGGGGGTGTTCTGTTTTGCCCAGAAAAGCTCTCGAGATGCTTGGAGGCCACACACGTTTCCAGTCTGGAGTGCCGGCCAGGAGTGCTAATTGACACCCAGCGGAAATGCGCCGCACACCTTCCTCTCGCTTCACAAGAAAGGAGCCCAAGCTCCCCTTGGAGACGGACACGGAAGAAGCTGCAAAGCCATCATTCTTCTTGCAGGGAGATCTGAGAGGCAGGGAGAAGGCCGGACCTTCGGTGTGCAGCCAAAATTAATGGCAGTGGAATTCAAGCCGCCTCTTGAAGAGGGAGCCATTAATCACAGATGGACAAGTTTTCTTGGGTTTCATACTCTCCTCCAAGAGTAATTCATTCCCTTCTCTGGGCAAATAGTAGGGGAGGATGATGCACACTGCAGCCAAACTCTTCTGGAGTTGAGAGGAGCTTATCAAAAGGCCGGCATTAAATAAATATTTATTAATATCTATTAATATTGATGTAGGTATTAAATCAGAGGGGTCTTAAATAAGAGAGGTGTTAAATAAGGGATCAGGTTGCAGAAATGGGTCTCCAGATTTTGACACCCTCCAAGAGGTCACGTGGATGGATCTCCATCACTTGCTCTTGCTTAGGCTTTTCATTAATTGAAGCTGGTTCAAGGATCACCCCAAATGCCAATGCACTGTTTTATAACTCCTATCCACTGAAATCAAAAGATGCCCTTAATGTGGGGAGGAAAGCCTTGACAAGGCTAGACAACTTAATTAAAAGTTGAGATGTCACCTTGCTGACAAAGATCCAGCTAGTTAAAGCTTTGGTTTTCCCTGTAGTAATGTACAGGTGTGAGAGCTGGGCCATAAAGAAGGTTGACCACCGAAGGATAGATGCCTTTGAATGATGGTGCTGGAGAAGACTCTTGAGAGTCGCTTGGAGAGTCAGCTGGATCCAGTCGTATTGGCTCTGCCTTTCCATTGGACTAATTCAGTGGTGTGGAGAGGGGGGATTTGCTGCTTGGGTAACAGCCTATCCTCCATATCAATCTAACCCAGGCTTTCGTGCTTCGCATGCAGCGTATGCAGCGCCGAGCACGATACCATAGTCTTTCAAGACTGACGGAGGCCTGCTATAGTATCCAAGGTAAGGCTCACTTCAGCTCATAAGCATAAGAAGAAACGATCCAGTCCTAAATCTGCAGCCTCGGAGAGCTGATGCCAATCAATGGAGGCAATACTGAGCATCCCTGAGACCTGAAATGCAAAGGCTGATAAACTCCTCTCGAAGGTGAAAAGATGAGGGAGGCATCCCTGCTAGAAAATCACACAAACACATACAAGCAATGCTTGAAATCCCCTTTCCTGCCCTGAAAATTCTGCAAGCGTTTACCTTCATTTCCGCCTGAAAATTTCAGACACCTATGCAGATATTTTACTAAAATTTTACAGTTTTTTGCTTTATTGTGTTGCATATTTTTTTAACCTGGTATTACCTTCCCAGAACCCTAAGATGTTAAAAATGAGCTGCATCTGTGACATCTGTGGTGAGCTGAATCCACCAAACGTCCACCTAAAAGCTTGGCTCTTCCCTGGATGTTCCCAAACCTCTCTGGGCAGGTTGGCGCTTCACCACCACTCCAGGAAATTTAGCTGGAATTAGAATTTCCTAAAGGTGAGGCGATGTTTTGTGTTGGTTCTTAATTCCATTTCAGTTGACTTCACTTGATGTTTTGAGTTTTTGAGATGCAAATTCAGCATTTAAACACATCCTGACATTCCTCTCCCTTTTCTTTCTGATATAGGGTTTCTGATATAGGCTCATTGACACGGTTTCCAGAGACATGATCAGGTTTTAGCAGCTCAGCTCAGCATAAGATAAGGATTACATCAATCCTAAGAGTGCCTTGAAGGCTCTCTTTTAATGTCAGTGCAATCTGGCTGCTGGGGCTGTTCCTCTGAATTTCTAAGGTCACGTCTGCATGATCGGAGGAGAAAAAATAAGGTTTGAATACTCTGATTAGGATAGAATCAGAAAGAAAATAAGATTTGGATACTCTGCCAATTGACTCCGCCAATTATCCTATAGAGTAGTACATCTCCCCTATATGCATGTACCCCAGCATCACCTGCCAATCAAATGGAGCGGATCTTGTAACAGGGTCGGTATATGCTTTCCTGCAATTAGCACCATGCACGTGAGTCAACCAACATTGGGTTTTAAAATATAGGTTAGACCTTGGCAAGCAACAAAAAAATCTCTCTCATACATCACCATCAAACACACATGCAAGAAGCTCCTATCAGCTGATTTCTGGGATGGCCGAGGTTTTTCACATACTTTCCCCTCCAGCAGCAAGAACTTTAAAGGTCAAACTTTAAAGGTCAAAGGCAAGAACTTTAACGGTCAAACCGGCACCATTATTGCACCACGAACAGGGTGACCAGATACCTGAACCTAAAAAAGGAGGACAAGGTCTTGGATTCCTCTCAGCCTTCCTTTCCAGCAGACAATGGCACATTTTCCTACTCATGAGTAAAGCCGTTATATTGGGCACTTTCACTTTTCCATAGAGCTCAATGCATATTTTTGGCCATACCTTTGGATAGGAAGGGGATATTTCATGACCAATTTCTGCATTGGATTCTGCTTTTCAGTACGAATCCAACAACATATGACATGATGGGGGTACTGCACACCATTGCAAAGTTACAAAATGGAGGGCAATGAAGCCCTTTTGGAGGACACCCGGACAGGAGGCTAAAAAGGAGGACAAATTCAGAAAAATCCGGTCATATGGTCACCCTGACCAAGAAGCAAACCAGCAACTAACATGGTTGGTATTTTGAAGGAACCTTGATAATTAGGAGCCAGAAAACCATCACAGAAGCCAGGCTTAAAGGAATCAGGTGGTTGACTGGATGGATCGGTGAAGAGGAAGTCGGTATGGATGACCAGGGCTCAGAACACCAGCTCCAGCTGCTCCAGTTTCCACTTTCCAAGACTTTGCCTTGGCCTTCTTTGGTCAAAGACTTTAAAATGTATTTCAAATGGCTGGAGCAGAATGGAGAATGATGTCATAGACATTTGGTGACCCATCTTTGGAATCCTCCAGAATAGCACAGAAATAGGAACGGGAAGGTATGGGAAAAACTAATCCTGAACATCCACATGTTGACACTTGACGGCCATGATTCCATCTGGCCTTCAGAGAAGAGAAGAACAACGGCCAAGAGAACCAGAACCTACCTAGACAATGACAGAACATTCACGTAGGATTCAGCCCCAAGAGATGTCAAAGAGGGACAGCGAAACACGTTGAGGCAGCCGGGAAGGGCGTTCTCAGGCTTTTCTCGTTCATAGCTTGTAAGGTAGACGTCCTTGAAGAAGGAAAGACAGTGAAGTGGAGCCTTCCCACGACTCCAGATGATGAACATCTCCGCCAGCCACTCCCAAGAGTGACCGGTGCTTAGGGGTCTGCAGACGAAGGGGAGAATGGATGACCCTGAGCTCACACTGGATGAGGGACTCTTTCGGGGTCATAAAATAAGTGAAGCAAAGCTGAACACAAAACATAATAGTGAAGTCAATGAGGAGAAAAACAGTGAGTTCTGCAGTCACCAAGAGAGTGGAGACACCGGCCCCACAGTGGAGCAGGAGTCCTCCGAGAGAAGCATTCCAGGGAAGGAAATGTCAGATCCAACCATGAAAGCAGACAGAGGGATGACCAGCCTGAGGCCCAAAGAAGTGATGGATCACAGTCCGCAGGCAGCTATTACTGGGACTGTTAAGAAAAATAGCACGACCCATCGAAAGACATCCCACCGATGCAGTCAGAGGTTGACAGGCCAGGAGCCTCTCCTGAGCAGCCCACCAGCAATGGGCCTCCAGCCCCAAATGGCTTCCCCCGTGGCTCTCGTGAGTGAAACAGACACCAAGGAGGAGGTGTCTTGGATCAACCAGAAAACGGGCCAAGAAATGAGATGCAGCGGTCAGCAGACCAGCGCAATTTGGGAGCCCAAGAGCCTTTCAGCCTTTCTGAAGCCTCCAATTCCAGAGTGCCAGGTGAACCAAAACGCAAAGCCAGAACGGAGCGCTTTGGAAGAGAGAAAGGCTGTCGTTCTTTCTGGCGAGACCATGAAGGGTCAGCCACCGGCTCAGGAGTCGACCCATAGTGAGAAGCAAGGTCTACAAAGTGAGGTACAGTCTGATAATCTGCCACCGCAGCACCTTCAGGGTTCCCATCAACAGCCAGAAGATCAGAGTACATGGTGGAATTCTTGTGAGCATCCCAGTGGTCAAGCACTTCCAGGGGCCCTGAAACCACCCCAGTTGCAGCCCCCACCTGAGCTCAAGGTGGACCAGACCTGGCTCAGTCCCAAAAACAGCCAAGAACTGAAATGCAAAATTCAGCCAGTTCTGGATCTTCCAGAAAACGCCTGTGTTGCTGGTCAAGAATCCCAGGAAAAGAGGGACGACAAACTCCTCTGGCCACTGAGGAACATCGGAAGCAAAACAAATCGACAGATGACCTTGTCCTACACAGAAGGAGAGGAGGACGTTCAGCAAACCTACAGCGTGATTTCCCTGGAAGAAGGAATCCTGCTCAACAGAAGGACTCGCAAGATCCTTCTCAACTGCAGTCAGCAAACGAGTGACACTCTTCTGCTGAGACCCAGCGGGGCTGCCCAGGAGAACTTCAAGGGGGTCACAGGGCTCCGGAGTAACACTTTCAGTGCGGACAGCGAGCATCTCAGTCAACGAGAAGTGGATGTTGAGAGACTGAGCACCCCGAGTCAACAGTCCTACAATGAGAGTCAGGAGTCAGGATACGGGAGCCAGACCACCCAAGACAAAGACTGGGACAGTGAATTTGCCGAAAGATTTCCGAGTAACCAGCATCTGAGTGAGGAAGCGCTGTTCAGAATTGAATCGTGTCTGTCACTGTTGGCCGTGGAGGACGACCCCCTCTCTATCTATGAAAGCAGTGCGGAAAAAGAGGGGAGCTTCATCAACAGGACCACCGGCAAACAGCTGGAGTCTCAGTGCCAGCAGACGGAGGAGTCCTTCCTGCAGAGGCCTGGAAGATGCAAAGGCAGCCTGATGCCCTAGGTCCTCCCAAACCTGGAGCAGGCAGATGTTTCTCACCAAGTTTAAAGAGCTGGATATGCATGATGCGGCCGAGGAGAGAGGATGGAGAACCAACTTGGCCAAGAACTGATGACCTGGACAGCCAGGGCCCCAAAGAGGGTAATAATACTCTGTTTGCTTTGACTGGTATTTGCTGGCAGGAGAAAAGTAACACTCCAGTGCGCGTGCTGGGAAAAGGTGGAATAAAAACGTCTGAAAGCCGCCACGTTTGTCATTCATTTGGCTTAACAATTTCTGTTGCACTTTTTGGTGCGCAGCGCACTTCACGGTCCCAGGTTCCTTCCTCATCACAAGATGGCTCACTGCCCAATCCTGCCTGTTGCATGTGGCTGCACCAACGGAGTGCATGCTGCATGCTGTGGTGGGTGAACATCCAGCCAGTAAAAAGTAAGTCAAGTCAATTACTCATCAGTTGGCTGCCTGATTTCCAAAGGAATTTTGCTGGTGTTTTTTGCTGGAGAGGTATAGGGTGGGCTGGACCAGAAAACTGGAGATAGGATCTTGGTGCAGGCTGTTGCTGCCAAAATCTGGCATTCCAACCCCAAATTGCCCCTGCTCTCTCCCTCCATCCCAAACCTCTCCTAAACTGGCCCCAGTCTACCACCAGTCTACCCTCCTAGCACCTAACCTGTTCCAGCCTGGGTCAGGCCTGGTAGTCATTTGCTCTGGAGGGTTGGTGCCAACATGCTTAGCAGCTGCGCTGTAAAAATCATGGTGGCAGAACGTGAGATCCACAAAAATCATAAAGGCTGCAATCCTATCTGCTCTTACCTGAAAGTAAATGTGGACTTAGTGGGACTTACTACTGAGTAGGTCATGTAGGGTATTAACATAAGACTATGAGATTTTTACCATAAGGATGGCTAAGTGCCAAAGAAGAGATGCCTTTGAATGATAGTGTTGGAGAAGACATGGAGTAGGGGCACAATCTCCAAAGGCCTCGTAATTAGGCTAATAGTAACCACAAGACAGAGCTTTTCCAAGAAGATATGGCAAGTACAAGGATCATTCCCGTTCTGACCTGTCACAGGGAAGACAGATATTTGCAAATAGCTAAGAATATAAGAAGAGCCCTGCTGGGTCAGGCCAAAGGCCCATCTAGTCCAGCTTCTTGTATCTCACAGTGACCCACCAGATGACTCAGGGAGAACACGAGACAACAAGGTTCCTGCATCCTGGTGGCATCAACTGCATCTGGTGTTCCGAGGTGGCCTTTCCAGTCTGTTCCCAGTCCAGATTTCCCAGTCTGTTTGCTTCTCTGGTGACTCTCAATCTGCTTCCAGTTCAGGAAGGTTATAGGACTGCTTCCAAAGGAGGATCGGGGGGGTGACAAAAAATTTTGGGGAACTTCTTGCCAGAGTTTTGTGGGCTTGATTGCATCTAGAAGGACACAAAAAAGCTTGATGGCCCATTGATGGGAGTTCCAGCTGAGCAATAGCTGTGGTAGGGGGTGTCACCTCAGGGTTGGGACAGTGGCATCTCTAGAGATTGTGTCACTGGTCTGCAAGTACAGCATGGACACGGGGTCTCTCTCTCTCTCTCTCTCGCACAGAAAGAGAGAGAGCTCAGTTCCTTTTGCATTCAGTTTGCAAGAGTTTCCTGTTGCAGGAGCTCATTGTCTACCTTGGCACAATGGAAACTGACTTTTTCTAAAACCTGTACTCGTATTGCAACACACTGCTCATTAATCAAGTCAGAGTTTATTAGAAATATTTACTTGTCTCGCAAAACACTTGCAGTCCAGGTGACTTGCAATCCTCGGTCCCACTGTACATCATTAGACAATTGTAGCTGAATATTCGGGGCAGGACCTGCTCTTTCTAGCAATCCTTTTCACCCAGATTTAATGGGGCCTCCTTGGAGAGCTGCAAAATCGCACCCTTTTTCACAGAGAAGCCGCCACAAAACTGACGCCGAGATGAAACGCACACTTGTCTAGGAAGGAGGGGGTCAGAATTGTGAATTATCCGCCGGCCGCCTTGGAAAGGAGGAGTGAACATTTCCCAACTTTTGAGAGGAGGCCTTGAGATCCTGCCCCTCTCCCCACTTCCTTGTTCTAATGATAATTCCTCATTCTTTTTTCAATATGATAATGTCTTCTCTACTTTCATCTCCAAGTTTTATCTTTGACAAAGTGGCTTTTGAGAACTTGACGGAGGTTCAAGACTTCAATTAAAGCTCTGGCCAAGTGCTTTGAAATATCTCTGTCTGGGAAAAGGGGGAACCTTTCTTCTCCAGGACGGAGAGTCGCCCTCCCTTTTGTCTCTTGCTGCAGCCTCTGATCAGCCTCCACGAGATAAGGGCGGCCTCCTCTGGTGTCGTCGCTTGATCCCCACAACCATTTTGTCCATAGCAATCCTTGGGAGATGATCAAATAAATGAATCTCATTTTTCCCCCATTTATATTACAGTTTTATTTCTGGAACAGGGAAAATAATTAAATCGGTTCAGGAGTGGAAGAGATTGCCAAGGGAGGTGGTGGACTCTCCCTCACTGGGGGTCTTCAAGCAGAGGCTCCACCAGCTCCTGTTGGAGATGCTCTAGGAGGATTTCCTGCTGCAGGCAGAGGTTGGACTAGATGACCTACTAGGTTCCGTCCAACTCTAGGATTCTAGGATTCTATGAATTATGGAATTAACCATAATTTTTTTAAGGAAGTAAGCTTTTGCTCACCCCTGCAACAAAATTCACAAGGAGAAAAAGCAGATCTCATATATTTTATCGCATATATTTCTCATATATATTCATATATATTCTACATATGTATTCTCATGTACGCCAAGCACTCCTCAGGAAATTTGGAGCAGTGCACATGATGTTCTGTCTGATGCCTTTTGTGAAAATATTGCGAAGTGGGTTCGGCTGAGAGGGTGAATCATCTACGCAGAAAGACTCACATCTGAAGGGGGACCTTCTCCCCAGTAGGCCTCCAGTGCCCTATTTGGTTGTAAGGACATGAGGAAGGTTCAGTGCAAAGCCACCAAAATGATGGATGGTCTGAAGCACCTTTCATAAAAGGAAAGGCTGCAGCATTCAGGGCTCTTCAGTCGAGAGAAGAGGCGCTTGAGGGGGGACATGCTTAAAAAGCAGGCCTCTGTCAGTCTTGGAAGACTATGGTATCGGGCTCGGCACTGCATGCGCTGCATGTGAAGCACAAAAGCCTGGGTTAGATTATTATGGAGGATAGGCTGTTACCCAAGCAGCAAATCCCCCACTCCACACCACTGAATTAGTCCAATGGAAAGGCAGAGCCCATACAATTGGTTCCAGCTGGCGCATCGCAGAGCTGGGCTAAGGACAGGAGCTCACCCTGCCTTGTGGGGCCGACCTGGGTCTCGAACCCTGGCCTGCTGGTTAACAGGCACAGTGTCTTAGCCACTTGCGCCACCCACAGCCCTTATAAAATTATGCAAGGGATGGACAGAGAGATGTTCTTTCCCCTTTCGCATAACACAGAACGAGGGGACAACCTGGTAGGCATCCACACTGCTGGGCTGAGAGCATGTGGCAGTGCTATGTCTGCATGCCAGGAGGGAGGCTTCAGAGTGCCGTCCCTGTCATGTGCGTCATAGAAAATGTGGTGCACCCCAAAACACTTGAAACCAAATACTTGAAACCTGCTCTGCAAAGGGTTTGTCTTATTAGCCTGTGTACGTAATAAGTACACACTTTTCCCACCCTGCGCATCTGCACCCTCAATCACATCCCTTTCCTGGATTGCCTTCACATTATTCCTGACACAATATTCCACCTGAGGATCTCAGATGTGGCAAAAAGGATGTGAACGTCTCTTAATGAGGGAGTTACGAATGGTAAGAATATGATCTGTGAACTCACAGATCCCTCTGGAATGTTTTGACCGGAAAAGGTATATTTGGTGGAAGTAGATCCCCCCCATTAAGGAGTGGGGCTGACAAATATGCTTGTGTATAGAATGTAATTTTCTTTTGGTTGGGGGGGGGGGGCGTAGAAATACTACAGGGTATCCAACCATCTCTCTTTAGATGTGAGAGAGCAAATTCACTGTCTTGCAGATGTGTGCATGCTGCTTGCTTCTATCTCTGCACCATTTATTTATAAACTAGCGAAAACTGTACCCATGTTGCAGGAGTAAAATTCCCCTGTACACCATCCCCCCACTGCTCATCAACCCCCATGTGCATCCTCCCCCATGTGCATCATCCCCCCTATGCACATCAGCCCCCCATGCTCATCAACCCCCATGCACAAATCCCCTATGCACAACAACCCCCATGCGTAATATTCCCCATGTTCATCCCCCATGCACAACATTCCCCACATGTGCAACATCCCCCATGCGCAACATCTCCCCATGCGCAACATATCTACATGCGCATCAGTCCCCTGATGCACATTGGTTCCCCCCATATGCAACACCCCCCATGCACGACATCCCCCATGCGCAACATCCCCCCATGCGCAACATCCCCCATCCCCATGTGCATCATTCCCCCCATGCGCATCAAGTCCCATGCACATCTTCCCATCCGCAACCCCCAATGCGCAGCATCCTCCCCAGAGCAACCTATTCCTCCGAACAACATCCCCCCAGTGCACCAGGCACCAAGCACCATATTGGCTGGATGTTGGTCAGTCTTCCATGTTAAGTACAGGACAAAAACACATTGCACCCCTTTTCAGCCCCTTAAGGGTTAAATTTCTCCACATTGGTTCTGGGTGTCACAGAAGGACTCCCTCCCCGAATATCACGCTTCTAGGACCAGGGATTGGGGCAGAATGTTGATGAGTCATCACTTCTTCAATGCAAAGTATAGGGAGGAAAACGTGTTGCGCCCCTTTTCACCCCCTTCCAGTTGGAATTTCTGAAAACCAGTGCTTAGTGCACCCCTCCGTCACAGAAGGAACACCCACCCCAAATTTCACGCTTCTAGGCCTGGCGGTTTTGGCAGGGTGTTGGTGAGTGAGTGAGGGAGTCAGTGAGTGACTTTTCTCTTTTATATGTACAGATAAATACATTTATAAATACGTTTATAGGCTGTGGGTGGCGCATGCGGTAAAGACACTGTGCCTGTTAATCAGCAGGCCAGGGTTCGAGACCCGGGTCGGCCCCACAAGACAGGGTGAGCTCCTGTCCTTAGCCCAGCTCTGTGACGCCAGCTGGATCCAATCGTATTGGCTCTGCCTTTCCATTGGACTAATTCAGTGGCGTGGAGAGGAGGATTTGCTGCTTGCGTAACAGCCTCTCCTCCATAACAATCCAATCCAGGCTTTCGTGCTTCGCATGCAGCGTATGCAGCGCCGAGCACGATACCATAGTCTTTCAAGACTGACGGAGGCCTGCTTTTAAATACACTTATATTTATAAATATATTTATATACATATTTATAAAACAAATATTATGAAACATTATAAGCCTCCAGTGCACATTCTCTTGAACCTGGTGAGTCCTGAACTTCTCCCTGTTTGGAGACATGGCGAGCACATCACACGACTGACCAACAGAAGACCCTGTTCTGGTCCCTGCCTTGGGGAAATCTCTGTTTTGGGCTTAGCTTTAGTAGGAAAACTGCATTATCCTGCTTTCAACACTCCCAGTTCTGTTCAGCAGCTGGCAGAGCAAGTGCTTGACTGTTCAAGCACTTGAATTACAGTATAACAATATATGCAAAGGAGAGCTATGGAGGTGTATTCTGAAGTGCCAAAAAGCTTTTCCTTTATCGGATCCCATCACCTTCTTGGTTTCTGCATCAGTAGAGGGTGAACAGAGGGAATTAATGGGATGTTACACATCGCAGATGGGAGAGAACTTGCAACAGAGAGAGGCTCACAAAGTGAAACTGCTTGTGAAAACGGGTGTCACAAGCATATCGGTTCCCATCAGTGAACCAGTGTAGGGGAGATACTCAGAACTCCTAAGATTCATTGACACTGATAGCCAGTAAAGAGAGACTTCCTTCAATGCACTAATTTGCAAAACTTGGCACTAAACCATCCTGGATCAGCACCTACTGAGACTGGAAAGGAAACCTTTGATAAGCAGATAAGCAGATCTACCTCTACATTTATGTATCTTATATATATATATATATATATATATATCAGGCCTCCGTCAGTCTTCAGAGACTATGGTATCGTGCTCTGCGCTGCATACGCTGCATGCGAAGCACAAAAGCCTGGGTTGGATTGTTATGGAGGAAAGGCTGTTACCCAAGCAGCAAATCCCCCCTCTCCACGCCACTGAATTAGTCCAATGGAAAGGCAGAGCCAATACAATGGGATCCAGCCGCATCACAGAGCTGGGCTAAGGACAGGAGCTCACCCGGCCTTGTGGGGCCGACCCGAGTCTCGAACCCTGGCCTGCTGGTTAACAGGAACAGTGTCTTAGCCACTTGCGCCATCCACAGCCCATCCATATATATTTTCCTCTATTTTATTTTCCTTCCCTAAATAACTTCAGCTCACCTTTAATCCTGAAAGGGCTTTTCTGCAGAAATGTGGGGGTGATGAGGGACTTGTCAAAAGGCAGCTCCAGATTTTATTAACATGTATTAACATTTCAAGGGGAAATATATGAAGCCAATTATGCTTCGTGGATTAATTTCAGAAATGGCCCACATTTTTCGCCAGCTAAGCTGGAACGAGGCCCTTTGCAAAACAGCCGTTATCTTTGAAACGCCAGAAATAACTGTCCAAGTTTGCCCAGCATTTTTGTAGGATGTCACTGGGGAAGGGGAGGGTGATGAGCAAGGCGGCCACCAAATGATGGGAACTGCACTGGCACAAGTCCAGGTTGTCCCCTCTGAGGCTTGGAGGAGACTTCTCCCTGCTACCCCGAGGATGCCGCACAAGCCATTTTGGTGAAGCATATGAATGAGCATGGCAGAAAACTTATTGGCAACTGTACCCGGACAAGAGCCTATCAAAAGTGCCAAGGGGGCTCTTTCCAGGAATTGTGCCTCTAGGGAGCTCCTGGACTGTTGCTCTAATGTTTCATATTTATCCTCCATGGACCTCCAAGCAGGGGGCATGGCTCAGTCCCCCTCTTTTATGCTCACAACACTCTACGCAGACTGGCTGCAATCCTAAAGACACTTTTCTGGAAGTAAGACCCAATGAACACAATGGGGCTTATTTTTGAGTAGACGTGATTAAATTTGCATGCACAGTTCCAGATTCCCACTGCATGTGTTGGCTGAGCAGAAATTTGAACACAAAGCAGGGTCACCGTATGCCCTCTTTTTCCAGGACATGTCCCAAATTTCAACCTTGCATCCTGGAAAAATCTTGATTGTCCTCCATTTCCTTGTGAACAGGAAGCATGTAGCCTTCTTGTAAATAATAGGTGGTATGGTGTTTAAATTAACCACATGAAAGCAAAATACATGAGTGCTTTTAGCTTTTATTTTGTCATATCCTACATTTTTGGGGAGGGGGGGAGGGCTTGTTCTCTTTTTTGGTTGTGATATATGGTCACCCTGAACACTAGTCTTCTTGATCCAGGACCAACACTCCAAGAGTGCTTCATTTGGTCCACAACCCTAAGCATGCTGTAGTATGCCACCAGTATTTATTTATTTGTTTGCTTATTTGTATGTATGTATGTATGTATGTATGTCTTAAGGGCTGTGGGTAGTGCAGGTGGTTAAGACACTGAACCTGTTAACCAGCAGGCCAGGGTTCGAGACCCAGGTCGGCCCCACAAGTCCTTAGTCCTTAGCCCAGCTCTGACTAACCCAGACTAACTAAGGTTAGTCCTTAGCCCAGCTCTGCGATGCCAGCTGGATCCAATCGTATTGGCTCTGCCTTTCCATTGGACTAATTCAGTGGCGTGGAGAGGGGGATTTGCTGCTTGGGTAACAGCCTATCCTCCATAACAATCCAACCCAGGCTTTCGTGCTTCGCATGCAGCGTATGCAGCGCCAAGCACGATACCAGAGTCTTTCAAGACTGATGGAGGCCTGCTTTTATGGCATACAATACATAGTCAATCAGATGTTCATGTCGAGTCCACCCAGCCATTCAAACACAGAGTGGTCTACAGTATGTTAAAAAACATCAGTCACTGGGCCGGTATAAGTTCTTGATTTTTGTTAGTTTAAGTATATTGGCTGTGTCCCTGTGCTGCATTCAGGAAAGAAGATGATGAACATGAGCCCTGGTGGATCAGGCCACAGATCCCTTAAATTCAACATCCTTTTCTACCCCAGATGCCAAAGCTGGAAAGGAAAGTGTTCCAATCCTGCCATGTACATTTCATGCCCCCTCCCTCTTGGACCACCAGGCTGAATGGAGCCCTTCTCAGTTCCTGTGCTCAGATGGAACTTGTCTGCTCATCTATAGCATTTCCACTTGTACATACGTGACTCCCTTGCTGTTGTGTATGGAGAAAATATTCTTTCATTATAGACTGCAGATCTCCAGGAAAGATTGGAGGAGGGAATGCTGTGGCAGCTGCCAGTGACATTCCGCTCACTTCTTGGGTGCGCTCCTTGCTCCTTATTAATGGGGCTGCCAGAGTTTTACAGGGTTCTGTGGTGTCAGCTCAACGGTTAAATGTCATGGCTTTTGTTAAACACATTCAAATGCAGATAAGCAAGCTTCCCATTATTAGACCAGTGAAGTACTAAAAGAGGGAGGCGGAAGGGAGACCGGGAGAAAAATGTGTTTTCTTATAGGGAAGAATCTAACACATCATCTGCTTAGTCATACTTGGTTGGGGACGGCCTGCAGAAAGCGGGTTTTAAAAAATCTCTTTTTTCTTTTTAAAATTTAAATAATGCTTTCATAGCAACTCCTGTTAAACTGCTGATTTTGTCTGGAGACTATTAAAAATGGGTATAGAGCAGAAAAGGTATGTGGTACGAAAGACTATTATCTGGGATTTGCAAGAATTGCTCTGTTGGAATTTCATGACCGAGGAGGAAGATTCTGATCCAAGAAGAGAACCAGGAGATCCCCCACTCCCTCTTTCTCTCCCAGAGGCGCCTTTTACTTACCCCACGAGAGGAAAGGCCACCCTTCACCTCAACAGGGCACCTTGCCAGTGTATCTATGCAGGGTGACCATATGACTGGGCTTTTCTGGATTTGTCCTCTTTTTTAGCCTCCTCTCTGGGTGTCCTCCAAAAGGGCTTCATTGTCCTCCATTCTGGCTTCATTTTGGAACTCTGCAAAAGTGTGCAGTACCTGTCATCTCATATGTCGCTGGATTTGTACTGAAGAGCAGAATCCAAGGCAAACATCAGTTTTGAAATATCTCCTTCCTATCCGAAGTTATGGTTAAAATACTAAGAATCGAAGATATGCGTTGAGCTCTATGGGAAAGTGAAAGTGCACAATATCGCAGCTTACTTGTGAGTAGACAAACATGCCCTTGTCTGCCAGAAAGGTCAGGCTGAAAGGAATCCAAGGCCTTGTCCTCCTTTTGAGGTTCAGGCATCTAGTTACCCTGTACTGGGATCTCCTCTGCATAGGGTGACCATGTAGAATGGAGGACAGAGGGCCTCTCCATTGAACCGCTGCCTGGAAGAGTTTAGCTTTTCATGGAAGGGTTTGTAAAAGCAGCACCTGCCCAAATTCCCTCTTCTATGAGGGAAGCTTCTTGAGTCAGCTTTGCTGAGATAGGCGGGGGATAAATCCTGTAAATGAATAAATGAAGGAAGGAAGGAAGGAAGGAAGAAAGGAAGGAAGGAAGGAAGGAAGGAAGGAAGAAAGGAAGAAAGAAAGAAAGAAAGAAAGAAAGAAAGAAAGAAAGTCACCCTGCCTCTGCATCTCTTTTTAGATACTGTAGATAGATTTTTAGACTATGGTTCCTTTGGGACCTAAGAAGTATTTATGGATTTCTTCCACTTAACAAGCCTCTTTGTGACCACTTTTTATTGAAAAGCAGTACATAATAATTTCTGTTCTTAATAATACTAAAAATAAGACCTGTAACTCATGCTCAGAATGACTGTCTGTGTTTCATAGAATCCTAGAATCCTAGAGTTGGAAGGGACCTAGAAGGTCATCTAGTCCAACCCCCTGCCTGCAGCAGGAAATCCCCCAGAGCATCCCCGACAGGTGCTTGTCAAGCCTCTTCATCCTCTCATATTTGCCTGATCTTTCCCTTCCCCACGGCACCATGACCCTATATTTCCTGTCACTCTTTACCGTATCCACCTTTTTTTTCAGGAAACACAGGAGTCAACTTTCCTTGGATAGGAAGGTGTTGGTTCAAAAGTCGGTTATGAACCATTATGAACCATTATGATCCATCATGAACCAGTTCAGAACCGTTATGAAGTCTCCATGTGTCCAGCAATTTGGAGGATCTGAGTGTCTGCAGTGATGTTAACTGTGGCTGCAGCCCTCAGTCCCAGTTAGGCTGGTGCAAGTCCTGACAAATTGAAGGCAAAAAGAGAAGGGGACAGCAGAGGATGAGATGGTTCGACAGCGTCACCAAAGAAATGAACATGAATTGGGACAGATTTTGCAAGCTGCTGGAAAATGGGGCAGCCTGGTGTGCTGGGATCACAACGACTTGGACACAACTTAATGATCCATCAGAGAGTCATGTCGAGGGAGGACCAGGGGAGATCTCAGAAGCAATGCAGCAGTGATGGTCTCCTGAGCCTGTAGCCCACGTCTGGTATCTCCCCTTGGACCTGCGTGGATTTACGTCAGCAAAAGATGTCAATCCACATCGACGTGACAGATCTATCTGCCAGTTAATTCCTGCAAGCACTGCTGTGTGATTCACACCTTGTACACCCCAAGCAAATGACGGAGCATGTGCCAAAAAGGTGTGCGCCAAGTCCAAGAATTCCAGGCAGGAGAGAAAAACGGTTTTCTCCTGCCCATTTCACTGCATCATCCAGCTTCAGAGCAATGCCGTGTAACTGATGGCCCCTTCAGGACCAAGCCATAGAAGCCTTTCAAAGGGAGAAAACATTATCTTTGCACTGATGCTCCAATTTTTTTTCTGGGGGAGGTGAGGAGATCTGGCAGGTTTCCCCCGTACGTTACAGAATCATATTTTTCCCCAAAGGTTTTCTCATTGATTCTCTCTGG
The DNA here is from genome assembly GCA_030015325.1 of Cryptoblepharus egeriae. Lineage (NCBI taxonomy): Eukaryota > Metazoa > Chordata > Lepidosauria > Squamata > Scincidae > Cryptoblepharus > Cryptoblepharus egeriae. The sequence goes on from JAREYC010000001.1 coordinate 268,300,905, forward strand.
TTTGGCAATCTTGTTATACAAAAAGCCCTGAAAAGCTGGGATGGCTTGCAGGACAAACAGTCAAAGATATATGGCTTTAATTGCCGTTTGTGTTTCCCGGCTTGCAAGGGAATGAAAAGTGTTGCCCGGGTGCGGTTTTACTGCAAGCCATTTAGAAGCAAATGGGAGACTTTCTTTCCCCCCCTCTGCCGAAAGGCTATTATTTCTTGGAGGCCGGCCAATGATTTCATGCCCAGCGTTCGCTGGAGAGATGGAGTGGATACGGAGGAGCCACAGCCTTGTAGAAATATCTGCTTCTGAAATATTCCCCCATTGTTTCCGTTTATTTTCCCACAAATGGGCAACGGGAGCTGGTGTGTCTGTAATTCTGCAGAGTGTTCAGTGCCGTCCAAAGCTGTTTCTGCGTCTTATGAATGGCTGTGATTCCCTTTTTTACCCTCCCATAAAGCAAGGAACAATTCAGAGGAACAGATGAATTCATCTCTGAGCACATCATCTCGTAACATCTTGGGAGACAAATTCAGTTTTGGCTTCCTCCAGGCAACGTTGGCTTGTAAACGCACATCTGCTGAAGTTCATTGGATGCTGAAACCACTGTGTCTCCTCGGAGCAAGGAAAACCTTGATGCTCTCCCGGAACAGAAATGTGCACTGCTGTGGCAGGCAAAGGGTGCATGAAGCATTTCATTCATCTTGGAACCTATTGAGTCAGTAGTGTGATGCCGCTGCCAACAAGGTTAAGAGGCTAGAGCACAACCCTACTCAAAAGTAAGACCCATTGTGTTCAATGAATCTTACTCCCAGGAAAGTGTCTTTAGGATTGTAGCCTATGACAATTTTAACTTGCTTTAGAAGAACCTCAGTTTCCAAATCACAAGAAGTTGTGGCTCCTATTTGTTCTGTTTTGGTCATCACCTGGAGCATCACCACTTTGTAAACTTTTAAGTTGAAAAGTGGTATATAAATACTGTAGATAGATCATAGAATCATAGAATCATAGAACTGGTAGTAGTAGGTCTAGTAGGTCATCTAGTCCAACCCCCTGCCTGTAGCAGGAAATCCCCCTAGAGCATCCCCAAAGATAATCATGTTCCATTCTGGACACCCATGAGTTAAATGGGACCGGTTCAGAAAAGAGTGAAGAGGATGATCAGGGGGCCGGAGAACAAGTCCTATGAGGAAAGGATGAGGAAACCTGATGTGTTTGGGCTGGAGAAGTCTGAGAGGAGTTATAACAGCACCCTTCAAATACCTAGAGGGCTGTCATACTGAAGAAGGGGCAACTTTGCTCTCAACTGCCTCTGAGAGTAGAAATATCCAGTGGGTACAAAAGGGAAGAGACGAGATTCTGGTTGGACATCAGGGAGGAATTCTGGTTCAGCGGTGGAACAGATTGCTAAGGATGAATTCTCCCTCACTGGAAATCTTCAAGTGGTAGCTCAAGAGGCACCCTCTAGGGGGATTTCTTGCTACAGGTAAGGGGTTGGACTGGGTGACCTCATACAGGTAAGGGGTTGGACTGGGTGACCTCATACATCTCTTCCAATTCTATGGTGCTATGATTCTACGAAGTCATCATGGAGGCAGAAACCCTACCCTTCTTGTTGCTGGCATCATCAGCAACCAGCATTCATGGTGCCCCTCGTTTGTCATCATCTGGGTCTGATCTAGGTTTTCCTTGCAGAGTGTGTCCCCCCCCCCCCCCACACACACACCCCGATCATCTGTGGCTCATCCGATCAGTCTGCCTTCAGCGACTAGTGTGGGAGCTGGCTTGCTTCCAGGCCCATCTGGGTGAAAAAGGAGCCCTCTGGCATCTTTTCACAGGCTTCATCCCTATCAAAACCTGGCCCCAAACTGGGAGAGACTCCGGGTAAATCAGCTCGGCCTCCGTTCGGCATGTACTGTAATAGTCAGAAATTCAATTGCCCCTCAAAACACTTTTTCACTTTAATTAACACCACCAAATCCTCCTCTTCCCTTAATCTCGTTTCTAAAGAGAAAGGTTATCTGTAAAAGAAGCCATTAGCAGTAGATTCACCTAAATCCCCAATTATATTACTCATCAGCTGGGTAAATTTGAACTTGATTATGTTCTGTAACCCGGATAATCCCTGTTTTCCTCCTCTGTTTACCTTCGGCTTTGCGGCACTGATTATGATACTTCATTCTTCGGAGCTCACCCGGAGTTTCGGCAACTGGAGCCCCAGCATTACGGTTTGGGTTGGCAGCTGCCCCGAGGGCAATGGCACGGGCCAGGGGGCTTCCTTCTTTTTCTCAGCCCCCCAGGCAGCCACTACAAACTATTACCGGCAGCGCTTCTGAAAATATGTATCATATGTGCACATGGAGGGGGAAGAGTTGAGCGCAGGGATCTGGTGTAATAATGAGTAACTGGCCCTACAATCCAGAGTAACTACGGGAGCACGTAAGAGACATTACATGTACCCGTAGTTACTGCACCATCTAATGAAAACCTATGGGAAATTCATACTGCAATCCTCAGCAAATTGTTCTTACACCAGAGCAAGGACTCCCAGTAGTTACTCTGGATCGTGCCCTTAGTGTTTAAATCAGCCACATAAAACACATATGAGTGTTTTTAGCTTTATGTCCTACATTTCTTGGCTGTCCTACATTTTGGTGAGGTCCTTGTCCTCTTTTTTAGATATGAGATATGGCCAGCCTGGCCTTTATGAGCCTTCTTACTAGCAACTTAGGCTGCAGTCCTAAATACACTTCGTTGGGAGTAGGCCCCATTTAATACAATAGGACTTAATTCTGAGTAGACATGCTTAGGATTGCAGCGTTAATCTAAAAGAGGATCTGACATAGCTAGGGTTGTCATATGTCTCCGAACATGGGGACTGTCCCAGTTTTGGGGGATCGCGTTCACATACAGGCGAGTTTGACAGCAGGTCCTGTCATGGCTTTGTGGAAGAGAATTATGGCAACCCTAGTCATAGCCATCATTCCATCCATAAGGAGCCCTATGTGGAGTGTGTTATAAGAAGATGAGGAGAAGGGAAGAAAGAGGGACACGTTAGAAGGAAAAGGGGCAGAGGAAAGGCAATATACATATACAGTGGTACCTCACTTAACAAGTGCCTTGCTTAACAAATGTTTCACATAACAAGCAAAAATTTCCAAGAAATCTTGCTTCACATAAAAAGTTCTGCTTCACATAACAAGCAAGCGCGCTATGGGCACGCGGGCTATGCAGCCCTGGTGCTCCGCATGGAGGCTCTTTAAAAGGGCTGCTGTCCAGTGCTGCTGCCTCTAACTGCCCACAACTTGGGGGCAGTTGCCCGGAGGTGCCAGAGGCAGCTGCCCCTAACTGCCCCCAAGTGCTCCCACCAACCACTCTGAACCTCCAACAGCAGCCCAGGCAAGCCTCCCAGGAAAGTTTCTTTGATTGCAGCCTCCTAACCAGGTCTACCCAGAAGTAAGCTCCATTGTGTTAAATGGGGCTTACTCCCAGGAAAGTTTCTTTAGGATTGCAGCCTAAGTAGACTTCATAGGATCATGTACATTGAATGCATGTTTTGAATTCAATTCCAGAGTTTTGTCATCATTTTTACATCCAGTTAATATTTTTATATGAATATTTTTGGAGTTGTGGAACCAATCGTCTGAGTTTCCATTATTTCCTATGGGAAAATCCACTTCACTTAAAGAGTGTTTCACTTAAAGAGTATGACTCTGGAACAAAGCTCTTTACGTGAGGCACCACTGTACTCATATATTTAATATATATAGTTCCTTATACACCTTGGTGAATAGTTCCCAAACTTATCACTGCCATGGCACCCTTCATCCACAGTGCCCTCTTGCTGCCATACACAAGGAATGAGATGGTGGGCAGGGGAGATGGGGGTCCATTTAAGTGTGTGCTTTTCCTGTGCTGTGTGTTGGCGCTGGCAGAAACCTTAGAAATTTGAACCCATTCATTTATTTAAGTTTATTTAACTTAAAAAAATTATGGACACAATCCAGAGCAAATTCAGCCTGCTCTGACCTAACTGCACTCTCCTAACTATTCTGTATCCAGAGCAGAAAGTTATGCTGAATCCAGAGAGTCAGGAAGCCTGGGCTGCCCAACTGCTCCAGAGCATGCTAAGTAATTGACACAAGGGGAAGACTTGCTCCTGAGGAGACACCCCTCAGATCACACTGAACAAGGAACAGCTGTGGTGCCTACAGTGGTGACATGACTCTGCACATCACCTGGTGTGGAAGTCTGTGCGTCATCCCTGGGATGCGCCCCCCCCCACCTGGACTGCGCAGTCACCAAAGTTGGCGCCTGCGCAGTTGTTTCTGAAGCCAACTGGCTTCAGAAAGAGTACTGCGCAGGCACCATCTCTGACACCTACGCAGTACTTTTCTGAAGCCTTTTGGCTTCGGGGGAGACTGTGCAGGCGTCAGAGTTGGTGCCTGTGCAGTACTCTTTCTGAAGCCATTCGGCTGCCGCTCCGCCTCCTGAGTGAGGCCGAATGGCTGTGCAGAGGCGCGGACTTTCTCTGCTCTAAGGAAGTCTCCTCTGAAGCTGTTGTGCATGCTCAGTGTGTTTCTGCGCAGTGCACCTCAGATGGCCGTTCAGGGCAGCTCCTCAGACAAGTGGCAGCTTCTGGCTGATTCTCCGCCTTGGAGCAGGCCTGAATGGGGGTGCTGACGCCCGGGGCCTGCCAAAGGACAGTCAAACTCCTCCGGCACATCACCCCATATGGAGCGCAACCCCAATGCAGCCCACACCAGCCGCACCAGTCTGGTGACGCCACTGGGTGCCTGCCTTATAAGGAGTCCCTGATGAGATGCCAGTACCTTCTCCAGTGAATACAAGGGGCTTCTTGGAGTGGCCTGCTGTATCCTGAGGTTTGTGGGCAGCCGTAGTTTGTTCCATATCCTGAGGTTGAGAGGCAGGGGCTGCAGCTAGGCTGGCCAAGAACTCAGATTTTTGGTCAGCACTGCCATTCTTACTTGGGCCTTGTCATGGACCCCTATGGGTCTACTCATTACTATACCTGCTCCTGAGGTGGTATAACTCTGAGGGCTGGAAGAGGGCATTTCTGCCTTGGAAAAAGGCTCTGGATACAGAGTAACTGCTCTGCCCCAGGCAATGCTCAACATGCCCTCAACTTGCCTCTCCTGAGCTGCTTCGGCTGCCCCAGTTAGGGCAGAGCAGGTCCACCTCTCTTAGGGCACCCTATCTTGCCTTGCTCTGCCCTAAGCCTCCTTCAGAGTAACTGGGCTGGAGCATCTTGCAGTTGCTCCAACCTAGTGTTAGATAGGGCAACCCAAGGGCTCTTATGTGGACAGATTAGTTGCTCTGGATTGTCCTGCCTATTTAATTTTTTTCCAGCCCTCAACACATCTAGATAAATTTAATGCAGCCCTTGAGCCAAACCATTTGGAAACCCCTGGGGTAGATCAAGGTCTGGCCCAGTAGGAGGCTGCCTGTGCCTGGCCAGAACTTTCTCTATCCGGACTGGAAACTGTTGCTCTACCTGCCTGATCTGGGTCCCCTTTACACACCATGGGTGCTGGATCCCTGGGCCTGCTTGGGGCCTGGATTTGGGGCATGATTTGGTTTACCAGCCAATTTTTCACCATTTAAAGGATTTGGGGATCCCTTTGAAGTGAGGCGAAAGGAATTTGTTGTAGCAAAAACCAACAGCGGTGCCGTCAGCGTTGCCTGTTGCCCGGCACAGGCCGCTGTACTCTTCTGTTCCCTGCTTGAGACGTCTGTTTGTTTCTACATTAGAGGAAACCACGTTCCCCAACAGGCAGGGGCTGCTTTCCCAAAAGCTCCTGTAGAAATCCTGGGCTGGGGGAATCAGAACAGAGAAAAAAGGAAAGGGAGCTCAAATCTCTCCGCAGACATTCCTCGTCCTTCAAACCTCAAATTGGTCCTCCAGGTCCCCGTTTGCTGCACAGCTTCCAAGTCACATAAACAAGCCATGATGGGTTTATTTTTCTTTGGAACGAAAATAGCCAGCAGGCATCCAAAGTGTGCTTTTCCCCCTATAACTCTGGCTCATTGCGCAGACTGCTGGGCCACTGGAGAGCGGTACGGATGCGCACTGCGCTACTTCAGCAGCTATCGATCTTGCTTGGCGTCTTTCAAGGGGCCACAGGGATGCTGTCAGTGCTGACACCTCTGCCAAACAGTCACGGCGGTTTGATGGATTCAGACACTGATGAGTGCCCAAAGACCACCGCATGGAGGAAGATGTGGGCAAATGGGCTCCCCAGCCCCAGAATGGCAGTGCGTCTCCCACCGACTCCTCCTGACCTGATTATGCTCTAAACACGCCTTGCCAAAACAGGATTCCACAAATTTTGTGGAATTCATTGCTGTAGGATGCTATGATTGCCTCTGGTCTGGGTGGACAGAAAAAGTGTTGGACATCCAACATCCAGGTGGGTCTGTCAATGGCTCCTAGATGTGAGGATTCTGGGTTCAGCAACAATGTGTCTCTGAATGTTTACTGGGGGGAGCGATGGCAGGAGAGAGAGGCCTGCCCACCTTCCCTCTTTTGGGGGTCCCCTCCGTGAATGTTGGTGCTGGGCCAGATGGACCCCTTTGGACCTGATCCTCCAGCTCTCTCCTAGGCTGTTTGATATGAAATTGCCCTGGGAGGAGAAGGAGGAGGAGGAACTGGGACACACAATCCAGCAGAGCAGACTTCAGATGTCTTTACCCTCCACCTCCTCCTTTACTCCAGCCACTTGAATTGCTGCCTGTGTCACAAAATTTCAGTTTGCTTTCCCTGGGTTTGGCCCACTGGCTTCCAGATTCCAGTGAGGTACCATCTCTGTCTCATCTTGGCCCTCTTGCGGACCTGCCCAAGTGGTCCACCTGGCTTCAGATCCTATCCTGCAGGGTCACTGCTCCAGCCGCCTGCAGTCGTCACATAACTAACACAGCAATAGAACTGCCGCTTTGGGTGTGCCTTTGCAATGGGGAACAACGTGCGTGCAAACAAAACTTCATTTGGTTATGTATATCTTGGGTTTGTAGTCAATAGAAGCCCATTCCCCAAATCCTGCAAGATTTGGTTTCAGGGCCTTGTTCTTGTGCTACGTGATTCACGGCTCTGTCACAAAGTGGATTCCAGTCCCTGCATGATCTGCCCAGTCTGTTTGAAGAAACAACCAGGTGGGCAAGAGGACCACACAGAGATAGGCAGAGAAGCAAGTGAAGAACCATTTCAACCACTCAGATCACTGGAGGGCTTCCCATTACCAGTCCAGTCCAGGCAAGGAGTCCCCTGCTAACTGAGCAAGAGGCCCTCTTTCAAGTGGGTGCTCCTCTTTTATTGAGCAGGGGGAGAGTAACTGGCCCTCCACACCCCAGCAGTGTCTGTTCAAGTGGCTTCTGCTGCTGTTCTTTTTTGCATTTTAGATTGTGAGCCCTTTTGGGACAGGGACCCATTAGCTTTTAATTAGCTATTATTATTTTTCCATTTTCTTTGTAAACTGCTTTGTGAACTTTTTCGTTGAAAAGCATATATAAATATTGTAGATGTAGATAGAGTTCTTCCTTGCATTTGACTGCCAGAAAATAAATTTGGATGAAACATGGGGTGCAGTCCTAACCATGTCTACTCAAAAGTAGTATTCAATGGGTCTTTCTCCCAGGAAAGTGTCTTTAGGATTGCAGCCATAATTAACTATTTGTAACATTCCTGCTTGGGCTATGGATGGCACAAGTGGTTAAGACACTGTGCCTGTTAACAGCAGGCCAGGGTTCGAGACCTGGGTCCCCACAAGACAGGGTGAGCTCCTGTCCTACGCCCAGCTCTGCGACGCAGCTAGCACTAGAACAATGGTTGAGCACTAGAATCATAGAATTGGAAGGGACCTAGAAGGTCATCTAGTCCAACCCCCTGCCTGCAGCAGGAAATCCCCTAGAGCATCCCCGACAGGTGCTCGTCGAGCCTCTGCTTGAAGATCCCCAGTGAGGGAGATCCCACCACCTCCCTTGGCAATCTCTTCCACTGCCAAACCACCCTCACCGTCAGGAATTTTTTCCAGATATCCAACCAAAATCTCCTCTCTTGCAGTTTGTACCCATTGGTTCTAGTTCTGCTTTCAGAGGCAGCTATGAACAAATGAGCCCCTTCCTCCCTATGACAGCCCTTCAGGTATCTGAAGAGGGCAATCAGGTCTCCCCTCAGCCTCCTCTTCTCCAGGCTGAACATCCCAAGTTCCCCCACCTTTCCTGGTAGGGCTTCCCTTCCATCCCACTGATCATTCTTGTTGCTCTCCTCTGGACTTGCTCCAGTCTGGCTGCATCTCTCTTCAAGTGAGGTGCCCAGAACTGAACACGGGACTCCAGGTGAGTCTCACCAATGCTGAGTAAAGAGGAACTTGAACTTCTCGTGACTTGGAAGCTCCAGACCTCTTAATGCAGCCTCAAATGGCATTTTATTGGCTCTGCCTTTCCATTGGACTATTTCAGTGTCGTGGAGAGGGGGATTTGCTGCTTGGGTAACAGCCTATCCTCCATCTCAACCTACCCAGGCCTTCATGCTTCACATGCAGCATCGAGCACGATACCAGAGTCTTTCAGGACTGATGGATGCCATTCCTGCTTGAGGGAGAAAAGGGGAAAATAGGTTTCAATTAAAAACAACCTGCTTTATTCAGTTAAAATTAAATCTTGATTTTGATTGCACGAACCTGCCTGGAAGCACCAGATCCTGCTTTGCCTCTGCTGAGGGAGTCCCAAGTGAACATGCTGTTGAAGGCCATGGCAGGGCACCAATCCATGGATCGTTGTTTGAGAAGCAAACCTTTTTAACACCAGGGACTGGTTTCGTGGAAGGCAATTTTGTCACAGTCAAGCATTTTTTTTTTTTTTGGATGATTCAAGGACATTACATTCATTTCCTGGGAGTATGATTTTCACCTTTGCAGTATAATGGAGCTTACTTCTGAGTAGACCTGCAAAAGATTGGGCACTGTCAAACTGTGTGAGGTCTGTCATCTGCACTTTTCTGTGAGTAACCGCACCAGGGCGAGTCTCTACATCCACTGGCCAAGCCGGAAGCATAACAGCTCACGGGGAGGCCCTCTCATTCGGTGCTCCTGATTCTGCTTTGGAACCACCCATATTTACTTGAATGGAACACACACCTTTTCCAGCCAAGTTTACTCTCCCAAATCAGGGTGTGCATCAGGATTGATGGCAGATTAGCTTTGAGTAAATATGATATTAAGTACAGGTCAGTCTTTAGCTTAACAGTTTACTATATTGTAATAAACCCTTTGTTATATAAAGTGGTGCAGTTTTAAAAATCATAACATATTCCCATTTTATTATGTTCTAAGCAGCATAATTACATTTTGCATCCGCTTTGCAGCCAGTAAGCAATTGCCAGTAAACCTTTTTTTTAGCTCAAGGCTGCAATTCTGTACACACTTTCTTGAGCGTAAGTCTATAGAACACAATGGTACTTACTTCTGAGTAGCCATGCTTAGGAAGCCTTTTAAAATCAAGGTGCACATTAGATTCGATGGTGCATTAGATTTGAGTAAATATGGTATCTCCCCATGGAAGGCTTAAATCATCCAGGAGATCTTCCAGATGATGTTCCATCATTCCAGATGATGTTCAAGCTGGCTCTCAGCAGAACGGGACAGGGAATGTGGTGTGCAAGGTGTGTCCCACCACTGTCCCATGGTGTGCAAGGAAGGCTTCATTGTTGCAGTAGGGACTTATCCGCCATGAGAGAGAAAGCAGCACATAGATCCAGAGACTGTGAGCAAGAGGAGTTGTTGTGACATACAGTAGTTCAGACCCCCTGGAAGCACCAATTCCAACCCAAAGGCTGAAATGGGTGAATATCTGGGGCACCGCTGGTGCACTGTCTTCCTTTATCAACCACCCATTTAGGTTGCTCCACAGATGGATGAGCTGGGCGAAGCTCACGAAAACAACCATTCTGGCCCCAATCGGTGGGACAATGTCAAGGTTTTGCCTTTGGAGCCGCGAAAAGATTTGGCACACTTAATTCTCGGAGAAATTCAAACTTGAATTCCTTTGTGTGACAGAGATAAAAGTTGAGGCTGTTAAGAGTAATGCACCATTTAGCCTTCAGTTATGGAGCTGGGGAGACGGGGATATTACGGTGCAGCGGACTAGAGAGAACCAGAATTAGTTCACTCAATTAAGTCATGATTAATTTATGTTGGATCTTGTTCTCCTGAGTCTATAAAAACAAAGCCTTTAGTTAACTGGCAGTATTTAGTTTAATAAAAGTAAAGTCTTTAAGGATGACTTCAGGAGAGAGAGAGAGAGATGAGCGAAAAAAATTGTTTCACTGCTGACAAAATCAATAGACAGCAGGGCTCCCGTCTAATTTGTGTCAGTGCAAGTTAAAATAACTTTACTGCCTAATAAAAGGGGGGCTGCGCTTTCCAGCGGAGAAGCAGATCCTCAAGATCTCGGTGGAACAGCTAATCCAGCTGCCCACGTCCAAGAGCACAAAATCTGCAGTGAAGCCTCTTGTGGGGACCTGCAAAGGGAGGGGTTCTGTTGACAGCCCAGTCCCATTAAAGCAGCATGACTTACACCTGTGCGCAGGCTCTGATTGCTCTAATGATCTTGGCACAATAAAGGTAAATTGCTGCCTGTGTTTTTTAATTGTGCTGAACGAATGCAGGAAGGCCCTGCGTGTTAGGGATGTGTGTGTGTAAGAGAGAGAGAGGCCAAACCACTGGATGTGCACCTCCCAATAATAGGTTTATTACTACCATTTTCATTACCATTTGGATGCAGTGATGGCTCCTTGGACATCACACTGATGCCATGGTACTGGCTGGTGGATGTAACACACAGTGCACCAATGGTGCATGGGTGCATAGATAGGTGTAGATGTGGACCTCAAAATGCCAGATGCAGGGGGGCACCTGGATGCAGTTGTCTTGTGTGCTACTCGAGGCATCTGGTGGGCCTCTGAGTGATAATAGGAAGCTGGACTGGATGGGCCTTTGGACTAGATGGGCCTCCAGTGGAGGCACTTCTTATGTTCTTTTAGATGCCAATGACACACTAATGCCCTGGCAGGAATGACTGATGGCACAAAGATGATGGCACGGATGGTGTTCTAAAGTCATGTGGATGAGCACTGTCATCAGGATTCTGCTCCAGGGACAACAGACTTCCACAACCATGGGAAAGGATACTGGGAAGGGCTCTGCCAGCTTGTTCTGCCAGGACAGGCTTGGCACGTCCTTTTTGGTACCAGTGCTTGTGCCCAATAGGCTTTGCTGCATCCTGCAATTCCTAAGCTCTCCTTGGGATAAAGAGATATTTGTCCTATGGAGGGTTCCCATATATCCCAGAAAACCAGGACTGTCTTGGTTTGGGGGGGATTGCATTCACATACTGGCAATATTGACAAGGGGTCCTGTCCTGGTTTTGTAGAAGAGAATTATATATGGGAACCCAAGGCTGCAATCCTAAACATACTTTCCTGGGAGTAAGCCTCATTGACTGTAATGGAACTTACTTCTCAGTAGACAGGAATAAGATTGCGCCCTAGTCCCATGGAATAAGCCCCAGCAGCTGCAATGGGTATCACTGGTGGAAAGTGTTATCACTGGTGCAAGTTCAAGTTCATCCATGCAGGTGAATTTGCCCCAGAAAGGGACTTGGGATTCAGTATTCTCTGCCACTACTGATCCTGTCCACCCAAACCTGATCCACTCACCTTCTCCCTCCTCCCACCCAAGGGTGACCATATAGAATGGAGGACAGAGTGCCTCTACCTTTAAATACGCATAGAGGAAGGAATTTAGGCAGGTTTAGCTCAACATAAAAGGGTTTGAAAAGCAGCACCTGCCTAAATTCCCTCCTCCATGCATATTTAAAGGTAGATGAACCACTCCCTGAACCAGGCTTACCTTAATCACTCTGCCGGTGTGTGCAGGGAAACCTGGTCCTTATGAAAGGATCTTTCCTGCCTTACAAACCTGACCCAAATGCCAGGTGTTGGCACTTTCATCAAATCTCTTCTTCGGGGCTCTTTATTGCAGGAGAAGTCATTTGCCTGACATTCACAAGAAAATCACGGCAATCAACCTCGTGGCACTTCTGTTCAGGTGTCGCAACGGGCTCCTCTCCATCCCTTCCCACCTTTGACTCTTTTCTGCCATAGCAGGAGGCAGAGGAGAAGCCAGGGCTACGTTTGAACCCAGAATTGTCGGGGCTGAGATTTTCCTGCTTCCCTGCGACATTCCCATTTCCATTCCAGAACTCACTGCAAAAACATGCCGTCTACTATTGAGCATGGAGTCATGCGGATACTGTCAGGATACTGGCCTGGAGCAGGATGACCAGATACCCAAATATCAGGATACTGTCCTGGGGCAGGGTGACCAGATGCCCAAACCTCAAAAGGAGGACAAGGTCTTGGATTCCACTCAGCCTGGCCTTTCAGGAAGACATTGGCACGTTTTCCTACTCACAAGTAAAGCAGCGATATTGGGCACTTTCACTTTCCCATAGAAAATGCATATTTTTTAGTTTTAGTTTTTTGGCCCTAACATTTGATAGGAAGCAGATATTTCAAAACTGGTATTTGCATTGGATTCTTCTCTTCCATATGAATCCAACGACATAAGACATGATGGGGTGCTGCACACCATTGCAGAGTTACAAAATGGAGGACAATGGAGCTCTTTTGGAGGACACCAAGACAGAAGGCTAAAAAAGAGGACAAATTTGGAAAAGTCCAGTTATATGGTCACCCTGTCCTGGGGACAACATGCCTGGAGGTAGGGTTAGGGTTAGACAGCACAGATGCCCTGATGCATGAGGATGCTCTCTTTTCAGGTTGATGCTCTACCTGCTGGTATCATGCGCTGCTTGTTGTTTACTGGAGGCATCATGGTAGGCACCGAGAGCAGCACTGTGAGCTGCAAAAAGTGATGAGGAGCCCATTGCCACTGATAACACCGCTGGGCTTGGCAACCTTTAATAGAAAAATGTTATTTAATAAATATTATTAATAGAAAATATATAGAAAGGGAGGTGGTGGGATCTCCCTCACTGGGGATCTTCAAGCAGAGGCTCGACGAGCACCTGTTGGGGATGCTCTAGGGGGATTTCCTGCTGCAGGCAGGGGGGTGGACTAGATGACCTACTAGGTCCCTTCCAACTCTAGGATTCTATTCTATGATTCTATGATTTCCACTCACATATTTTTTGACACTACCATTGTGTACCTGATTGTGGTGGGACTTCAGAAGGACGGGAGTTGTGGAGGGGAATTGGGCCTGGGTCATTTGGACCTAACAGTTTTATATTCAGACAGGCTGCTTATAACAGTTTTAGGGCATGCAAACATAGGCAAGCACTTATCAATTACAATTATTATTGGTTACAAGGCACAAATATCTTTAGGATACAATTTGGACAAGGCATTTTTTCATAACAGGAACTGTTTTGGTACACCAAGAACAACTGATATCTTTGGCTGTGCTGCTTTGGTCAACGCAAGAGGATGGGCTGGAAAGTGTGAAATTAGACACAAGGCCTGGATGTGCAAGTGCACCATCATGCAACTCCCGACTGATATGGGGCGACACATGCAGCTAACAAAATGACATGCTTCACCACAATCCATGGCAAACATACACCTGGATTCATAGATCCGGGATGGTGTAGTGGTTGGACGGAGTCCTGGAAAATCAGGATTCAAATCCCCCCTCAGCCATGAAGCTTCCCGAGTGACCTTGGGACAGTCACTCATTCTCAGCCTCACCTACCTCACAGGGTTGTTGTGAGAACAAAAGGATAAAAAACTTTGTACGACACCTTGGACATTGGCTTTGGCTTGGGAAATATGGTTAAATAAATTGCATATGCTTTATTCCATGTGATTTATAAATTACTAGTAGGCTACATGCTGTCTGCTCAGAAGGAAAAGGAAGTCAATGAAATATTTTTCAAAGGAGGACAAAAAAGAGGACACATCCTGGAAACGGAGGACATCTGGTCCCCTAAGCCAGGTCTTTCCAGCAGTGGGTGATGCCAGGAAGGAACACTGGAGAACCACAACACTGTGAGCCTGAGCGACTGCCCCCCAAATCCAGAGTAACTACAGGAGCATGTAAGAGACTTTATGTGCACCTGTAGTTACTGCACCAGCTAGTGAAAACCTATGGGAAATTCAGCTTGGAATCCAGAGTAAGTTGTTCTTACACTGGAGCAAGGACTCCCTGTCGTTACTCTGGATTTTGCCCTGCATCTGGTTCTTTGCGGGTGTTTTCCCCAAATGTTATTCTTGATTATTCCTGCTGTTTTGCCCATAAAGCCAAACATTTCCTCCGGGGGCTGAATTAAGTCCGCAGCCGCCTTCAAAGCATAGAGCTGGGAGGGAATAAATTGGAGAAGCAAGTTACACAAACGGTATCAAAAGCCCAGCACGGCATCCACATTTCATTCAACTCCAACTATTCCTCTCCCCTCCTTCCCCCCTCGCTGCCCCCCTGCCTTTTAGAGCTTTGCTGAACTATTTATTTCTGTCCTCTGGGCAAACGGAGAAGATAATGGACAAAAATGTCAGAAAGAATGAAGAGGAAGAAGGAAGAATGTTTCCCGGCAGAATAAATAGCATCTCCGGGACAGAAGTAAACAAACACCTGAAGATGCCAAGTGCCACTGGAGGTCACCAGCAGACTGCCACGGGAAGGCACAGGGCGCCGGGCGCCGGAGTTGCCAACAAGGGAGCCAAGGAGAACGTCCCAACCAGGACTACTGGGCAGGGTGGCCAGATGCCCAAACTTCCAAAGGAGGACAAGGTCTTGCATTCCTCTCAGCCTGGCCTTTCCAGCGGACAAGGGTACGCTTTCCTACTCATGAGTAAAGCCACAATATTGGGCACTTTCAGTTTCCCATAGAGCTCAATGCATACCTTCTCGTTTTTTGGACATAACTTTTAATAGGAAGGAGATATTTCAAAACTGATTTTTGCCTTGGATTCCGCTCCTCAGTACAAATCCCACGACATATGAGATGATGGTGTCCTGCACAACATTGCAAAGTTCCAAAATGAAGACCTTTTGGAGGACACCCGGATAGGAGGCTAAAAAAGAGGACAAACCTGGAACTTTCTGGTCATATGATCACTCTGCTACTGGGGCACCTTGAGTGGGTGCGGACAGGAAGGCAATGGCACCAACAATGCTGAGGAAGACTTATTTTTTCAGAGAAAAGGTCCTCAGTGTGGAGGGCACAGCAGAAGGAGGAAAGACCACTAAGAGTGGCGCAGGGAGGCAGCTTTCGGGTGGCACATTTATGTATGTATGTATGTTTGTATGTATGTATGTATGTGTGTGTGTGTGTGTGTGTGGCTCCTGAACAGGGCCTTTCAGGCTCTGAAAATATAAGTGATACCCACAAGCCTGAAATCTTACCCATTGAATTGGTGAGCTTCTCTTATTGACAGTTCTGATGACTAGCCTGTCTGCTCCTGTCTCCTTGGGTCTAGGCTATCTCCAAAGGTCACCTAGAGTAGACCCATAAGGCTGCTGCAGCCCTAACCTGGGACAGGGGAAAAGGTTCCCATTCTTGAGGGTAGTGCAGCAGCAGCCCCTATCCTTGCACCGGATCCAGCATGTGCTGGGCCAGGCTGCCTGTTCCAGCACAAGTGAGGATTGCACTGCTCATCTCTCTCCAAAATCCAGTTTGGGGACGGTGATGGAGCCAATGAGCCAGTCTTGACACAGTGGCATCTGTCTCCCCCATTGTAGGGACCCCCACCAAAGAAAGCAGAGCAGATGCAGGATGTTTGAATTGAGAGATTCTGGAAGCACATCCAAGCGCTAGATCCTGGACCCAACAGATCCTGGCCCCAAATTCCATCTTCCCCACTCCACCATTCCACCCCCTCTTTCAACGCACATTCCCCAACCTGCTGCCACTAATCGGACCATTCTGGCTTCTCTGCTGGTGACCCAGAAGCAGGTGACTGCACTAACTGCACTAACCACAGTGGTGGTTACAGTGGCCATAATGCTGCTGTTGCCAGTTAAGATTTTTTCCCCCAGGACAAAAGGCTAAGAAAGAGGACATGTCCTGGAAAAAAGAGGTCATCTGAGTACCCTGCCTTGGCCCTCCTTGATTAGCAAACTTCACCACTCGTTGGAGACACAGGAAGAGTCTGAAATGTGAGACCGAGGGACAGTTCAACATCTTCATTTCTGCCTTAATTCTCCTAATTTCCTTGTGAGTAGGCAGCAAGTAGACTTCTTGCAATTAATAAATTATATGGAATACTTTTAAGCTTAATAATAAGTTTATTATAACTTTATTATAACTTTAAATGAACTCATGAAAGCAATATATGTAGGTGTTTTTAGCTTTTATTTTGTCACACCCTACATTTTCTCTTGTCCAGTTTTTCAGTTGTGACAGCCATACAGTCATCCTGGTCCAAGGTAACATTTGTTTGTTTGTTTGTTTGTTTGTTTGTTTGTTTGTTTGTTTGTTTGTTTGTTTGCTAGCTTAAAAGCTGCACTCCATGCAGCACTTTTAAGCCATCTCCTGCGGAGGGTGTTTGGGATATTCGGCCCAAAACCAAAGGGACGTCTGGTCCAGCTTGGAAAACAGCAATTTTGGAGAAATGACTTTGAATTCCTCAGTTCAGTCCATGGAACTTGAAAACCTCACTGTAGGTTCTGTCAGCTGTTTTCAAATTTGAATTTTAACTGTTCCCTCCTCATTTGGCCACAAATCCCAATGCTGGATGTTATAATATGTCTGTGTAGAGCAAGTTTGGATGGAGCTAGAGGGTGTGTGTGGAGTTGTGGTGTGTGTGTGTGGAGTGTGGGGTTGGTTTGTGGGGGGGGCTCAATCCTGAGATCATCCCAATTCCAAAAAGGTATAATTTGTCTATGTAGAGCAGGTGTGGGTGGAGCTAGCAGGCCTCCGTCAGTCTTGAAAGACTATGGTATTGTGCTAGGCGCTGCATACGCTGCATGCGAAGCATGAAAGCCTGGGTTGGATTGTTATGGAGGATAGGGTGTTCCCCAAGCATGCCACGCCACTCTCTCCATGCCACTGAATTAGTCCAATGGAAAGGCAGAGCCAATACGATTGGATCCAGCTGGCATCGCAGAGCTGGGCTGACAGGAGCTCACCCTGTCTTGTGGGGCCGACCCGGGTCTCGAACCCTGGCCTGCTGGTTAACAGGTACTGTGCCTTAACCACTTGTGCCACCCACAGCCATGAGTGGAGCTAGAGGGGTTTAGGATGTGTGTGGAGTTGTGTTGTGAGTGGATGTGGAGTT
This sequence comes from Cryptoblepharus egeriae, assembly GCA_030015325.1. NCBI lineage: Eukaryota > Metazoa > Chordata > Lepidosauria > Squamata > Scincidae > Cryptoblepharus > Cryptoblepharus egeriae. Next base: position 268,318,207 of record JAREYC010000001.1, read on the forward strand.
GGGTTATGTGCGGGGGTTAATCCCGGGATCATTCGTTTTGCTCCCCCCATCTGGAATGGCTTTGAAGTGTGAGGCTCCCTTCAAGACTTGACTGCTCTCCCCCCTCTACTTATGCCACTTCCATTTCCAACGGATGCCCCTGGGTAGCCTATTGACAGGCCCTGGGGGGTCCACAGGAAGGCTCCCTGGATGCAGGGACTATTACTTAGGGGAGGAAGGTCCTCCTCCTCCTCCTCCTCCTCCTCCTCTTCTTCTTCTCTCTTTCCACATCCAGTTTTTTCCTTCCAAAAAGTGCTTATTCTGTAGAACTGTTTGATCAATTATTATGATAATAGCCCAACTGCGGAGTTCTGAGTCTCATTATAATTACCATTTTTATGTGAAGTTAATTGATCATAAAAAACACTCCATTCCCTCCTTTTAGAAGCCCCCAAAGCCCTTGGTGTCATACTAGAGGAGGCAACCAATGATGGGTGGAGGGTCTCCTTGAGAGGTGCACTCAAGTCAGGTGAGTCAAGGTGTGAAGGGCTCCTTCTGAGGAGGATGTGCATGCAGATTCTCTTTACTGCTTAGTTTTGTGGTCTGGTGGTTGAGTGAAGAAAGCTAAGCAGGAGCAGACCTGGATAAATCTTGGATGGGAGACCTAGAGCTGATGAAGCTGTCATGAGACAAGAGAGCCGGAGATGCTGCTGATTATAGCTTGGCTGTCCCAAAAACTCCTGCTAGAAAATTGGAAAGCATTCCGTCACCAGATGTGATGACCATGCCATGAAGGAGTCCACCTGGAAGAGAAGAGTTCTATGAACTGCCCAACCTCACAGGGTTGTAAGGAAAATTACCTACCGCACAGGGTTGTTGTGAAGAGTGTCTGTGGTGGTTTGCTTCCCCCACCTGGAATGGCTTCGAAGGGGTGAGGCTCCCTCCAAAACGTGACTGCTTCACCCCCTCTAGCTATGCCACTGGGTCACAGATTGCAGCAGGCTGTAGGACCAGCAATATCCTTTGACGGTAACTCCACATTCTTATTGGTAGCGTTGCTACCAAGGCAGCCCACAACATATCAATATCATAAATTATAACAGATAATTACAACATTAAATTATAAAGATTATAAATTATAAAAATGATAAATAAATTATAAAAATTATAATAAATTATAAAGAATATATAAAAAATATTCATTTAACAGTTAAGAACAATTAAAAACATCTAAAAACAGCACTATTAAAAAATCGTACCACCCCCCAATCTGGCACTACTGGAAGGCTTTTGTCAATAAAAATGTCTTAAGGCCTGGCGGAAAGAGAGGGAGCAGTTCTCAGTCCCACAGGAAAGGCATTCCAGAACTGGGGTGCAGACACAGAAAAGGCCCCGCTCTTACCACCACAGCCCTCTCCTCTCTTAGTGCCCCCCTCCATGTTGAGCTTAGGCAGGGTGACCACATGCCAAACCCAAAATTCCTGAACCCCAAGGCCAAAATTCCTAATCCCAGGCCAAAATTCCTACCCGCTGAAGAAAATAGCCAAAAATGTATTTTTTTTTTTGTTTTTTGACCATAACTTTTAATAGGAAGGAAATAGCTCAAAACTGATTTTTGCAATGGATTCTGCTCTTCAATACGAATCCAACAACATATGGCATGATGGGGTACTGTGCACTATTGTGGAGTTTCAAAATGAAGCCAAAATGTAGGACACCCGGACAGGAGGCTAAAAATCTGGACAAATCCGAGTTTTCCCGGTCATCTGGTCACCCTGAGCTTAGGTGATAGGTTGGATTGTATGGACGAAGGTGGTCCCTCAGATACCCTGGACCCAAGCCGTGTAGGGCTAAACTATAAGATAGGAGACAGCAGGGCTGCCAAGCTCCTTCTCTACCTGAGCCTCTGCAGAATTGATGCTCCTTAATGCTCGGCTTGAGGGACCAATGGACTGACTCTGTTTCAGGTCATCTCACTCCTGTGTGCTCATTTATTCTGTTCTTCCCGCTGACACCGGCGCGGTCACTGGGGATCCATCTCTGTCCCAGAGATGGGATTGGCAATTGGGCCAAAGGGAAAACTAGATTCAGTTTCATTCATGCAGAGCTGGACTCCATCAGGCGGACTCATCGATCACTCTGGGGCAGGGATGAAGACTCTGCAAAGGGGCCGGAGACCGGCGGCAGCTGTTGAGCCAAGAGGAGACACCTGCAGATCCAATACGAGAAAGAAAAGTCTTTCCTTCATGAACCACACTTGATTTGATCCTTTATTATGCAGTGTCCCCAATGAGAGGCAATGGGGTGGAAAGGAGCATCTGAAGAGGGTCTGCGCATTTCCTCCTCCAAATTGTTTCAAGATTGAGGCTATTCTATCTTTCAGCACAATCCTAACCATGGGTGTAATCCACAGTAACTATGGGGAGTCCTTGCTCCGGTGTAAGAAGAATTTACTCTGGATTGCAATATGAATTTCCCATAAGTTTTAATTTGGTGGTGCTGTAACTATGACGACGTAAATGTCTCTTACATGCTCCCATAGTTACTCTGGATTGTAGGGCATGTCTATTCAGAAGTAAGCCCCACTGTGTTCAATGGGACTTACTCCCAGGAAAGTGTCTTTAGGATTGCAGCTTCAAATGAGAAGCCTCTGAGATGAAACCACTTCCCTTCCCTTCATTGCTCCTTGTTCAGTGCAGTCCAACACTGCTGATAAATTATTGATGAATTTCCTTTTAATTGTCCCATAATTAATCAGTGTATTATTTTCATTGTGCGGAGAAGCAATTATTGGTTTTCTCTTTCTCTTTGTATTCTTTTTTCCTTTTAATGAGAAATAAATGTTTAACACTAGAATGAAGAGCATGTGGAAACCTATCACTGATGCGCATCCTCCGTAGGGAACAGCAACTCATAAAAGGGTGGTTAAGGACAATTTATCAGGAAAGTCCCAGCCACACCGAATGAGAAGCAATAAGAGGCAGAAACCAGGAGGAAGAGGCTTCTCATTTAAGCTGTCAAGAGAACTTTACTAAGCAGGATTTACTACTGAGTTCCTAGTACCTACAAATGTCGGACGTGGGGACAGGCATTGCTGAATAATGCCCTGTATTAACGGCATATCCTATTGGCAGCTTAGTGTTAGCCTTGCCACCATTCTACGGATTGCTCCCCCACGGCTCAGCCCAGAAGGACACACACCAGATTGCCCCCGACGGATGCCAGCCAAAAATGTAAGTTTAGGGGCAGACTGGGTGAAGATCAGACTGAGCTTCTTTTCTTTCTTATCTTTCTTTTCACCTCTTTTCTTTCAATCGCTTCTAAGGGAATCAGAGTTAATGTCCACAAAGTTAATAAAGAGCTGGAGGCAGCCCTTTCCTATAGCTCAGATCCATATTAGTGTCTAGGCAGAAGTTTCAGCAAAGGTTGCTGACAGCTTCAAACAAAAATGTATTCCCTGAAATCTCAGTCCATTTTATTGCTTTGATCAATCTATCTATCTATCTATCTATCTATCTGTCTATCTATCTATCTATCTATCTATCTATCTATCTATCTATCTATCTATCTATCTATCTATCTATCATTCATTCATTCATTCATTCATTCATTGCTTGACTGACTCACTAGGGAATAATTGCCCCTCCAACAGCATCCCTGTGAACTGCCCCTTGTTAGTTTTGGGTTCTGCAGGGGACTGATGATGAGTTTCTTTTCATTTTTTTCTTAACTATAAAATGGAGAAGAAAACAAAAAACACTTCTAAGTCTGTGACATGGAAATGGCATTATGTGGAGAATCCATAAAAAGTAAACAGACAACCTCTGGGAAAAGAACTACTTTTCTCCGTCCTCTGGATCCAACATAGCTGAGCTCCACCAGTCCTGCCCTCCGCCTTCTCACTCCTTGCCCAGTGTGACCAGATGTCCTCTTTTTCCAAGATGTGTCCTCTTTTTTAGCCTTATGTCCTAGAAGAAATCTTCATTGTCCTCCTTCTCCTTGTGTGCAGGCAGCTCTGGTAACTAATCAACTACTGTATATGTAATAAATTATATGTAATTTTAAAAAAAATTTAACTTACCCAACAATCCAGAGTAACTACAGGAGAACGTAAGAGACTTTACGTTGCTGCACCTCCTAGTGAAAACCTATGGGAAATTCATATTGCAATCTAGAGTAAATTGTTCTTACACTGGAGCAAGGACTCCCCATAGTTACTCTGGATTGTGCCCATAGTGTTTTAACTAACCACATGAAAGCAATATTTATGCGTGTTTTTATCTTTTACCATATCTTGCATTCTTCTAGGGCGCATACATTTTGGGAGGGCCTTCTTCTTGCGGTTATGATATTTGGTCACCCTGTCCTGGTCCCACATCCTTCCCGCAATCTCCCCGCCTTCTCCCCACCTCCCCCGCCCTGGAATAAATACCTAGTGCAACACCAGCTGGCGCATTTGCAGCATTCAGTGCCACTACATTTGGGCCAGCAGTGTGAGCTCAGGACTGCAATCAGGGTGCAATCCTAATCATTTCAGGCCAGCACAACTCACCCGTACACCGCTCCCCATTCCTGTGGTGTGCTAGAGAAGCCAGTGCATATCTGTGCTTAACCCTCCCAGCTGTATCACAAAAGTGCCTTACACACTTTTGCGACAGCCCCAGGCCAGTCCGGGAACTTGTGCCAGGACTTCTGCTGGCCTAACTGGGGCTTAGGATTTCCGCCTTAGTTAGGCAGCTTCTACGCCATCTGCCAGTTTATTCCTGTGCACGATTCAAGGTGCTGGTTTCAACTCTGAAGACCCTTCATGTCTGTGATGTTGCCAGCTCTGGACTGGCAGGTGATAAATTTGGGCTGGGAGACAAATTGTGCAAATTATGGTCACAATCTAGAGGAACGAATGGTGTGTGCCTAATGCCCAAAAATAAATGGGGCTCAGGCAGTTATTTATGTATTTGTTCATTTATTTTTCTACTCATATCATCCTCATTTTCATCATCATAAGAACGTAAGAAGAGCCCTGTTGGATCGGGCCAATGGCCCACCTACCTCAACTTCATGTACTTCGGGGAGCCCCAAGACAACAAGACCCCTTCATGCTGGGGCCAAGCCCCCTTGACACATCTGCTGGACATGCAGGTGACCCTTGGCCTGATCCAGCAGGGCTCTTTTGATGTTCTGCTTCCTCCCTTCTCAGGTGGGCTTTGCAAACCCTTTGCATGCTGGAGACCCTTCATTTCCAGGGTGGATGGCAGTTCAGCTCCCTTGGTTGTTCGTGGAGCAGATTCACCTCGGCTTGCCTTTGCGAGCCTTTGGATCACAAGCCTTTGCACCACCAAAACTCAGCCGTGTTTCACGTCATTGCTGATGGGCTCTGGGACCTTCAGTACAGGGAGCCAGGTGGCTCTGCTGGCATTTTCAAGCTGTTGCTTCCGCTCCCCTCCCTTCTCCACTGCCTGTACATTTCTGCACAGCACCTGCTTGGAGTAGCAGCAAAACCCTCTGCTAAATGCCAAAAGTCACTGGTTTCTTTTCCTTTTCCTTCTGAACCAAGTGAGACTGAGAAGAGCCAATGAACCTTCCAGCACGTCATCTGCAGGCCTCGCAACACTCCCCAAACAGTCATTAAGGAGCTGGCGGTTGCACAGTCCTGGCTCTTCTGCTGGACTGTCAACAGAGGGAAACACACATTATCTCTTGATGTTTATTATAAAAAATATTTGCCATTTTTGAATAGGAATGTCTACAAATAAACCTAACTTGCTAAGGTTTACGTTGCTGAATGAATGAATGAATGAATGAATCAATAGGTCCTTGTACTGAATGGGCTTTAAAAAGAAATTGCAAACAACCAGGATGTGCTGGGGTAAAGAGGGGCAGATGCTGAATATCAGGCCAGCCTTTTGGCTTAAATCCTAAGGAATATTCCTAGGTTGTGGGGAGTTCAGCATATGCCTGTGCACTGGCCTAACCCCCCCCCCCCCAAGGAATGGGGCAGAAGTGCTTTATGGCACTTTTGTGACATTCCCAGGTCACCACAGGACTTATGCTGGCCTAACTGAAAGTTGGAATTGCAGCCCTAATCTCCTAGAAGGTGCTCCATATCTGCAGTTGTGGACTCCAGGTACCTGCACCTCACTCCAGAAGATCATCTAGTCCAACCCTTGCCTGCCGCAGTGCCTGTCAAGCCTCTGCCTGAGAACCCCCAGTGCTGGAGACTCCAGCATCTCCCTTGGCAGTCTGTTCCACTGCCAGACCACCCCATCACCCACAATTTCTTCCTCATATCGACCCAGATCCCCAACAAAAGAATCAGCCTTCCAGAAGTAATCAAGTGCCTATTTGGAAACATGAATTCTGCCTCGTTGTCTTAAAATGGCATTCTTAGACTGCAATCCTAAAGACACTTTCCTGGGAGTAAGATCCATCGAACACAATGGGGCTTACTTTTGAGTAGACATGGTTAGGATGGTGCTCTTAATTCTGAAAACGGGATTTGGTCAGCATTTCGTTGCAAAGCCAAGGCTTCTTACTCCTGTGAACGCAAGGACAGACAAGACACGGGACGGCATCGGACGGCAAACGGCGGCAATTCAAGCCCAGGGCCTGACAAGCTCTGACACCGTATCGGGGTGGCTCAGCCAAAGTGGCCTTCCTGGCAGCGACTGCCATGTGATTGTCTGCAAACAGCAGCAGCCCAGATGCCATCTCAGTATTTAACACTCGTAAATAAACAAAACTGTCACCAGAGGGAGAGAACAAACACGCTGATGAGTGTTGGCACCTTTGGGTGAGAGACTCTGTTTCGCTGCTCAAAATGCCACCACCAGTTTTCCTTGTTTGGAGAGGCTGGTCTCCAGTTGGGGAATGGAGGCTTTCGAAGGGGGATCAGAAGAGACGCAGGAGGCCCAAAAGCAACACGGAGAAACACAATCACAGGCTCAAAATCCAAAGGCTTGGGGCCGACTCCTCTCTAGAACTGGAGAGGTGCTGGTGTGAAAGGGAGCTGTGATGCGAGCACCGCTCATCATGTGCAGTGGAAGAAACATTATCCAGCTCAGAGTCACCACCGAAGAAACATCCATGGTTCATCATCAATCATTAGCAAGCATTCAAGTACACAAAGGAGGTCACTTGGCAGTCACTCCAGTGCAACATTGCCGTGCATTTGTCACAAGCTGCCCTGCAGACAGTGGTGCTGCTCAAGGGGGGTGCAAAGCACTATGTTTTGCAAGCAGTCTCACTGTAGCATGCAAGCAGCCTCCATTCAGGAGGTAAACTGAGGCAAATGACAGGTGAGCGATGGAGAGTCAATGCCTCTGCTCCCACCACCTGAAATACAGTAGCACCAAAGGAGAGTGGAAGGGGCCACTAGTGCAGCATGCCAACACTCATGTTTTGCATCTCCTCTAGTTCCGCCACTGCCTAATGAATGATAGGGCAAGGTATATATGGAGTAATTAAAGTAGGCCTCTGTCAGGATTTATCATGCTTGGCACTGCATATGCTGCATGCAAAGCACGAAAGCTTGGGTTAGATTGTTATGGAGGAGAGGCTGTTACCCAAGCAGCAAATCCCCCCTCTCCATGCCACTGAATGAGTCCAATGGAAAGGCAGAGCCAATACGATTGGATCCAGCTGCGTCACAGAGCTGGGCTAAGGACAGGAGCTCACCCTGTCTTGTGGGTCTTGAACGCTGGCCTGCTGGTTAACAGGCACAGCATCTTACCCACTTGTGCCACCCACAGCCCTATAATACTGACTTAAGAAAAGCACCTGTTATCATCCAGATGAATTTTAATCAGTCCACTGATCTTCAAGCCCTGTTTTTGCTGCGGCTTCTCCACTTTTCCCAGCTTTTCCTCCTGTTCTAAACAGTGAAGTCACCCACAGTTTTTTTCCCAAAGCAAAAACACTCTTGATGCTTTGGGGCCGTCATGTTTCCATCACAGCATCTAAAAGGAAGATAACATGATCAAGTTCCTTTTGGCTCTGGGCATGGAAGTGCTTCCACTCTGCTTTTCCACCACGTCCTCCAGGATCTCTGCTGAAGAGAGATTCAGACGTGGAGTGTTTTTCAGGGTTTCCTCGATGATTCTCTGCATCTGGGAATTAGAACACAGTATCGTCCCAGAGATCCCAGCAAATGCTTATGCAAGAATAAGTAAATGCTTGTGCAAGTCTGCTTAGAAGTAAGCTGCATTTATGTCACTCAGACTTACTCCCAGGTAAGTTCATACAGGATCGTGGCCTTAATAACCCACTGCATGAAAACCCACTCATGACCCAACCTTGGCAGCTCCCTGAAGGGGAAAGGCTCTCCACCTTCACCACTACCTGTACTGATGGTTAGGCTTAGGCACTTGCTTAGACATACAGTGCTGCCTCACATAAAGAGCTTAATTCGTTCCAGAGGCCTGCTCTTTAAGTGAAATGCTCTTTAAGTGAAGCAGATTTTCCCATAGGAAATAATGAAACTCAGACAATTGGTTCCACAACCCCCAAAATATTCATATAAAAATATTAACTGGATGTAAAAATGATGACAAAACACTGGAATTGAATTCAAAACATGCATTCAATGTACATGATCCTATGGAGTCTACTTAGGCTGCATTCCTAAAGACACTTTCCTGGGAGTAAGCCCCATGTAACACAATGGGCTTACTTCTGAGAAGACATGGTTAGGAGGCTGGGAGGCTTTCCTGAGAGGCTTACCTGGGCTGCTGCTGGAGGTTCAAGGTTGCCAATGGGGGCACTTGGGGGCAGTTAGGAGCAGCTGCCTCTGTCACCCTCAGGCAACTGCCCCCAAGTTAGGGGCAATTAGATGCAGCAGCGCTGCCCGACAGCCCTTTTAAAGAGCCACCACACACAGTGTCAGGGATGCATAGCACAAATGCCCATAGCATGCTTGCTTGTTAAGTGAAGCGGAACTTGCTAAGTGAAGCAAGATTTCTTGGAAATTTATACTTGTTATGTGAAATACTTGTTATGTGAGGCGCTTGTTATGAGAGGTACCACTGTACTTGCTTAGGTTGAGACAAAATACCGTACTAATTAAAAAAAGCAGGCCTCCGTCAGTCTTGAAAGACTCTGGTATCGTGCTCTGCGCTGCATGCGAAGCACAAAAGCCTGGGTTGGATTGTTATGGAGGATAGGCTGTCACCCAAGCAGCAAATCCCCCTCTCCATGCCACTGAATTAGTCCAATGGAAAGGCAGAGCCAACACGATTGGATCCAGCTGGCGTCGCGGAGCTGGGCTAAGGACAGGAGCTCACCCTGTCTTATGGGGCCGACCCGGGTGTCGAACCTGTCCTGCTGGTTAACAGGGACAGCATCTTAGCCGCTTGCGCCACCGTACTAATAACAATAACCAATAATGCCAGCCATGCCCTTGATGAATGCCCTGATTTTCCTTGGCGTTCAGCTGCAGCACAGCAACAAGTGGAGCTGCTAATCACTCTGCCGCCTGGTATTTATCTGGCTCCTTCTCTCAAAGTCTGCATTTTACCAGCTTGTTTACTGTCTGCTTTTTGGGATTCTTGCTTCCAATCCATAATTTTCTTATCTGTCAAGCTGCCAACAATTAATGCATATTACAGAGGACAGCTGTTTTCAGAGCTGCAGAGTTACACCCGGCGGAGACAGTGCCACAAATATTAGCATCTGTACTTCTAAATGTTATCCGTTTTGTTCCCCTGATGATTACACCTGACAAACACTTCCTTCCACTTTTTTATTGCTTTTAAAAGCATCAGCTCTGCGTCTATCTTGGGATGCAAAATACAACCTTCTTGTGAAATGTTTCCAATTTCTGCAACGAGGGACTTGCTTCAGAACCAGAAACCTAAATAACAAAGTCTCTCTGCTGCGCTCAAAGGATACGGAGCAGTTCAGGAAAATCTGGAACATAATTCCACTTTTAATATTTAGAAAACTGAAGCTTTTTTCTGAAGATATTCAGAGCCCTGAAGACAGAGTCAGGTTGGAACAGATTCTTGAATGCACGTTTGTATTTGAATGAAGAAAACTCAAGGAGAGAAATGGGGAGTGCAAAGAAAAACAAATCTTATCCAAGCTTATCTCCAAAACCCATAAGTGGGAAGGGCTGGTTGGAGAAGGCCATTTTATTCCGGAATTTGCTGAGTCAAGACCTTCCAGATCCTGAACAGTGAAAGTTCCAGCCACGACTAAAGTGAAATCATCACAGCTGGAACTTCCACCCTTTTGCAGCCACTGAGACCTCTGGCAACACTCTGCAGGACTCTCCAGTGCTCCCCACAGCCCTAGACCCTGGCAGGACCCCCACTGGGAATGCTGAACATAATCCGCCAGTCGTCCACAGGGAACGTTGCTACTTTCCCCACCTTGCCCACTCCTTAAATGGAGTAGAGGACCTTTACACCAATTGAGGGGTCACAAGTTACTCCCCAGTTTGAGTAACCACATCTTAGAGGGTGCCCTTTGGTGGTTGAGTAACGGCAATGAGCATTCCTCCCTCCTCCACCCTATGTCCACACACCTAGAATCATAGAATCATAGAATCCTAGAGTTGGAAGGGACCTAGTAAGTCATCTAGTCCAACCCCCTGCCTGCAGCAGGAAATCCCCCTACAGCATCCCCAACAGGTGCTCATCGAGCCTCCACTTGAAGATCCCCAGTGAGGGAGAGTCCAACACCTCCCTTGGCTATCTCTTCCACTGCCGAACCACCCTCACAGTCAGGAATTTTTTCCGGATATCCCACCTGGCTCCCAGGGTTCCCTTGCCTAATGCATATGTTCTGCAGACAGATGCCAAATTTGATCCCCCCCCCCATAACAAAAGTCAGTGGTCAACTTGAAGTCCTTCTGATCATCTCCTCCCAAAGGAGCACTCCTTGCTTCTTGGGGTCCACTTCCACTTAACGGTTTTGGGCACTTTGTCAGCGAGGAGCGCTGAGCACTGACTCTGCAAGCAAGATTAGCAATGAGCCACCCTGTGAGGAGGGAACCTCTTGGCTCAGCCACACACCGCCCCGTGATTGGATTTTGATGGAGTGCTCGGCTGGCAGGAAAGCACAAGACCCGGAGTTGAATCTATATTCTAAATCTTCCCAGGAAGTTCGTGCCTGGTTTGATCTCCCTCAAGCTGGCTGTAAATAATCCAGCACTAACAAAACCGTCTCTCGCTTTCTCTTGTCCTCCAGGCTGCATGAGACTCTCTTACAGCTGGTCTGCAGTGGATGTGGGAGGCCAAGGAGACCCATTAGCAGTTGTTGGGTCTTACCAAGGGGGCTTAACTTGATGATCTCCAAGGAACCCTTCCACTTCTAACATTTTGCTTCCAGGATTCCAGCTCCAGCCTTGAGGATCCTGCTAGTTGTGACCATTTCCCGCAGCCCGGCACATTCAGCAAAGTGCGCAAGGAGGCGCTGGCAGGCGCGGTGTCCAGCAATATATCATCAGGGCCATAACCTTTTGAGTAGTGTTTACATAAATACATCATCAAAGCCCCGCTGATCTGCCAGCTGCTTTCCCATTGATGCATTCGTGTCATACATCATCCGGTGTCACTGAGAATTATGGATTTGCAGCCTGGGCCCCAAGAAGACCGCTGCTCACCTGCAGAAGGGCTGCATGTCAGGAAAAAGGTTTGCTTGGACAATGCGGTTTTGAAAATCTATTACTGCTACTTAAGAAGAGGGCAGCAGCCTAAGAACGTCATGGAAAAACAACTTCTCGGCTCTTGTGCGCTGGCAATGAGCAAAAGAGCGAGGGACGCCTGGACGGGATGCCTGCAAGAGAGAGCCATTTGTCCTAGCAAATCTCTGTTAGGACAACATTTTGCACCTCCGCAGTTTTGTTTCCTTTCCGCTGGAACAAAGCAGGGCACCCATCAATGTGCTCCAAGCACCAGATCCATTTTGATGCGCCTGATTCAGCAGGCCCTGATTCAGGATGTGTCCCACACTCCAGATAACAATTAACATGGCTGTGCATTCATTAGGAACTAAAATGCCGTTGGAAGCCATCATCTCCCCAGGCAGAGTCAGCCCCACAACGGGGTGATTTTAAGGAGCCAATTAACTCCAAAAGACTCTCCGACTCCCTCCATCTGGGTCAATATATCCTCATTCCAGTTAATGGAAAGTACATCGGTTTGGAAACGAGGAATGAGGGAATGAGCATCGCTGTGCAGCGTTCCGGGCCGAATGGAAATTAGCCGCCTAATAGTCCTCAACCACCGGCAGCCACAGTTGGGATCATTTATAATCCACTTTTTAAAAAATCTGGGCCTGCTCCATTGGCTCTCTGAGAAGCTGCTCACCCCAGTCTGGGGAGGATCAGGAAGGGTCACAAACACAGCTAATCAATGCCATTGATGGGCCACTAATGGATTCCAGAAGAGGAAGATCTCATTCACTACGTTACAGTTGAGCATTTGCCTCCTTTCCCAAAGGGAACCCAAAGGCTGCAGCTTCATCTGAGCATTACAGAGGAAGGAAGAAGGAGGGTTGGTGTTGCCATCCTAGCCCACCAACCCGAGCCATGTGCGGACATGCCAGTGCAGGCCCAGGGCCTTTCCATATACAGTGGCGCCTCACGTAACAAATGCCTCACGTAAAGTATGTTTTACGTAACAAACAAAAATTTCTCTAGGATTTTGCTTCACGTAACAAACTCTGCTTCACGTAACAAACACACTTGTTGGCAGTTGGGGCAGACATGCTGGCTGGCAGCCCTTTGAAAAAGCTGCAGGGCTGCCTAGCATTCCTCCCCATAGCGAAAGCAACACTTCCCTGCTGTTCCTCCTGTGGCCGGAGGGAGAGAAGAGCAGCGGAGAAGAGGGGAGCAGCTCAGGGCAGCCAGAAGGGAGCAGGGGAGGGAGAGGCTCAGGATGGAGAGAAGGAGAAAGTGGGGAGACACATGGAAGGTGTCTTGGATTGCAGCCTCCTAACCATGTCTACCCAGAAGTAAGTCCCATTGTGTTAAATGGGGCTTACTCCCAGGAAAGTGTCTTTAGGATTGCAGCCTAAGTAGACTTCATAGGATCATGCATATTGAATGCATGTTTTGAATTCAATTCCAGTGTCCTGTCATCATTTTTACATCCAGTTAATATTTTTATATGAATATTCTGGGGTTGTGGAACCAATCATCTGAGTTTCCATTATTTCCTATGGGAAAATCTGCTTCACGTAACAAACATGCCTCCGGAACGAATTAAATTTGTTACATGAAGCACCACTGCACTATCTTTTCCCAGGTGTCAGGGTGACCAGACGCCCAAGCCTCAAAAGGAGGACAAGGCCTTGGATTCCTCTCAGCCTGGCCTTTCCAGCAGACAATGGCATGTTTGCCTACTCATGAGTAAAGCCGCCATATTGGGCACTTTCACTTTCTAACAGAGCTCAATGCTTATTTTTTTATTTTTAGGTTGTTTGGCCATAACTTTTGATAGGAAGGAGATATTTCAAAACCAATTTTTGCATTGGATTCTGCTCTTCAGTGCAAATCCAACAACATATGACATGATGGGGTAATGCACACCATTGGAAAGTTCCAAAATGAAGCCAAAATGGAGGACAATGAAGTCCTTTTGGAGGACACCCGGACAGGAGGCTAAAAAAGAGGACCCTGCCAGGTGTACAGGTAAAGATGGTGAGCAACGGAGACACAGATCTTTGTACAGGACAAGTGGCTGGCTGCCCAAGGACCAGCCCAAGACCTCCTGATGCCTGAGGTATGTGCCAGGACTAGTACCAGCCAATGGATCTCAGTGTGAATTTCCACTGGACTCCCAAGAAGCCTACTCACCCCACTAGAACGGGGCTTTTTCACTTTCCCAACTATGGACAAACATCCCTGCTACTCCTGCTACCCAGAACTGTCCAAGCCCCAGCATTTTTATACCTCCATCTCCCTCCAGCATCTGCAACTCAAATGAAGCCACACTTCAGATGGAAAATCATTTACATTTACAAGCCTTTATTAGGCATGCCTTTGAGGTATTACATATCTAAGCAAGTAGCATGCTAAAAAATCAGCTATAATATGAGGCCAGTATGTGTGTGTATTCATATACACACACACATATCTATAGATATAGATTATACACCTAGATATATATATATACAAATACATCAGTGAGATGCACCCAAAGATGAGCTGATGAGAGAATGTCTCCAGCAACAACAGCAAATACCGAAGGAAGATCACACTGAGGAAGTGTCCTGGCAAGAGAAGACCCTGCATGGGATGGACCATCGCCAGATAACCGAAGTCGCTGATACTGGGAAATCCTATCAGGGGTGGAAAGAGTTGGCTTCAAAGATAGCACTGAAGCCCTCATCATGGCAGCACAAGAACAGGCACTAAGGACCAGATCCATAGAAGCAAGCGGGGATTTACCATACAAGAGAAGACCCAAAGTGCAGGCTGTGCAGAGAAACCTCAGAAACAATCCAACACATCATGGCAGGGTGCAAGATGCAGTCAGGAACAGCATACGTTGAACGGCACAACCAAGTAGCCGGCATCGTGTACAGGAACATCTGCTCAGCCTATGGACTAACCCCTCCCAAGACCAGATGGGAGACCCCTCTGAAGGTGGTGGAGAACGACAGGGCTAAGGCCCTGTGGGACTTCCATATCCAGACAGACAAGAAGGTACTGGCTAACCAGCCAGACATTGTGGTGGTAGATCAGGCCCAGAAGACAGCCCTGGGGATAGACGTAGCGATACCAAACGACAGCAACATCAGGAAAAAAGAGCATGAAAAGGTGGGAAAGTATCAGGGTTTGGAGGAGGAATTAGAAAGACTGTGGCAGGTGAAGGTGATCCCAATAGTGATTGGAGCAGTAGGGGCTGTGACACCCAAGCTGCAAGGATGGCTCCAACAGATCCCAGGAGGGACAGCAGAACACTTGATCCAGAAAAGCGCATTGCTAGGAACAGCTAAGATATTGCGCAGAACCCTCAAACTCCCAGGCCTCTGGTAGAGGACCCAGATTGAGGATAACATACATACACCACCCGTGGAGGGGGAGAAAACAATTTATATATATAATAATTATATAATTTTAGACAGACAGACAGACAGACAGACAGACAGACAGACAGACAGATAGATTATATATGTCCATTCACACATGCACGTATTCAGGTTGGAAAATGCATGGGCGAAAGTTTTCCAGAGCATTGCACGAGGGCAGCCTGACTCCGACCTGCACAGTCAGCAACTTTGCTGCCTCTGTAGCGCTGTTATTGGAACCCTCCTAATTGTTGTGTCACCAAAAGCCAATTTGTACCCCGGAAGACAGACAGCTGTTGGGGGCAGAGGCTCCCCTTCCCAGCATAATTGAAATTTTAGCGTACGTTGTCAAAAATAATGACATTTGTGCCAATATGACAGAAGCAACTTATATTCTCAGCCGAGCTCAACAGTTATTGTCAGGCACAAGATGGGAAGGCGCTCCCTTGCTCCAGACAGAGAAATCTCATTATCACCAGTCATCATTAATGGCGCTCCAGGGAACGAGGCCAGAAAGGAGCGGCAAGGGGCACCGAGGCAGCTGGAGGGCTGCAGTCGGTCCTGGCACCCACTTACTTGCACCGAAGCACTTTTGAACAGCCTCTGCCAGCAGAATTGCTTGGCACCGACACTCGTGCTAGTTAGGATTGGGCCTTAAGGCTATAACCCTGTGCAAATTTACTTGGGAGTAAGTTCTACTGATTTACTTCTGAATAAATATGCAGAAGGTATCATGCTAATAGACATTCCCTATTTACTTAGGGTGTTTTTAATCCTCTTTTCAATTTTTATATATTTGGTTTGAATCAATCATGACCTTTTCCTAGAGTTTGTGATGAAATGAACTAGATTTTTAAATGAAGCTGAATCAGTTTCAAAATAGCAATAAGAGGCTGGAGAAAAAGAACCCTCAAAATGATTAAATTGAAAGGTTGTTGTAGTCGTGGGACGAGACTTTTGGAGGGGTTCCTGTACTTCAAATGTGCCAGTGCTGAAAATCTCACCCTGCATGGCACAGCAGGACACTCCACTGGCATCTCCAGACTTTATCTACTGGGTTCCTGCGCCTTTCATAGTCGCAGGTTGTGGGATGTGGCATCCAAGGGCATTGGCACTGGAAGGAGCGGTTGCCTATGGCAGGAAAAAAGTATTCCCTTAATCAGAGGAGACCTTTGGCAGTGATTTTCAACCACTCGTCAGCCACATATGATCTGCATGCATGCCATGGGAATTTGGGGGACAGTCTATTATGGGTAAGGCCATTGGGGAATGGGATCCTCCCACCAGCAGCATGATGTGCCTTGTTAATTGTCCAAAAAATGGAGCAACTTGGCAATTTTAGTGTCTTGTTGGTGGGCCATAAGATGAAAAGGTTGAAAACCAGTGCCATTGGGAAGAGCCCCCCTCCCCAGAATACAGCATGAATACATCAGTGGGGTGGGGAATGGGACAGAGCTGTCCATTCTATAGTCTGTACTTTTTCCTCATAGAATATCAAATTATGAGCCTTGCCTTGCACATGATCAAATAGCGTCTCCCACATCAAAAAAAGTCATAAGGCCAAAAGTAGACCAAATATTTATTTATTTATTTATTTATTTAGTTAGTTAGTTAGTTAGTTAATTAGTTAATTAATTAATTAATTAATGGGTTAGCTCGGATTTGATTTATATCCCACCTTTCTTCCTTGAAAAAGGAAAGACAAGGTGGCTTCAAAATGGCACTAAGACCAGCGTGACCATATGACCGGAAAGTTCTGGATTTGTCCTTTTTTTAGCCTCCTGTCCGGGTGTCCTCCGA